>OX381712.1:45048318-45148662 GCA_947462335.1 Harmothoe impar | reverse complement strand
CCCCACTTCCTGTCCCCATGATGCCTCAGTCTACCCCCACTTCCTGTCCCCATGATGCCTCAGTCTGCCCCCACTTCCTGTCCCCATGATGCCCCAGTCTGCCCCACTTCCTGTCCCCATGATGCCTCAGACTGACCCCCACTTCCTGTCTCCATGATGCATCAGTCTGCCCCCACTTCCTGTACCCATGATGCCTCAGTCTGCCCCCACTTTCTGTCCCCATGATGCCTCAGTCTACCCCCACTTCCTGTCCCCATTATGCCTCAGTCTGCCCCCCACTTCCTGTCCCCATGATGCCTCAGTCTGCCCCCCACTTCCTGTCCCCATGATGCCTCAGTCTGCCCCCACTTCCTGTCCCCATGATGCCTCAGTCTGCCCCCACTTCCTGTCCCCATGATGCCTCAGTCTGCCCCCACTTCCTGTCCCCATGATGCCTCAGTCTGCCCCCACTTCCTTTCCCCATGATGCATCAGTCTGCCCCCCACTTCCTGTCCCTATGATGCCTCAGTCTGCCCCCACTTCCTGTCCCCATGATGCCTCAGTCTATCCCCACTTCCTGTCCCCATGATGCCTCAGTCTGCCCCCACTTCCTGTCCCCATGATGCCTCAGTCTGCCCCCACTTCCTGTCCCCATGATGCCTCAGTCTGCCCCCACTTCCTGTCCCCATGATGCCTCAGACTGACCCCCACTTCCTGTCCCTATGATGCCTCAGTCTGTCCCCACTTCCTGTCCCCATGATGCCTCAGTCTATCCCCACTTCCTGTCCCCATGATGCCTCAGTCTGCCCCCACTTCCTGTCCCCATGATGCCTCAGTCTGCCCCCACTTCCTGTCCCCATGATGCCTCAGTCTGCCCCCCTTGGGGCCCATGTCATGGTGGGTGACCACGTGACTGCCCCCAGACGTCACCTGACTCATCGGTCCCCGTCACCATGGCGACCAGTCACATGACCACGTCTCGGGACGCCCCCATCCGTCAGTATCCGGCACTAAGGAGCCCCCAGCGTCTGGTTAGCCACGTGATCAGATTATACACTCTCCCAGCACATACTAAGGGCCTTGTCTCTGAATAGAGAGACAACGGCAAGGGGAGGCGAGTGATGATTGGGAGATAAGGTGGAATCTCCATAGATGCTGATATAGATCTTGGAGATAGGAGAAAGTCAACAAGGTAATTGGTGAAGGGTATGTAAACAGCCGGGACAAGTAGCGCTAATTGTGTGAGCGGCATCAGATAACGGCCTGGTATAAGGTACCTCCCAGAACACGGGGAGGAAAGCCGTCTAAGTAAGCTGTATATATAGCTCAGTATATGTTCTGGGATATACATCCACATTGACAATGAAAGGGTGTAGCTAGTTCATCAACTAGCAGTAGATATAAATTAGTACATACATGATATAATCAATTGAAAGTAAAATATGAACTACCATATGGAAGCGATATTAGGGAGTGGTCATTTTTTAACAACAGGGGGGGGTTGGTGGATTTGGGGGGGGACCAAAAAAATTTGGACCCCTTGAAGGGGGGGGGATCAAAAAAATTTGGACCCCTCTTGAGAGGGGGACCAAAAAAATTGCACCCCTTTTTAATGAAAAAGCCAGTGCGTTACTATAGTTCAAAGGGGTCGGCCGCGCTGAATTTCAACTTGCCTGAGGGGGGGGGGACCAAAAAAATTTCGACCCCTCCCGTGGGGAGGACCAAAAAAATTTCCATCTGCTCGCGCGAAAATCCACCAACCCCCCCCCTGTTGTTAAAAAATGACCACTCCCTTATGCCAAGCCACTGTACAATTTGACAGGGTGCTCATTTCAGGCAACTAAACAAGGTGCTCATTGACTCTCGTGTATTTCTGATTAAGATGGATTTGACGACAGTAGTATAGTATGTATCGGAACGGGACTATAGTTAAGTACTGTTTATTACTCAATCGACCTGCAGCCAATCAGAGGCCTCCCTTTTGGCGGGAAATTCAAAAGCAGCCAATGAGAGGCCTCCCTTTTGGCGGGAAATTCAAATAGGTCACGTGACCGGAAGTGACCTACTTCCGGTCACGTGACCTTTGGGCGGGAAATTCAAATAGGTCACGTGACCGGAAGTGACCTACTTAAGAGGGTCACGTGACCACCATGTTGGCGGGAAATTCAAATAGGTCACGTGACGGGAAGTGACCTACTTAAGGGGGTCACGTGACTACTAGGTTGGCTTTCAAAATAAGTCACTTGAGATTTTGATGGATAAATAAATTTAAAAAAAGAAAAAAAAAGCAAGCTGAAAGCTTGCTAAAAAATAATTTAAAAATACGGCTCTTTTTTTCTAGGGGGGGAGGGGCACTCTGGGGGGCACTCTTTAAGATGCATGGGGGGGGAGGGGGGGAGGGGGGGAGGGGGGGAGGGGAAGGGTTTTTTAAGAGTGAGACTCGCTTCTCTGCCCTCTCTAAAAGAGAGGGCAGAGAGGCGAGTCTACTTACAATGAAAGGTATCATGATTGCGTTTATGATGATGTGCATCATGATGTGACTATCTTACAACCCTATGAGAAATAAGCAAGACATGGGCGTACTTACACGGGCTATTTGTAAACTAATGAATGTGACTTCTTCGTTAAAATCAGTATCTACAACTCTTTTAAGCCTAAGGCTTTTTCTTGAGTTTATTCTTTTGTTCAATTTCGGGCCCACCTCAAAAGAGGAATAGGCCCTCTGTAGCACTTGTCGCTTGCTCATCAATCAGAGCCGGGGTGTAGAAGGCCCCTGCCCTGTCGGGTACGTTCTCCCTCTGGTACGTTTTTGGTTAGTTTGGAGCTCTCAGTCGACTGTCTTATCCACCTTAAAAAAACCAGACTTTCGGTGTCTCATGATAAAACTGGTGCCTTATACTAAGTGCTGGATTACTTTCTCATTTTTTTAGTGTTCTATCCGATGCTTATTTAATTTTTGCACTGATAAAAACGGTTAGCTTGTACAAACACGCGGTCTATTTAAGTGTTAAGTGTAGAAAATGAACAGAACAGTGCACAGAAAATAGAGCTACCGACTACATTTCGCCCAGTCACTCAGCGGAGAACAAAAGAACTACTGACGTAGTGTACCCGCTATTCCGACAGTTGGCGCCACCGTTATACTTTTCCCGCGTGCGACATGAAGCCCTGGGGCGGGTACTGGCTGTTTTGGTTGTAGGTACCGAAACATAAAAAACTACAGCCAGCCCAATGTCATGGTGAGACAGCTCTCTTATTTTTACCTTGAGTAGCGTCCGTAGGGCCTATGACAAAACCTAGTCCCGTACACTGAGCAGCTTGAGGTCTGAAGGCTCATACAGAAAAATGTGTGGGTGTGTGGGTGTGTGGGTGTGTGGGTGTGTGGGTTGCTTTACGCCTTAGTTAACAGCTATGGTCATTTCAAGAGCGGTGATGGTGATCGAATCTATTGGCCCTTTTACCGAGACAAGGGTTCTTTTACATCCCACACTACATAGCAGAGAGACGTCTAGCAGCCCCTAGAGGCCCCGCAGGGGGCTCGAGAGGTGCCGTGGAGAAGAGCAGATATCCACGAGAGGCCACGCCAACAACCAAATTCTATCTTTATCCCGCGAGAAAAGGAGATAAGGGTCAAGGTTATGAACTATCAAAAGATTTTAGAGTAAATTAAGTTATGAGATATTAATATAATGTACATATCTAGGGCCCGATATAGGGCCTCTGCAGATCCCCCTTCAGGGCCCCGATCCATGAGGCCTTAGAAACGGAGCTGGGTCATGTAACCAAGGGAGATCAGCAGTTGTTGATGTCGGCGCTGCCGATAACGCTGGTAAATGACCGTTTTACTCATGTTTAGAGTCAGAATAGCTTGAGTATTACTTGAATATCGAATGTCAAATTACCCCAGACAAGGTGTTTCCATCTAGAAATTCTCGACAGTATTTCCGAAAATTGCAAATATTGGTCCCAGCCCCACGGGGCCCCATACCGAGTATTAAAAGTTTGAGATGCAACTTTCATTCATGCTGTTGACCAATCAGGGGGCTCTGTTTTTACGACCTTGACTACATAGTAAAAGTGATTGACAACGTCAGATATCACTTGACGACGTCAAATATCGATCTGATATTTGATCCCTTGATATTTGATTCAAAACCCACATCGAGTGGGATAAAGCCTTTTATCATCTTTTGATTGTGAGGCATACACTTTTCTTACACACAACAGCTGTCATCTATCAAGGGGCTCTGGATAGGGGGTCCCCATGTCGAATGTCGATCTTAGAAAATGACCATGTCACATGACAATGTCACTTAATAATGTTCATATCCCATGTCGATTTTAAGAAATGTTCATGTCACCTGTCACTATGATTTTTTGGGCCTCATGTCACTTGTCATTAGACCTCATGTCGTTTGTCGATTATAAGAAATGGTGATGTCACCATATCGAATTTAGCGGTCCACACCCATTATCAAGTGTCAGGGCATGTTGGCTGCTTGAACACGTAGTCTGTCATCACCCTTGTTTCTGTGCCTTATCTAAACAGGCAATTAGTGGCCGCTAGCCGAGAGTACCTCCCTGGTCGCCTCTCCCGAATCTGCTAGACGTCTCACTGATAGGAGTGTGTGGGTGTGTGGGTCTGTGTGTGTCTGTTCGGTCTGTGTGTGCACGCGTCTTGCACTCTAGTCTTGCGGACCACTGTTAAGCCTGTGGTTGGAGAGCGCGACATAGCCGCTTGCTACACTCTCTAAACAGAGGTCCGCAAGACTAGGCCGGATCGCGCCCTTGCTTAAAGGTGCACCTCAACTCAGTGCGCCTTTAACAGCCGCCCCAAATAGGTGAAGTTCTTGACGCGGCACAGCGCCTCCCACCAGTAGCCAATCAGCGCGCCGAACGCCGGACACACCTCCACCGTGTGAGCCTCTAAGTAGGTCACACGAATCATACTAAGATGCCGATCTCTTCTGTCGGTTCGTCGCGGTGGCCGTGAGTGATCGCACGGTCGCGTTTTTTGCAGCCCCAAGGAGCAGCTCACGGGCTCGAACCCTGTAAACGCTTTGACGCGCTTTCGTCGCCTTAGGCGACGTAGACCTACCCTATTTTTTTTTGGACCATGTTACCTGAACACGGATTATTTTTTTGTTTGGCCCAATGAGCTCACAGCTAGACTAGATACCTCATGTTTTGGATTGGAGAAATCAGCAGAGCAATAAAAAGCGCGGTGAGGCTAGTGTGGCCCCTGTGAGTTGTAAAATTGGTGCTAAATGTGGTAACCAGGCGGATGCTGAGTTCATTGATATTGTCCGTTAATGATACTTAAGGTGGGTGTTGTCTAAAGTTTTAATTGATATTACCAATGTGGCCAATAATGACTTCACAGTTGGGGCCCTCGCCCGCAGGTCCCAGATTCAGGGTATTCTTTGTTTATTGTGTGGCCCCTAAAGAGGGGCCGACTAACTCTTTAGAGTTAGTTAGATGCTGCCACTGTGCTATGCAACAGCAGCTATTAATTACGCTTCATGTTGGGCGGCATGGATCACTTGATGGGTGATACCTCAAAGCTCAAACACGGCAGAGCCGTGTGTGGCATGCAAGGACCAGTGGGTCAGGGGTGATCCGTTGCAAACAGAATGCTGATCCGTGTGAGGTTCTGACTTTCTATAGTTTTTTATAAAGCCTTAGATATGGTGTGGTATTTTTCATCTCGCTATAGTTTAGTTGGTATTTAAGGAAACCGCCTCATTTCTATCAGAAATACACAATATTGAATTGTTTTTTATATTTTAATATATTAGAAGCGCGCTTTGTTGCCTATGTAGCTCATTATGCGTTGAAATGTTCGCGAGCATCGTAGGAATGTACAAAACCCCTATTGTGGCACCATCTGACGAAAGAGCGGAGAACTATACTAGCGCGTTTCGTTATTCACATCTTTTGACAGGGACTTGGTTGGTGGCTTTACGCCCTAATTAACAGCTGAAGTCATTTCAAGGGGGGTGATAGTGATCGAATCTATGGATACCTGAAGGTGGAAAGCACACACCCTACACTTTTACCGAGGCAATGGTGGTGCTGCTCAAAGGGTGTGGCGAGCTAGACTGGAGGATGTAATAACTAAGCAGCAGAAGGACCAAAAAGACAATCTCGTAGTAGTAGGTCTACTTAGATCTTGAGTAGCCGCCCTTGTGGTTATAATTACCTAGACTAGTTGGCTCTGCCAGCCTGGTCAAGTGAAAATTGGTAAGGAGACTATGAACTAAGCTAACATCTCATAAGTATTAGTTACCACCCCCTCACACCCGTTTAACAACGGATTCAGGGTCTAATTATGGAGACCCTAGAGTAAGATTAACAATATATCCCAATGTCTGTAGTAGACATTTACAACATGCAACCTGCCCCCTAGAAGGGATAGATCTGACCACAAGTCCGCAATATGGGACTCCCCCTCTGAGAGTATCAAGGTTTGCGTATAGTCTCTTGCAGGTTAATCTGTTATCTACCCCTTTGTCGACTTCGCCAAAATCCTGGGAGATTCACTTTAAACCTAAGGTCTACCCTTTTTATTCTTTGTTTATTGTGTGGCCCCTAAAGAGGGGCCGCGGTGTTGATTAATTACACCACATGTTAAGCAACATGAGATCAAACCTTCCTCAAAAGCGACAAGGCTCAGAGTCCTGTTGGACGGGAACCCTGTGTGGCATTTCAAGACGAATGGTTGAGTGATCTGTTGCAGATGCCGTTCCGTGAGAAGTTCTGACTTTATATAGCTTTTATATCGCTTTAGATATGGTGTAGTATTTTCAATCTCACTATAGTTTAGTTGATATTTCAAAGAATCTGCCTCATTCTATCAGAAATACACAGCGTTGACATGTTTCTTATATTCAATATATTAGAAGTGTGCTTTGTTGCTTATTATAGGTCATTATGCGTTTAAAATGTTCGCGAGTATCGTGGAAATGTACAAAAACCCTATTGTGGCGTCATCTGACGAAAAGAGCGGAGAACTACACTAGAGCATGTAATGGCCAGACCAGCAGGCGGCAGCAGAGTGGTCAAAAGACAATCTCGTAGTAGTAGGTCTACTTGCATGTTGAGTAGCCACCCTTGTGGTTGTAATTACCTTGACCACAGGTCCGCAATATGGAGCTCCCCCTCTGAGAGTATCAAGGTTTGCGTATAGTCTCCTGCAGTTTAATCTGTTATCTCCTCCTTTGTCGACCTCGCCAAAATCCTGGGAGATTCACTTTAAACCTAAGTCCTACCCTTTTTTATTCTTTGTTTATTGTGTGGCCCCTAAAGAGGGGCCGCGGTGTTGATTAATTACACCACATGTTAAGCAGCATGAGATCAAACCTCCTCAAAAGCGTCAAGGCTCAAAGTCCTGTTGGACGGGAACCCTGTGTTGCTTTCGAGGACGAATGGTTGAGTGATCCTACCGATCCGTCAGAGGTTCTGACTTTATATAGCTTTTATATCGCTTTAGATATGGTGTAGTATTTTCAATCTCACTATAGTTTAGTTGATATTTCAAAGAATCTGCCTCATTCTATCAGAAATACACAACGTTGACATGTTTCTTATATTCAATATATTAGAAGTGTGCTTTGTTGCTTATTATAGGTCATTATGCGTTTAAAATGTTCGCGAGTATCGTGGAAATGTACAAAAACCCTATTGTGGCGTCATCTGACGAAAAGAGCGGAGAACTATACTAGAGCATGTAATCGCCAGACCAGCAGGCGGCGGCAGAGTGGTCAAAAGACAATCTCGTAGTAGTAGGTCTACTTGCATGTTGAGTAGCCGCCCTTGTGGTTGTAATTACCTAGCCTAGTTGACCCTGCCGGCCTGGTCAAGTGAAATTAGTAAGGAGACCACCCATTAACGTGCTCCACAGTCTTTAGACAGTTAAGACTATAGTCAAGACTGGAGAATTTGGCGAGACGCCCCTCTGGGAGGTCATAATCCTCAATGTTAGGTGTTAGCTCATTAACATCAGATACCATATTAACAACCCATTTAAATGTTCATTTTAATAGCAACTCACCCTATTCTGACAAAATCCTATTAGCAGGTAACCTCTGTGTAAACCATACTGCAAACATCTGCTACTTCCAGCGTCTGCCTCGTGACTGATAGTGTACAACAAGACGAAGTGGGCAGAGATTAGAAAAAATGAAGCTCTTTATATAGCCGAGAGAGCAGCTAATCTGGATGTTCTAAGCTTGTTTTCACCTAGAGCTCCAACCCTCTTCCAGAGAGAATCAAATCGCTTTTCACCTGAACCCTTCCACCCCTAATCCATCAGCATGAAAAGAGAATTAACGAGTGTAACGTGCGCTACATGTATATGGGATTATAGCTGGTGAAGAGATAAAGCCGAGTCACCTGTGTATACAAAGACTACAGGGGGTGATTAACGACAGGTGTGACGCGCCAGCCCGTGAATGGATTAAGCCAAAAAAAAATAAAAAGGTATGTTTCAGGTAACATGGGCAGAAAGACTGGAGTCGGTAGGTCGGATTTTTATTTTATTTTATTTTATTTTTTTAACATGAAAGTACTAGCCATCCTCCGTGGAAATTCTAAAAATGACCCAAAAAGTATAAAAATATGAAATTTTCTTCAAACTTGCTTAAAAAAAAACGTAGGGTCGACCCTGTTTTGCTAGGGTTGGTCGGGTGACCTGAAACAAACCTTTTTTTTTATTTGGCCTTATCTTTCAAGCTGACGCTTAAATTCAACTAGCCAGCCGCCGTCCACACCACTCACTGCGACAAGAGGAGGTGCTGTTGTTTTACACTTGAGTCGCTTACCACATGGTCTCTACCTCACAGACAGACACGCGCCCCCTGTAGCTTTTTTTTGTTTTTTTTTGTATACACACGCTAATCTCATAACCCCCTTATCCGTTATACAGGTAACGAGTATTCTCTTTTAAAATAGCTGCCAGTCAGCTTAGCTCTAGAAGCAAGAAGGCGTGTATAGGTGCCTTATAAGTCGGCAGGGGGTAAATACTAGTGAAAAAGGAAGGCAGGTGTGCAGGTAGCTTTTCTAACAGACACGTGTGTGCACTAAGCTGCTTAAGTCTAAACCCTCCCGCAGTAGTCAGGTGGCATGTGAAAACTTACTTAACTGATCTCTTACATTGAGTAGAGTCTCTGTGCTGAGAGAGCCTTTTCAGCCGTTTAAGAGGATTAACTAGGACAGGGTACATAAGGAGTGAAACGCCGAATAGCGGCTACTCAGTCTCGTGCAGCACAAGCAGCAGCATCTAGCAGCGGCTTCAGCAGCAGCTGCACGTGCAGCACAAGCAGCTGGCAGCGACTTCAGCAGCACAAGCAGCACGAGCAGCACAAGCCGTAGCATTTGTCAGCAGCATCCGTGACATCGTCAGCAGCAGCCCCCATGACCTTGTCAGCAGCACAAGCAGCCAGCAGCTGCTGGCAGCTGCTTCAGCAGCTGCTGGCAGCTGCTGCACGAGCAGTAGCACAAGCAGTAGCATCTGTCAGCAGCAGCAGCAGCAGCACAAGCAGCCAGCAGCTGCTGCATGAGCAGCACAAGCAGCACAAGCAGCAGCACCGACAGCAGCAGCAGCAGCAGCAGCGGTGTGGACCACTAAAGTCGAGATGAAGCCTAGTGACATTTGACATGAAGCTTGAAAAACACAGTGACAGGTGACATGAGCAATTCTTAAAATCGACATGAGATATGAGCATAATTAAGCGACATCGACATGCGCCATGGCTATTTTTTAAGACAAACATCATATGTCATAGCCTCCTCATCCAAACCTCCACTAGTAGTGCTCTATAAGCGCAAGCTGTAAACCCTCTCCTCCCCTCGTGCACACAGGCGAATTATCAGAGTCAGCCAATGGTGTCAATACCCCTCTCATACAAGGGTCGGGCGCTGCTGGACTATAATAGATGAGTCAAGGACCGTTCTACTGAGGGTCAGGCAGGCTAAGTCGGACATTCAATGACAGGTAGGTCTTTGACAACCTTGCTTGAAAGTCTGGACAGCATTGACAGACTGGGGCATAAGGATCTCGCATGGTCAGACTTTCAAGCAAGTTTTGCTAAAGTCGCGTTATTGAATGTCCGACCTAGCCTGACCCACAGTAGAACGGTCCTTGACCCGTCTATTATAGTCCAGCAGTGCCCGACCCTTGGCTGAGAGCAGTTTAAGCGCCATTGGGTGTCTCTGATATTTGCCTCTGTGTAAGATGAGAAAAAAAGTCTGTTGAAAGACTATATTTCAAGCCAGAAAACTGTAATTAGCTTTCCAAGTTGTTTATTTAACAATATCTTAGCCTAGCAAGCAGCTGTCAGATGTCATCTAAGAAAAAAATGTGAGCTGTTAATAGATTCAAGAGAAATTAGTTTACAAATAGCCCGTGTAAGTACGCCCATGTCTTGCTTATTTCTCATAGGGTTGTAAGATAGTCACATCATGATGCACATCATCATAAACGCAATCATGATACCTTTCATTGTAAGTAGACTCGCCTCTCTGCCCTCTCTTTTAGAGAGGGCAGAGAAGCCAGTCTCACTCTTAAAAAACCCTTCCCCTCCCCCCCTCCCCCCCTCCCCCCCCATGCATCTTAAAGAGTGCCCCCCAGAGTGCCCCTCCCCCCCTAGAAAAAAAGAGCCGTATTTTTAAATTATTTTTTAGCAAGCTTTTAGCTTGCTTTTTTTTTCTTTTTAAAAATTTATTTATCCATCAAAATCTCAAGTGACTTATTTTGAAAGCCAACCTAGTAGTCACGTGACCCCCTTAAGTAGGTCACTTCCCGTCACGTGACCTATTTGAATTTCCCGCCAACATGGTGGTCACGTGACCCTCTTAAGTAGGTCACTTCCGGTCACGTGACCTATTTGAATTTCCCGCCCAAAGGTCACGTGACCGGAAGTAGGTCACTTCCGGTCACGTGACCTATTTGAATTTCCCGCCAAAAGGGAGGCCTCTCATTGGCTGCTTTTGAATTTCCCGCCAAAAGGGAGGCCTCTGATTGGCTGCAGGTCGATTGAGTAATAAACAGTACTTAACTATAGTCCCGTTCCGATACATACTATACTACTGACGACCCGTCAACGTCTGGCGCTTATACAAGACTATTGCTAGATCAAAACCAGCCATAATTATCACAACGTAAGGTAAACCAATGGAAAAAACAACAGCGATATATATCCATGACGATATTGAGTGCGCTACCATAAATTCTCATGTAGCTCGTGTATTAGCCGCATATAGACTTTGATAATATCCTTTAGGCCTAACACGGGATCAGATTATGGGCACTTTGGTACTGCAGTATACTTTTAAAATCATTGTTCTGCTCCCCTAAGCCGCACTGGTGTCCTGACGTGTGTACTAGGGGGCCTATACACGAGGTTTTACGGTAGCCACACTATCTGCTGCTGAATATTCATACAGTAGGATAAGGAACATGTGCTGTATACACCCCCCCCCCTGCCGCCCCACCGCCCCGCCCAGGGTAGGGATTAACCAGGTTAATACAAGGATTAAGCGCACACTTTATATTCTGTATCGGGATTAGCCCGGCACCGATAAGCAGCTCAATCTGAGGTGGATCTCACAAACAGGGCTTTATATTACAACAATGAATAAGACCCTACCCGTACAAGGGCCTTATACCCTTGTTCTCATGGATCTACAGGCATAATTACCCCCAGTACTTATAAGGTAGGATCGAGCTCCTTCGAGACAAGTGTTGTTTAGATTTAATGTTTTACATGTGCTCAGACATTACACTAAAACCTGACAGATACACCATTTTGTGTCAAATTCACACTGAATGAGCAACCTTAGGTTACCCTGTAAGGATCTAACAGCTTTGGCCTTCCATGATGCATAAACGCAGCCCCAGAAAGTAGCCCGCTGCTACATTCAGGAGTGTCTCAACCTAATAGCATCGGCACGTAACTCACCAGGGCCCAATTAAAAAACAGATCTATCCCGATTATCAAAATCAGCGGCACCAGAGTTGGGTCCAGTAAAGAGCCATCCTGAAGGAATACTGTGCTGTTCTACATCTATATGGCACTGTTATTTCACAGATCATGAATTTGCCTGTCCTAAATAAACGTATTTCTGTCAGCAGGTCAAAGCTGACACCCGGCCAAAGCTTGATTACTGCATGCTGGAGTCATGTTGGTGTGGCAGGTATCATGGTGGGGAGTAGAGAGAAGCACCGAGGGAGAACAGATAGGTATATTGGGTATAGACCTGGTTTCTTTTAGGGTATAAGTAAGGCTATCCCCTACTCTTACTGCCCTGTGTGTGGGAGAGGATTACCTCACCAGGAGGAGGGGGAGGCAGGATTATAACAAGCCGCGTGGTGGATTAACCAACATCAGCTGCAGCTGCCGCACGGACATTGTGTGTGTACAGTCAATGCCTTGGGGCTGCTATACACTGAAAATCTTAAGTACTGGCAAGTCAGTCAATAATATACCTAACCTAGTTAGTCATTTTCTTGCTCCTATACGACCAACCTAGGTCAGTAAGTATTGTCAGGTTGGTCAGTACTGACAAACTCACCTTAGTCTTCTTCATTTCAAACAATATTTTTGAGTATAAATCCTTTTGAGTAAGGCATTAGTCATATGTTGTTTTGCTTCAGTCATTCTGGAATTGGAGGGTATATATGCATGGGGTTATATGACAAGGCTCAGTTCGCTGAATATGACGCTGACCTCCACAAGGATACATGGTGGGGATGTAGATGCATTCTGTTTTGGTAACGATATCTTGTCCTAACAATATTTTGACATAGATAGTCTAAAAAAATTCAAAGAAATGCATAGAAACCAGGCTGAAAATTATGGTAGGGGCAGGGGTTACCCCCTTAGCGTGGTGTAACCAAGTTTTTATGTCACAAATGCGCCGTCAGCATCTTGTATAGTCAATTTCTGGTCAATTTTGAAAGTCATGGTATGGCAAGAAGTTCTTGCTTTAACTAACCTGTATACTCAAATTTTTGAATATCATGTCCACAGTCCATAGTGTGAGTAAAGCAGTATGAGGGGGGCAGGTCGGATGGGGGGGGGGGGGGTGTCTGGGACTATTACAGGGCAGTAAAACTACATGGGGTGATTACAGTCTAAGATGGTTCACACCACCTCCTGACACCCCCCCCCCCCCCCCACACATATACTGAACCTGGCATCTGGCTGTGTCTCACGACCTTGGGCCAATGTTTTTGACTCTGATCGGGTGCCGTCTCTGACTGGGTGCCGTCTCTGACCGGGTGCCGTCTCTGACCGGGTGCCGTCTCTGACCGAGTGCTGTCTCTGACCGGGTGCCGTCTCTGACCGAGTGCTGTCTCTGACCGGGTGCCGTCTCTGACCGGGTGCCGTCTCTGACCAGGTGCCGTCTCTGACCGGGTGCCGTCTCTGACTGGACATCACTTTGGGAGTTTAGTTACCTCCTACCATCAGCAGGAGGCTAATTATAATTACATAACAACTGTCGTAACGTTTTTACAAATCCTTATATATGTGAGTATAGGTTAACGATTAAAAAACACTTTTCTCTGACACAAGGTCAGAGACGGCACCCGGTCAGAGATGGCAACCGGTCAGAGACGGCACCCGGTCAGAGACAAAAACATTGGCCCAAGGTCGTGAGACACAGCCATCTGCTTGTGAGGCTCCTTACTGTGAGGTCATCATGGTCCAAATTGATGATATCAATGAAAACATAGACAACACCTAACCTAAGTGACATTTACAGGCACCATCAGTAAACTTTGCATCCTCCTGGTTACCACATTTACCACCAGTTTTATAACTCACAGTGGAAACCCTTAAAGATAGCACCAGTCCCACCTCACATTTTATTGCCCTGCTAATTTTCCTAAGACATTGGCTATCCTGTCCAGCTGTGAGCTCATTAGAGCCGCCCCTTGTCGGCCTTGCCAGCGGATGCCAGATTCAATATAAGGGAGTGGTCATTTTTTAACAACAGGGGGGTTGGTGGATTTTCACGAGAGCGGGTCGAAAAGATTTTGGTCTCTCCCATGGGAGGGGTCGAAATATTTTTGGTCCCCTCAGGCAGGATTAAATTGAGCGTGGCCGACCCCTTTGAGCTATAGTAAAAAGGGGTGCCATTTTTTTGCCCCCCCCCCCCCCAAGAGGGGTCCACATTTTTTTGGTCTCCCCACAAATCCACCACCCCCCCCCCCTGTTGTTAAAAACTGACCACTCTCTAACCCTGTAAGGACGGCATGATGCTGCACTGATCCACTCCTGGTGGGTAACTCACTAGAGTGCATCATGTCACCCCTTCTGCAGTCTAACATTTTCTGGACCAAGTACGCAGTGAAGAAGTCACCCTGCGGTCGCAACGATCCCCCTCTCCGGCTCCTTTCGGCCACCTCGACATGATCCTTCTATCTTGACGAGCTGCGCTGTACATACGATTGGGCCAAATTAAAAAAAAAGGGTTTGCTTCAGGTAACATGGGATGCAAACCTAGGCTCAGTAGGTCTGCTTTTTTTTGAACTTTTTTTACAGCCCCTCTAGGATACCAAAAAGGTGTAAAAATGGGAAGGAATTTTTTTTGAAAACCTAAAATTGACACAAAAAAAGTGTAAATATATAAAGAGTTCTTCAAAATTGCATAAAAAAAGTAAGGTCGGCCCTGTTTTGATAGGGTCGGTCGGGTTATCTGAAACAAACCTCTTTTTTTTGGCCTTGTACATGAATGCAGCACTAGTGAGTCACTTGCCAGTAAAGTATAGCATAATCAAAGTACGGTATCCTGCTGTTCCATAAAGCTGCTATGGCATGAACTCACTGCTGCTGCTAACGGCCCCGCATTATGTAATCAAGAAATAAAGTTCCTCCAGGTCTAATCCACACATCCCCTCTTCTCCAGGGCTCTTCCCTGCCCCCACCTGCCATATCTTGGCTGTTTTAGTGCCCAAATATGTTAAACTATAACATTATGTAATAAACGATACTTTGCGTCTTTATGATATTGGTAGAGTATCAAGTAAAGAACAAAGTCCACACAGTTCGGATCAAGTGTTACAGGTTGCGAATCAATAGGTTTATTCAAGAACCTAGACAGGCAATATCTAAACGTGCGAACTCCCTATAGAGTTCGGAACGGGTCAGTAGGCTAATCAGCCACAGTGATCACGGGGTCTCTTCACCAGCGTGGCTCAGAGTAACCGACGAGTCCCATCGGATGCTGGGTATATATAGGCAGCCAGCCTGCGCGCGCACACGCAGACCGGAAGCCTATAGCGACCTCTGTCCATACCCCAAGCCCGAAGCAGGTGTCGCCACCTGCCGTGGGACTGAAGGGTTCGGACTGAGTTCGCAACACAGCATCCAACAGAACCCGTCATATAACACCTCGTATAACCCCAGCCCCTACACTACCCCCTACCAGATAATGACCGGGAGGTAAATAATTAAGGTTAAAGTCCGAAAACACTTCGGACTGGCATTATCTTATAAATACCACCTTAGGGGCTCTATTAAAGCTATACCTTTAAACAATATGACGTATTCTGATGAACACAATAAGGTATTATTTACACACATTTCTATATATAAAGTGACTGTAATAAAAATTACACTCCATTCCCTAGGATAGATAGAGTTAACCTATATTTATAGTATATAACAATACAACAATACAACGAACACTTGAAAAGTATAATATCACAAAAAAATTTCGTCCCTCCAGGACCCCGAGCTATTTACACTCGTAATGAATATTACTTTAAGTGATGAACAATATCACTTTTCTTGTTAGTTAAGAAATAAGTACATATTATAGTATTTAACAAAAAGGACATCATACGTGTTCCTTGTGGAAGATCCGGATCCTCTGAAGATGTTGTAGCATTCCGCCCGGCTTTCGGAACCTACTTCGTTCAGCTCCTACTCACCGGAACAAGAAAGTTCATCGCTCATACTCGGGAGCGTACAGGTATAAATAAAAAAATTCAGTCCTGCCTCCAGGCGATCTTCAGACTGTGTATAAGGAGCACTCGGTCCTGATATGAAAATGTCACAAAAAAACGACGTATCGGATCCTAGTTGTTAACGTGCTCCCGTCCCGAGTTCTGCTTTGCTTCTCCGGATCTCCTCCTCAGCTTCCGTCAGTGTTCCCGGGCAGACTGGATCCTCACGTAGCCAGCCTGCCTCGTCCTGCTGTCCGGATACTCCTTCACCCGCTAAGAAGGTGTTCTGCTGTTGGGGTCGGTATCATATGAATACCACCCCCTCCTAGTCGGGTCCTGTGATAGGTTAATCCTATCCGGACTCCGAGTCACCTGTGGCGTCGGGTTTGGCCGGCGCCTCCTCCTCATCGGAGTCTGACTCGGCCTCTGCCAGAGTCAAGTCTCAAAGCCAGGACTCGATCTGAGCCCTGGTGCCAACCCATTCGTGCATCACGTGCGCGAAGCAATCCCTGAACCGGGCGCGTTCAGCGTCCAGTTTCTCCTCGACGTTCTTAGTCGCCATCTTTTGCTTCTTCCTTTCAGATTTAGCAAGCACTCGTTCAGTCCGAGCCCTCTCCTTCTCTTCCTGAACAGTATCTACTGCCGCTGCCTTTTGGAGAGCGACTTCCCTCTCATGGAGATGATGCACCGTGTTAAGGGACATCATCGCCACCTCCTGACTGAGGTCGGTGAGCAGCCGGTGAAAGCCGTCCTGTCACTTATCTAGCGCCTGTTGTCCGGCTTCGTACGAAGCGAAGTCGATGCGAGGGAACGAAGGAGGAGCTCGTAGTCGCAAGACTAAAGCATCCTCATCCGGAGTCTCTGGAGGGAGATCCTGTGCCTTGGCAGGTTTCGGTTTCGGTTTCACCGAAGCCTTTGTCTTCCCTGTCTGGGTGAGGGTTTGAGTTTCCCCTCCCGGAACCAGGTCACTATGTGGGAAGGCCTCGTCAAAGACTTCCCCCATACTGGTGTTCGGATCCTCCGGAGCAGCCCGAGATGGCATGCTCTGGGGGCCCGACTTCCAGTCAGTCTTGGTGGAGGTGAATGCCGGGCCTTTATAGCCAGGATCCGCCTTCTCCATAACGGATGGTCTCTCATCCGTTTTTACTCTCTTGGCATCGGTAGGCTCCGAGGACTGGTTCTGTCTCTTCGGAGCTTTCCGTACCTTCTTCGTGCTTGTCCGCCTCTGGTACTCCTCGAACTCCTCAAAGAGTTCGCCCTCCGGGATGCGGTGCCAGTTGCCATCCGGGTTTACTTTGTAAAATACCCGGACTTTCCCCTTCTCGTTGGTACCGAAGTCCACTTCGAGGTTCTCGTTCTTGCCTACTTCCCCGAACCGGGAGTAGACCTCCTCATGGGCGAGCTGTATCCGCTCCGCCGCCGTCTCCAAGGACAAGTTGTGTTTCTTGGCCATGTGTCTGATGATGTCTGCTCTCGTATAGAACAGGCCACCATCGGGGCAACTCTTGCTCCCTCTCGGACCCACACTCAGGCAGTCATATCGCATGAAATGACGCACATGGTATCTGGTGATATGCCGCGCGAACCTTACCTTAGTAGGCCAGGTTCGGGGCGTCTACAGGGTCTCGTCAATGTTTTCCCTGTCTGGGTGAGGGTTTGAGTTTCCCCTCCCCTCACTGGTGAACACCTTCCCCAGCACCGTATCCTTTTTCAGATACTTAGATTCTAACCCGGGGTTAGAAACCGGCACCACGGTCCAAGCACCATCACCCACTAGGGTGTCCATGCCTGTCAAACCGATGCTTCCCAACATGGCCACATCCGGCTTCACAACTGCCTCTTCCTCTCTCCTAAGCCCCTTGCTTCGGACCAGCACGTCACACGTCTGTCCGGGAGGAATCTTTACAGTTTGGACCACCGTTGCCACTGTTGATACTTGTCGGAGCACACATTGCTCCGCCGCACGGTACGGGTGCTCTATCTGGAGTACCCCTGTACCAGGGTTCAGGACCGCGTCATACAATGCCGAAAAATCCAACCCCAGTATACCGTCGTCAGCAATATCCGCGATGGTGGGAGAAGCCACATACTCCTTCCCCCCAATCCGGAGCAGTATAAACGCGCGCCCATACGTCTGCATACTCGACCCATCGGCCGAACAGGCGTTTACCCTCGTTTTGAAGTTATCACGACTGTCCGGCATAAGAGCATAGAAGTTTGAGGAGATAAAGGAGTGGCTCGCTCCCGTATCTACTAAAAACTCGCCTGCCCTACCGGCCACAGTAACAGACACATACCACCGCCTCCCCCCCAGCGGAGACGGGTTTACAGTGAAGCGTTTAAAATCCTTCGGAGCAGCCAAATCAAGGCCATGTTTCTTCAAATGGTCGAAACATGGATGATCTGGGGAAAGCTGGGTACTCCCTACCCACACGGTGTCTGTGACAGCCGCAACTTCCTCGTTCCTATCCGTAATGGGCCTCCCTGCCTCATTGCCTGGCAACTGTTGGACTGGAATGTTAACCAGGCCGGCATCTGAACCCCTCAAGCTCGAAGCCACCGCTGGTTCCCTTCCTGCCTTCGGAACTCCACTAGGTTCTACCTCTCTGGTATGTTGGCGTACTTCATCTCCAGGGGCCGTCCGCTCGCCAGCTCGGACCACCCCCTCTAGTTTCCCTCCTTTCCGGGAACTTTCGGGCTCGGAGCCGTACACTCCGCAGCAACGTGACCGATCTCCAAGCACCTATAGCACTTGGCGGTCCTCTGGTTGATCTTCCTTCTGTTGGGCTGTGTAGCCCCCTGGATGGAAGTCGTCATCTTTTCAAACAGCGCTGTAAAGAATGCTGCGTCCATCATCGGAGCCTTCTGATCCGATGACTCTTTCTTCGGAGGAGGGTTTCCACCCCCTTCCGGCTTCTTATTCTTCCACGGTGGTTTAGAGGAATTTCCATTCCTCTTGAACTGAGCCGCAGAAGCCGTTGCCTCCTCCTCATCACTGCCCGCACCATCAGACTGTTCCAGAGAACATTCTATAATGGCGGAGGCCCGGGTTGGCATCCGGTCCCCCAACAGTGACTTTTTGAGAGCGTGTATCTCAATGGCCTTAAAAAGGTCATCCAATGACGTATCCGCTCTCCACGTATCATACACCGTCTGTTGTATTTCCGGATCTCTCAATCCAGCGATGAACTGAGAGAACAATTCCTTAGAGAATAAGGCATCATGGATCCCTGAAGCAGGATGTACCTTCTTCAGGAGTCGCATCAATGCAAGTCCGAAAACCCTCGGGGCCTCATTCTTGCCTTGCACTCGCTTCTTAAAAGCGACCATCGGATCGATCCGAGCGGAGTCTCCGAACAAAATAGTTACGATCTCCACCAGCTGTTTGAAAGTGCCGCGGGGTCCGCATTCATCTTTCCACTGCTCAACTGCCATCAGGCCGTCTCCTAGGCGCAATCCTTTACAGATGTAAGGGATAGCATCTTGTTGATCCCATCCACTGAGGTTGATATCCTCAACAGTGGCTCCTAACCACTCTTCCCAAGAGTTTTTCTGCCAGTATGGAGAAGGTTCACTAGCTAGTCGTCTGGCGGCGTTGGACGATCCCCTAATTTTAGAGGTTATCGCCAGGCATTTAGAAATGGAAGCCGAAGCGTCCCTTTCTGCGCCTACATTGTGCAATCCTATCCCGGCTATAGCTGGGTTAGTATCGTACAATTCCTGCAATTCTGTACTCAGAATCGATCGTCTCGGAGGCTTTTTAGGACTCTTTGTCCCAGAAGTCGCCCCCGGAGTAGCCCCCGTAGTAGGCAAGCCGTTCTGTCTCTCTAGGTAGGCCTGGTAAGTACCATACACCACCAAGTCAGTAGTGGGGTCCACTCCTTGACTGAACCACCAATTCTTCTCCAGATCGGTCATATAATGACACTGTTGAGCCAGAGCAAGCAACCGCTGATGCTCGGACTTTTCTTTTTCCAATTGTTTGGCTTGCCTCTCAGCTTCCTCTTCTTGCTGAGCTTGTTCCAGTTTAGCTTTCGCAGCTTCACCAGCTGCCCGGAGCCCTTCCTTTCGTGCTCGCAGGACTGCCGCCTCTTGCTCCGCTAGCTCTTCTGCCATTGCTGCGTTCTCTCGCATGCGTTTCTGTTGCTGTACCAAAGCAGCTTCCTGCTGGCGATACACCTCTCGCCTCTCTGTTTCCAGGTTTTTCTTTTCCTGGAACATCATGTTCGTCTGACAATCTTGCCATTGTAACAGACTCGATGGAGTGAGGTAGCTCTTAGCTGCCTTCTCCTGCTCGGATGCCTTTTTTAAGCGTTCCGAATCAAGCTGTCGTTCGTCCTGTCGCAACTGGGACTGTGGACTCAGTACCAGTCCCGACAACGATCTTCCCCTTCCCGCCGGGTTTACACCCGTTGTAGCAGAAAAAACCTGCTTCGGAATGGGACGGATACCCATCATACCCACCCTTGGTGAGTATTCGCTTGCCATTCCTCTACTTCTGGCTCGGCCCACCCTAAGAGGTCGACCTGGCGTTGAAGTAGACAAGGCAGGCTCTATGGTTACTCCCCGCCCCATGGGCAGATTTCGCGTATCCGTAAAGCTCATGTAATGAGCAGCCCTAGGACTGCCATTATCAGCGGAAGCGTATGAGGTACTGCTGTCCTGCATACTATTCCGAGCCTCCAACAAGAACTGCTGTAGAGCATTCTTCTTGGTTCTCAAGAGGTCACACTCTGCAGACAGAGTCTGATGAGCATCCTTAAGGTCTTCCGTATCCCGAACAAGTTCGGAGTGGGCACCCTCTGCTTCCGCCAGCACGGCATCCCTGGCCGTACAAATCTGGTTCAGTTCTGTGTTCGCATTGGCAAAGTCGGAACGGACCGCCTCTAGGTCAGCCGTTTTCTGGTTGAACTCCGACCGAACCATGCTTAGAGCTTGTGCCAGTTTCTCATTCTCCTCCAACAAGGTTGACAACCTCGCATCTTTTTCCTTGATTTTGGAAGTCCGGTGTGTGACTGCGCCTTCCAACGCAATCAAACTGCTTTTCCATTCATTGGACTGTTTTTGAATGGTCAACAACTCCATTTGGGCCATCTGCAGACGTTCCTGCACCCTGGCTTCTCTCATATCGTCGAAGCGACGCTCCTCCGAAATGTCAAATCTCCGAGGGGTCGGAGCGGCTGCCCGTGACCCGCCGACGTTGAACATCGACAGATTCATCTCTTCTAATGAACGACTCATTACTTCGGGACCTTTAGATCCTATTAGCACGCTTGCTCCGGGTGGAACATCCGCACTCCTTGTGGGGGTATCTGCCTCATCTGTGGCACATAACCCCTCCGAGGACAAGGCTAATGCCTCATCGGGAGACCTCGCTGCTCCGGCCAGAGCACGAGGTCTGTGCTACTGCACAGTGTAATAAACGATACTTTGCGTCTTTATGATATTGGTAGAGTATCAAGTAAAGAACAAAGTCCACACAGTTCGGATCAAGTGTTACAGGTTACGAATCAATAGGTTTATTCAAGAACCTAGACAGGCAATATCTAAACGTGCGAACTCCCTATAGAGTTCGGAACGGGTCAGTAGGCTAATCAGCCGCAGTGATCACGGGGTCTCTTCACCAGCGTGGCTCAGAGTAACTGACGAGTCCCATCGGATGCTGGGTATATATAGGCAGCCAGCCTGCGCGCGCACACGCAGACCGGAAGCCTATAGTGACCTCTGTCCATACCCCAAGCCCGAAGCAGGTGTCGCCACCTGCCGTCGGACTGAAGGGTTCGGACTGAGTTCGCAACACAGCATCCAACAGAACCCGTCATATAACACCTCGTATAACCCCAGCCCCTACAATTACATAACATAAACACATAGTAATCTATCCATCTCTTTGTAGATGTAACCATCCTTTCTATTACCACTCCCTATGATGGCACATCACAGCAGGAGGTCTGAGCTGCTCACATGGGGTCAGGGGTCAGAAACCACCTGCTGTGACCCCTACTGAGCATAACTAATTGTAGATAACTTTCATCTTGTGCTTGGACATTGACCTAAGATTGTGTAACCCATAGTAATGTTAGTGTCTTTTCCACCCACTAGAGGGGGTGTCAATGTGAGCGAGTATGTCCAGTACACGCCAGTGTAGCTTTAAGGGTTAAACAGAGTAATCAGTGAGAGTAAGTTCATGGCAGTGTTTGGGGGGGTGGGTGGAGTTGTTGGGACAGGCTCATCGTGTACACAAATAACGGTTGTTGGTCCTGATAGGATGATCACAGAGGCTGCCGATAATGTAACCAACTCATGTAAGGTCTTATCAAGCCTTAAAGGGTGGCGTAATACATTCATGCATCATGCCATGATCGTCATAATGCAGGAATGTAGCCCTGGCGAGTTACTCACCAGCGCCAACCCTAAGGCATTGAGACACTCCCCAAGGGTCAGCATGATGCATGAATGTAGCAACAGATTACTCGCGGGGGCTGCAATCATGCATCATGACGGCAAACGTCCCCCTTGAGCTCCCAGACAATACTGACACTGTATTACCCCAATGCTGTATGCTGTATTCCTGACTGTCCTGTATAAGCCACAGAGTGTCTCAAATACATAGACAGAGCTGCACGCTAAAGTGACTGAGTCAATGGTTACTGCACGAGAGCTGCCTGCCCCGTATTTCACGCTGGCCCCAGGCCTAGTGAAATACGGGGCAGGCAGCTCAAGTACAAAATACATGTACAGTCCATGTTTGCTTACTTCCGAGGTGTTTGCTTACTTCCGCCGTGTTTGTTTACCTCCGTGTTGCCGCCATTTTGAATTCCGCGCAGGTCACGTGACCCTCGGGAGCGTGGCAACCCCATGGCAACCCCTAGGAGCGTGCAATACAGCCACAGCGTGCAATACGGCCGAGGGTTATTGCACGCTGTACTGGCATACGGCCCTCCCATAGGTTTAACCTTGATAGATCGTATTCACCATGAAATAAAAATAAATGCTGGTCTCGTATGTGTTAACGTTGGCAGCGATGGGACGTCTGTATTAACAAGCAGTTAGGTATGACGCCTATATATAGACCTCACACTGCAGAAGCAGCTACACATCTATACATCAAGCAGACTATTATTTCTCATGGAAAAACATATGAGTGTACTCTACTTATATATATAATGGTTGCAGCAAGCAACAGTTTTACTGACAGCTGCAATCATTAACTATTATTCACCGAATTGTATCATGTTTCATATCGCCTTCAATATAAAAGAATTGAAATTATATTACAGAATTGACATAAACACACTGTATAGCTACTCGGTAGCAGAATATATAAATGAAATGTGTATGGAACACATCAAAGGAAACTTCGCTGTAAAAAGACAAGGAATTTCTGGTGAATAAAGTTGATTTATTACTTTAAAAAAAAGAAGAAAAAAAGGTGTGAATGAGTATAGATATATCATTTAGTGTGTACTTATATTATTGTAACCTAGCCGACATGTTCAAGTAACCCAACCTGGTACAGGAACAGGGAGGGTGGGACTAGGCATTTTGAAAAGGTTTGGGGTGATCTATAAGCCAAAAAAAACCTCCTCTGAGGGGAGGGTTCAGGCTGTCCCCCCCCCCCCCCTGTACCCGTCCGTACCGGGTTCTGTGGTTTGTACTGTTGCCGTCAGCTGATGTCAGCCTGCACTGGCTAATATACACAAGATGCACTGATAATATTTAGCCGCCAGAACATAGTCACTACTGTCCAGTTAGTTTTTCTGGCTCCCTATACGACAAACTTAGGTTGGTTAATACTGTCAGGTTGGTCAGTATTGGCTAACTCACCTTAGTCTTCCCTATTTCAATGAGTATTAGTCCGTTTGAGTAAGACATTGGTCATATTTCATTTTACCTCAGTCATTTTTTAATAGCACCTGGTCATACCTGACCAATGACTAAACTGGGATAGTCTCTACAGACTAAGAGTCAGGGCATTTAGATTACCAGTGTGACGCCTACCCTTCTCTCCTACCATGGGTGTACCCCCCCCCCCTCACTTACTGCTAGGGGTAATGGAGTTATAGGTGCGACATGCCCCCCCTACCCCACCACCACCACCACCACCACCACCACCCTGTGGTCAGGGTGGTCAGACCATGGTGTCATCACCACATATAGAAGGCACTTATGGATATGTCAGTTAGGGCAACTGGTTCCCAAAACTACTGCTTGAAAGACGTTTGGCATCAGCTTGAAGTATTTGCTTCTCTTTTAAGCAGTTTTCAATTCATGTATTAACAAATTGGTCACTGGTTATTGGAGATTGTTTAATTCGTTACACTTTGGAACCAGCCTGCAAGCACATCGTATTTTGGTAGATATCTGCTGGCCTTTTCTCTAGACTTGTTTAAGTACCTTTAAGTAGTAGATAAATGGACAAAGGCCAATGGCCAGAGGATATTTTGGTATCGTTCCCCCCGAGGTGGGGCTGGGGCAGTATCCCACAAAGCCGCGGGCTGAGTGGGATGCGCCCCAGCCCCACCAAGGGGTGAACGATACCAAAAATTCGCTGACCATGGGCCTTTGCCTTTATTTTATGGGTTTTAAACCCTAAAAAGCCCTTAAATTGCATATAAATGGCCATAATAATTTTTGAACAAATGGTGATGTCATAGGCCATGTGATACAGGAACATTGTATCCCATGGGGGGTATTTCTTGTACTTAAGCATAGTGATCATTGTATCCGCCTTGAAATAATCTACAAGACCCGTTTGGGAATCTTCAGAATGCTTTACTTTTGTACATCTCGACCAGGAAACTAGTCACTTACGCCCTCTCCTGTACTCCGCTTGTGTTCACACAATGGGTGGTACACAGCTGCAGCAGAGGTCATTAACCCGGGGGGGGGGGGGGGTACTCAATTTCTTTTTGACATGGGTGTGTGGCTGGCCCTTTGACAACCCTTACCTTGGTGAGAGGAATTCTGGTCAAAAATGACCGTTGCTGAGGGGGATTTGGGAGAAAAGTGCCTAGGTTTTAGCAATTTTTTCTGAGGAGTCACCCTCGGTGAAGGGGATTTCACTCAAACAGTACCTATCCCAGACGCACACTTGTGTATACAAAATATACTAAGTGCCCCCCCCCGTTATTAACTTAGCTGTGCATCTGTGTGTCATGAAACCAGTGCAGCACGCACCCACACTGAGCGATAATAGGGGCACTTAGAGACATGAGCGATAATAAGGGAATTACCACTAATGGTTGATAATAGGGGTATTCTCCATAGGTGTAATGATGTGCACACCCATCAGCAGGATCGCCGGGAACCAGTTAACGACGCCTTATTACAGGGTGTGGCGGGGGTAACTGTAGGGTGCATATCACTAAATGATATTTAATAAACGGTTAGTGCACACCGGTATAACTGAGTCTAACAAGTGGCTATTTACGATCGGTCAATGAGCGGTACCACGGTGTATGTATTATTTATATACAGCACGGACTGAGGCAGTTTACAGCCGGGGGTGATGTACCCGCTAAATCCTTTCTGGATTAAGCCGTTAATCCCAAGTCAATCTGCTTCCCTGTGTCTCAGTCCTCCCTCCTTGTTTCTCTGCTTTTGTCTGTCTCACTGTCGCTCCGTCGCTCCCTCCCTCTCACTTTTTTTCTCCCACCTACTGACCTCCCCCCTTTTTCTATACATTTCTGTTGAATATCTCCCACCCACCCCCTTCACTACTTCCTGCACCTCTGTCATCTTCCCCTTATTCTACACACAGAAAAGTAAAGGTGTCAACTGTGTCTCCCACGTGGCTCTGGTAAAATACAGAGTCAAACTAATGACTCTGCTTATATGACGGGTCAACTTTCGTTGAATTTGTATGATCAGTGTCAACTCAAATTGACTCTGTACTATCACAGTCAACGAAATTTGACCCTGTATATAAGCAGAGTCAGTAGCAGTTTGACTCTGTATTTTACCAGAGCCACATGGGAGACACAGTTGACACCTTTACTTTTCTGTGTGTAGGCCTGACAAGATTTAGTCTGGTCAGGAAGCCAGGTGCCTTCAGAGTTCTCCCATCGCCTCCCTTACCTATTGGCCTCCATGTTTGGGTGGAGTGCTTTAATGTAATATTAATTAGTGTATTGACACCAGAAACGTCCTCACCTGGGGGACCTATGACTATGTAGGTGAGGCACTCACCCACATCCATGAACCCACAGCTGTCTAGGTAGGGTCTAGCGGATGCAATCCAACCCTCTATAGCTAGTATTTATAAGGCGATGTTTTGAAGATGAAATATACACACTCAGAAAAGTCAGCGTCATTGTCGCTAAAACCACTCTCATCTGAAAGTCTGGCACTGCTAACTTTTCTGAGTATGTATCTATACTACATTTTGAAGGCCAGACTTTTAGTAAGTGTTCAGTATCCAGCCAAAATAACAACCATGTCAACTAAAAGAAGCTGCTAGTGCCACATCTAGCCATGAGGGACTGACCAATAACCAAGGTATGCCATGGTTTGTCCCTCCCCCCCCCCAAGACCCTGTCGGGGCTCACACACCCTGCCTCTAAGGACCGCATCCTCCTAGACGGGAACCGTCCTTGGTCCGTGTGAAGCTCACCAAGGGCTGCATTCATGCATCATGCAGACCCTTCTGGCATGTAATGACCCGTATGGTCGGCATGATGCTTATACTGCATTAGTATTTTTTGTAACAATTTGGTATTTTATAATATAAGAGTGTATCTATCATTTACTGAATTGGTGCATCATGTCGACCCCTTTGGGGTGTCGGGTTTGCATGATGCTTGAATGAACCCCTGATGAGTCATTCCCCAGTGCTGCATTCATGCATCATGACGACAAATGGTATGATGCATTGAAGCACTTTGCGGCCCTTAACGGGTCAGTCTCCCCATCAGCTACTGCATTCTGGGAAGCTGACCATCATGCACCATAACGCACCGAGTGACCCCCGTAAACCTGCGTCCTACCCGCACACATACGGCCACCTACCCCCATCACGGCGTCCTACACACATACGGGCACCTACCCCCATCACGGCGTCCTACCCACACACATACGGCCACCTACCCCCATCACACTGTACTACCCACACACATACGGCCACCTACCCCCATCACAGCGTCCTACCCACACACATACGGGCACCTACCCCCATCACACTGTACTACCCACACACATACGGCCACCTACCCCCATCACACTGTACTACCCACACACATACGGCCACCTACCCCCATCACACTGTACTACCCACACACATACGGCCACCTACCCCCATCACGGCGTCCTACACACATACGGCCACCTACCCCCATTACGGCGTCCTACCCACACACATACGGCCACCTACCCCCATCACGGCGTCCTACACACATACGGCCACCTACCCCCATCACTGCGTCCTACCCACACACATACGGCCACCTACCCCCATCACGGCGTCCTACCCACACACATACAGGCACCTACCCCCATCACGGCATCCTACACACACACATACGGGCACCTACCCCCATCACGGCGTCCTACCCACACACATACGGCCACCTACCCCCATCACGGCGTCCTACCCACACACATACGGCCACCTACCCCCATCACACTGTACTACCCACACACATACGGGCACCTACCCCCATCACGGCGTCCTACCCACACACATACGGCCACCTACCCCCATCACGGCGTCCTACCCACACACATACGGGCACCTACCCCCATCACGGCGTCCTACCCACACACATACGGCCACCTATCCCCATCACACTGTACTACCCACACACATACGGCCACCTACCCCCATCACGGCGTCCTACCCACACACATACGGCCACCTACCCCCATCACACTGTACTACCCACACACATACGGCCACCTACCCCCATCACACTGTACTACCCACACACATACGGCCACCTACCCCCATCACACTGTACTACCCACACACATACGGCCACCTACCCCCATCACACTGTACTACCCACACACATACGGGCACCTACCCCCATCACACTGTACTACCCACACACATACGGCCACCTACCCCCATCACACTGTACTACCCACACACATACCGGCACCTACCCCCATCACGGCGTCCTACCCACACACATACGGGCACCTACCCCCATCACGGCGTCCTACCCACACACATACGGCCACCTACCCCCATCACGGCGTCCTACCCACACACATACGGCCACCTACCCACACACATACGGCCACCTACCCCCATCACGGCGCCCTACACACACACATACGGCCACCTACCCCCATCACGGCATCCTACACACACACACATACGGCCACCTACCCCAATCACACAGTACTGGCTACTGTACTGCCTTTAGATTGTCAGTGTACAAGTCCGGGTAGATGTTTGTTTGGACACTACAGTTACTAGACTTGATGTATGTTAGCACATATCCAATAGTATGTTAATATGTTTACATTGACAGTCACATAGAAATACTCCGTCTCAAGGTATGTGTCCGACTTCAGGTGAATCTACCCTATATCTTATAGCATGTGGATATGCATACAACGACAGTCACATAGAAATACTAGTAAGAATAGATCAAAGCTAGATGCACGTCTATGGTAAAGAATAGATGAAGCCACTCACAGACTCGGAGCATTGCACTGAGCCGGAATCCTTCATAACCAATAAAACAGCGACTGTTGTTCTCATATGTAATAGACCCTATTCCCCGGCCTAGGCGGGTGGTCGTTTTTATTGGGGAAAAGGCGTGTACGTTATTGTAGCCAAAAGGGACCTCTCAGGCGGTGGGGATAAATGGGCGGGAAGTATTTGGACCGTAACAATTTCAACACATTCAGCTGGCAATCCACAAACCAAGGCATCATCCACAAAGCAAGAGAACAGAGGACTGTGCGTCATCCACTACCACCACCAACACCACCACCACCACCACCACCACCCACACCACCACCACCACCCACACCACCACCACCACACCACCACCACCACCACCACCACACACCACAACCCTACCTTAATGACAACCTCACACTACTTTATTTCTAACCCTATAAGGGCAGCGTACTACTTTAATGCATGATACACCTTTGTCAGCATGATGTATGAATGCAGCCCTGGTGGGTAACTCGTCAGGGTGCATTCATGCATCATGCTGACCCGTCAGGAGTATTTCAACCGTGTATGGTCGGCATGATGCGTGAATGCAGCACTGCCAAGGTACTCGGCGCCGCTGCATGCATGCATGCATCATGATGGCCAAAGGTATGATGCATCAATACAACATGCCGTCCGTAAAGAGTTAAAGAGTTAAGCACCTCTCTCATTGACCACTGCGTCTCTGTCAGCCTTGGTATAACTCAGGGGTTGTAGAGGACGATGTGAGGGGATTCTGTGAAAACCACATGCACAGGTCCGTGTATGTTGGAAATGTGAAATAATAACCCTTTAATAAAAGGGCGGCATAGGGCTTAAATGTGGAGGCAGCTCCGGCGAGTAACTCACCTGAACCTAACACATGCATCCTGCTGACCCCTCAGGAAGGCATTAACCCCACAAGGACGGCATGGTACAGGGTTGCATTCATGCATCATGACGACCAAAATACATCATACATCAACTCACTATGCGGCCCTTAGCGGGTTCAGTAAATGGGTTTCATAGAAGTCCTGTGGTGGGGGTGGGTCGGGGTTGGCCGTCCTGTGGCCGGAGTGGGGCTGACCAGCTCCCAAACAGGAACACACCAGCTGGTTACCGACTTATTTAAGCTGCTTTTTCTGTTTTTCCTGCCTTTTCCAGTGACGTTCTATTGTTTTATGCACCATGTATATAAGTGGTCAGTATTGCGTTTTGTTACCAATACGCAGTGTCATACGTCACAATTAACTTATGGTTAAACCTTTATTATTTGGAGTAGATTGCCTTACATTAAACATTATGTGATAATGATACAGCAATTGATATATGCCTGCATTAAAATATTGACCAAACATTTAATTTCCATCCATGGACCAATGATAGAACGTGCAAATGTTAGGCCAAATTGTGCCGTCATAGAGCCAATATCTCAGGGCCAATATCACTACTCACAAGCATGCATGGAATTGTGTTTGGCCACATTGGATTGCTAACATTGGCCCATTGCTTAGACTTACATTGGCCCTAGCATGGTCCAAAGCAGCCGAGGAGAAAACAGAAAATGTTGCACTAGTTCCTTCATTTCCATATTGACCATATATCATTTTTTCTATGAAATTACTAATAGCTAGTTCACTAGCATGATAAAGAAAATCATTTGTTCTTATTATGGGATGTTTGAAAAGTGAAGTAACGTTATAGAGGAACCAAGGTCGATCAGGTCACCAAGGTCACCAAGGTCATTGGGGTCAGGGAGGTCGTCATGCCTCAGTGCCCTTGACACTGTCTGCCACAAAGTGTCGTCTGACAATCAATGTCCCCCACAATGCACCTCTCAGACCCATAATGCACTTCTCCCGTCCCACAATGCACTGCTGCTACCTCCCGTCATGCAGCGCACGCACCGCTTCCTGTGCAGCATGTGGAGCGTCCCGCTGTCATCTTCTTGGTGCCTTCGTTAACCCTTTAAGGACAGTGTGTCGCTAAAATGAGACAATTGTCATCATGACCCAGTGGGCACGGAACATTGAATCAACATTGATAAATGGTTGTCAATGTTGATTCAACATTGATTCAACATTGATTCAATGTTGAACAGAATTTTGTGCCCACTGGGGATGCACGAATGCAGCCACAGAAAGGAATTTGCTGGTGCTGCATTGATGCATCATGCCCATTCGTTGGGAGTGCCTCAATTCCATCGGTTTGGCATGATGCATGAATGCATTCATTCATCATGACCACCAAGGGCAAGATGCATAAATGCGTTTTGCCGTCCGTAAAGGGTTAACGTGTCCTGTTGGTTGGGTGTCAAAGTCTCACACAGTGTCAGGATACTAGTGTGGTAATCCTACATTGAGTCACTGGTCAGTAGGAGATGACAAACTTTGAATAACCATTGTAGACCTACTGTACAGTGTAGACTGGGGAGTGTAGTAGAGCTGCTGGTGAAAATGCAAGAAATAGATTAGAACCTAGGTCTTTTGTGTGTGGAATTAAAATACAGCACTCCTCAGTTGTCTCATCCTTAATGAATGAACTTCCGCATCCTATCTGGTTCACCTCCCTCTAACCCTCCCTCTCTCTCTCTCTCTCTCTCTCTCTCTCTTCTCTCTCTCTCTCTCTCTCTCTCTCTCTCTCTCTCTCTCTCTCTCTCTCTCTCTCTCTCTCTCTCTCTCTCTCTCTATCTATCTGTCTCTGTCCTCTCTCTCTCTCTCTCTCTCTCTCTCTCTCTCTCTCTATCTATCTATCTGTATCTCTCTGTACCTCTCTCTCTCTCAGTATGTCTTTTTTCCTTGTTTGATTCGCTGTCTTCCTTTCTCTGTCTCTTCTGTCTCTCTCTTATTTCCTCCCACCCTATACGTCTACATATCATTGGCCTAATACCCATGAGAACCCATACCCCCTGTGCTTGTATAAGACCGAAGCTTATACTGGGCTTATACTGGCCGATACGGTAGCTATACTACATGAATCATAGCACAATGCATCTGGACAGTGTGTCAGTAGCTACCCACTGCACTGGACCAGTGAGGCTCCTATTGTAAGCATACTTTCTTTTGTGCTGTACATATTTCGTTTTGCAAATTATAAATCTGGGAAAACATATAAAGCGCTAATATTTGTCCGATATAGAACTACCAAAATAATAGCTCCAAAATTGTACTTTTTAACAAATTCGCGAGTATTCATACTGGCATACTGAACAGTGAAAACATCTGTTTATAGTACCCACATCTGTCTAATTAGTATGCACCAACCTACCCTCCACCTAGACCCCTACAACATGTAACCCACCCTCAGCCTCCCACGGCACCAGAAGGGTAAATTCAACAAGGCACCCGTCCACTGTTTTAATCCTTGCGACAAGGGACAAGGGGATGCTATGTCCCACCCGGGCTGCTCCCCCCCCCCGAGCTGCTCCCCTCCTCTCCCCAAACTGCTCCCCTCCCCCTAAGCTGCTCCCCTCCCCCGAGCTGCTCCCCTCCTCTCTCCAAACTGCTCCCCTCCCCCTAAGCTGCTCTCCTTCCCCGAGCTGCTCCCCTTCTCCCCCCTTTTCCGAGCTGCTCCCCTCCCACCAAGCTACTCCCCTCCCCCTCCTTCCCCGAACTGCTCCCCTCCCCCGAGCAGCTCCCCTCCCCCTGAGCTGCTCCCCTACCCCCGAGCTGCTCCCTTCCCCTACACCCCCTTGAGCTGCTCCCCTCCTCCCCCTCCCCCTGAGCTGCTCCCCTCCCACCTCCCCCCTCCCCCCTCCCCCCTCCCCCTCCCCCCTCCCCCCTCCCCCTCCCCCCTCCCCCTCCCCCCTCCCCCCTCCGCCCTTCCCCCTCCCCCCTCCCTGTGTGGTTAATGATGCATGTAGCTGCTCCCACAGTAACACTTAGCACCATGTATAATGTCCTGTTGTTGTACTCGGTGTAAGTGTTATGTACTTGGTGCCCTCATGCCGGTACCTAGTACATGCTGTGTACTTGTCCTATTGACAATGGGCCTAACCAAGCAGACAAATGCTAAACTGGCTAATACTTTTATATCTAAAGGCAAAAAGAATCCTACCTACCCACCCTGGATACTATTCCTTTATACCCTAATAACCTTTACGCTCCTTAGCTTAGTCTGCAGTGGTTATCCTAGGTTAGTCAGAATTACGAACTTATATAAACAAATGGCTGAAACAAAACAAAATATGACAGATGCCTTACACAAAAGGCCAAATATTTATAAAAACGGAACGACCAATGTGCGTTGGTCAATACTGAGGATATATTGGAAGAGCAGTACACACTACACCGCCCTATCAGGGTTAAGGGTATGTGGCATCTCCTATTCCCCTTTCATGACAGTGCTAGGACGTCTGGTTATATTATATAAAGACACCAAGACTGCCCCGAGAGGTGCCCGTGAGGTGTGTGGAGGTTCCCGTGAGGTGTCCGTGAGGTGCCCGTGAGGTGCCCGTGAGGTGCCCGTGAGGTGCCCGTGAGGTGCCCGTGAGGTGCCCGTGAGGTGCCCGTGAGGTGCCCGTGAGGTGTCCGTGAGGTGCCCGTGAGGTGCCCGTGAGGTGCCCGTGAGGTGCCCGTGAGGTGCCCGTGAGGTGCCCGTGAGGTGCCCCTGAGGTGCCCGTGAGGCGCGTGGAGGTGCCCGTGAGGTGCCTTTACATTTACATCTACTTTCAGTTCTACATGCAGCTATTGCTCCTTCTGGTATTGGGAGGCCCTGCCCCCTACACCCCATCCACCTCCTTGGTTACTCCCCCGATGGCCCGCCTTTACACTGCTCCCTTTGTCTGCCTATTCCACTTGGCCCTTTTATGACAGCATACTGCTGCAAGGTTAAGAGACATGGGGAGAGAAGAAGATAGATAGGTATAGACTAAAGGGAATTGAAATATGTGTAAGGAAAGAGGAATGGAAAAAGGAATTATCATAATGCACAAATCCAGTGCCAGTGATTACATTCTAGCATAATTCTGATTTAATACGTAGAGCTGTCATGTGGTCCTGAAGAATCGTCCTTAACCCTTTAGAGCATAACAACTCAATACATTATGCGCTTGGTCGTCATGATGCATGAATGCAGTCTAACATCATGCCGACCCTATGGCGTGGAGACACTTCCAAAGGGTCATCATGATGCACTAATGCAGTACCGATGATATACTTGCCAGGGCTGCACTGGTGCATCAAGACGACAAATGTCATCTTTTAGTGCCATCCTTAAAGGGTTAAAGGGTTACTGTCATGTGTATTGCTGTCATGTGTATTGACCCGTCCCTATAGCACCACACTGCCCCCTGGGGACCACGTGGTGCCTCGCACCGCCTCAGTCACTCACTCTGCAGCAGAGGGAGTCATCAGAAGGCCTCTCTGTGCCATTCTGCAGCAGAGGGAGTCATCAGGAGGCCTCTCTGTGTGACATTCTGCAGCAGAGGGAGTCATCAGAAGGCCTCTCTGTGTGGGACATTCTGCAGCAGAGGGAGTCACCAGAAGGCCTCTCTGTGTGTACCATTCTGCAGAAGAGGGAGTCATCAGAAGGCCTCTCTGTGCCACTCTGCAGCAGAGGGAGTCACCAGAAGGCCTCTCTGTGCCACTCTGCAGCAGAGGGAGTCATCAGAAGGCCTCTCTGTGCAGTTCAAATCTCTAGCAGAGGCAGTACTCTCCAGGCAGACTCAAATCTCAATGCCTACATTGTGGATATGTATGGCTATATCCATACAGAGAGATGATTGACACTGACAGGTGGCACCGTCTCCCGTTACAGAAATAGAAGGACATCTCTAATATCTTAATTTCATCACAGAACTGATAGATACATCATTATAATAAATTATAACAGGCAGTTGTGACTGCTGAGTTATTCTGGTATATCTGTTGTTTTGTTGCTGTTATTATTGAACATAAGACGGTTGTACTATATTTCATAACATGTTTATTCATTACTTAATGAGTACGAACGGTTTGTTACATATACTGTCATTATCATGTACGGTTTCATACCGAGGTTACCGAAGTTAATTATCATTAAGTTTTTTTTTAACTGGTTACATAACTATTTGACCACTAGATGATGCTGCTGGTGGTAGTCATGTGATCACCACAGGTTGTATATAAGGTGGGCTGTCCTCTGTGCTAAGACAGTCAGGTTTGGTACATGCTGCTGACATAACCTCCCTGTACTCAGAGCAATAGCTATGCTGTAGTTATTCTCATCTGATACCTAGATTATTCCTGATACACTTTGATACCTGTTGTACTGACGGTTCTGACAGAGATAATATCTGAGTGCTTTTACAATAAAGTCGACATATATATTAAACCTTAATTGAACTGTGTCTGGTTGTTGTCTCCTGGTTTCACAAGTAATTTAGACCAACTACAATATTATAACCTGTCAAAATTGCAAACTGACCACGGAAATTCTGAGCACTGGTCAAAATACAGTCTCACCTCCATGCTGGCTGCTTACACAACGAATAAACAACAGTTTCCCCGAAAACGGAAAACCACCATCCATGAATTGTGAAAATACCCGGAATCGATTTATTGCTTGATAAATATAAAAGAATATGGTGTAGAAAGTATTGCGAGTCATCCACCCCTGTTTGGTAGAGAAGTACTGTCTGTAGGTGAAGAATGAAAGCGAGGCTAGGCAGATTGGGTGGGAACCAATCAGAGACGTGTAATGGTGGGGTAGGAACTGGGCCAGAGTGAGGTCAGCCTTGGGGTCAGATAAAGGTCTCACACCACTTTATACACAGACACAGGGAGGGAGAGGAATGGACGCCAAGGGTGGGGCATGTAGCGGACTGCGTGGTAGCTTATTGTTCTGTATAATATAGGATAAATCTGAGAAGGTTAGCTCTTAAAAGTGGCTTAATCACCGAGCGTATCCCAACCACAATTCTAGTACAGTTCTACACTGAAAATCCATAGGTTAAAAGGGTTAGTCAGTACAGACTAACCTAGGTTGGTCATATGAGTGTTAGTCACAATGGCAAAGTTATATTAAAAAATGACCGAAGGGTCAGTCAGTTGTGGCTAACCTAGGTTCATCATTGGTGTGTTGTATTTGTATACCGCTAGAGGGTGCCACCTGTGATGACCACTCAGTGGCTCCCCCTGGAAATAAAAAGACTAAGGTGGGTTGGTCAGTAGTGACCAACCAGACAATAATAACTAATCTATGTTGGGCGTATAGGGATCCAAAAAATGACTAACTAGGTTAGGCACTAGTGACTAAGAGGTTGGGCGTATGGGGATCCTAGGAATATCAGTGTAGTCTGCTATGTGGTAAGTGCGAGTGGTGATAATGCCCCTTTAAGTTTGTACATCCCATTTTTTTATTTTTGTAAATCCCACGTAGACTCGTTCCACAGACTGCGAAAATATTGCATTGAAGGGAGAAAGGATATTAAATACATTCTATGCACAGTGAGGTTAAGATGGCCGGTGCCACGGTGAATCTTGACAAAGTTAGACCTATCAAAATGTCGGCATGATACTGTAGCCCAGGCCACATGCTCACATTTGGATTTCTAGAGACTCCTCATAAACATACTCAAAGTCAAATATTTGCAATAAAAGATATTGATCAATAGACACCGCATACAATCTCTGATTGTTGAAATGTCCACATTGACACAACCCAAGGGGACCAGACGGAAATTACTTCCATCTCCCAGAGACAAGTTAATGATGAAATTAACGCTCCCTGTTCTCCTATACAGGACCGTATACATGTCAAGCTACAAACATGGGTGGCAGGGCAGAGCTCAATAATAACCATGAAAAGGCCGCATAGTGTTTTAATGTACACTGTTAGAAGTCAACGTAGCAGGCAGTAGTGTATACTGTAGTTTTACAGTTATATAGTGCAGTATGAGTGTACATGGACAGTAGAATATATACTGCTGGTTTGCAGTATGAAAGGACGTATTTTTGGTTTCACTATTTACATTGTGTTGTGTCCCTTACTTTCATGATGCATGCATGCAGTGGTGGCGAGTCTACATGCCAGGACTGCATTGACGCATCATGCAGAATACACAGAGTGGATACACTCATAAAGGGTAGGCATGATGCATGGATGCAGCACTGCTGTTAGTTATAGTCTCCAAGGCTGGAAGTAGGGTATAACATGTTAAAGCAGCATGCAGCCCTTAAAGGGTTAATAACCCATAGGACAGGCCCATTCCGTTTGTATTGTACTCCTGCCACTTTTTATGTATATCCATGCGCAGTGCACTCTGGGAGATGTGGCGGCCATCTTGAACATCCCTCAGTTAAGATGACAGTCAGGGAAATAAAACCCAATGGTGTTATTATCAAGAAGTCTACATCGGAAGCACCCCTGATGGTTGTTTGAACCATGCTCCCAGCAGTTTAGACTTGTACAGTTAAAGAAATATTGTGAATGCCATAGTACATTGTTAAATTCAACTGTGATTAAATTGTGATGTTATTTCATTAATTTAACAGATGCGTTATTAGGTATGTTAGAGTATTGTGAAATTATATTGTGCCTCTACAGTGGTAAAAATCGACACGGCGACATGGCGACGCGGCCATTATAGGCACTTTTAAAAATCGAGGGACACAGGAAAATCAGGGGTAAAAATCGACCCACAGGGTTTTTTCTTAAAGTTCTTATATACCTAAAAATCGACACGATGACACAGCTCTTTTGCTAAAAATTGACACAGCGACATGGTCAAAATTGTGGGTAGAGGCACTATATTATCAATAGAATTGATAAAAACCAATAAAAAGCTATTACGAAAAATAGTCTTTGAAGTGGCATTCTCACCTAGCATTTCCCACTCACAATTTTAGTACAGTTCTAGTCTGCTATGTGGTAAGTGCGAGTGGTGAGAATGTCCACAATGTGTTCTTCCGCAAATAAAGCCCCTACACTCTAAGAACAGTGTGTTACGGGAACATGCATAGGAAGTTCTACACACACATTTGCAACACACTTTTGAGATCAACACACTTTTGGCAAAGAGTGTGTAGTGGGTAGTGTGTTACACCAAAATGTGTGTTAAAAGTCGCTGCAGAAAAGTGTGTTGATAAGTGTGTAAACGTAACACACTGTTCTTAGAGTGTACCAGAGCTACATGAAAGCATCATGAAATCTGCATAAAAGTATCATGGCGACAAAGGCTATGTGGCCGTCAGAGAGATTTTAAGCTACAATGTATATATATATATATATATATATATATATATATATATATATACATATATATATATATATACATATATATATATATATATATATATATATATATGTATATATATATATATATGTATATATATATATATATGTATATATATATATATAGGGAGAGACTCGTGATTCAGAATATGATAAAACCACCACTTGTCCCTGGGAACCTTGCATGTGTCAACTCTACTTGATTCACCACGCACCTTGATAACCATCACTACACCCGTTATAGTTGGAGCTGTACAGTAAAAGAGTCAAAAGGGAGTCCAGGTTGTCTCCAGAATGACTCCCCTCTTTAGGCGAGTCCAGGCTGCTTAAGGGAGCCTAGGTGACTCCCTGGCTGACCTACATAGGGGAGTCCCATAACTGCCTGGCTCACCTAAGGGAGTCACCCAAGGACCTGGGCTCCCCTAAGAGGGGAGTCATTGTGGTGCCTCTACATGGGTAAAAATCGACACTGGCCACACAGCGACAGGGGCGTTTTATGCCCTTTTAAAAATCAACAGGCACAGGAAAGTTGGGGGTAAAAATCGGCCCACAGGGACTTTTCTCTAGGTTCTTATAATTATATCTAAAAATCGACACGATGACATGGTTATATTTTGGTACCCATGTAGAGGCACATTGTGGAGGTAACCTGGACTCCCTTTTGACTCTGTTTGTTTTCTCTGTGTAGTGAAGGTTGGAGTGCCTCGATACACGACCCCGTGTTACCAGGACAGTAAGTAGAGCAGTAGGACAGGTCTAAGGCCAAATAAAAAAAAAGGTTTGTTTCAGGTAACATGGGGAGAAACTCTAGGGTCGGTAGGTCGCATTTTTTTAAATTTGTTACAGCTCCTCTAGATCCCCTTAAATCGGCCCAAAACTGTAAAAATGGGGGGAAAAGATTTTTAAAATTTGGAAATCTAAATTTGACCCCAAAAAAGTCTGAAAATATACAAATTCCTTAAAAATTGCATAAAAAATCGTAGGGTCGGCCCTGTTTAGATAGGGTCGGTCGGGTAACCTGAAATAAACCTTTTCTTTTTGGCCTAAGACTACATCCGTGTCTGTCTGTGTGTCTGTGGGTGCCCAGTGAGGCTAACACTGCCATAACAACACGACGCCGACTTTGTGGGACTAACCAGCACCAAGATGGTGCCGTGCGTGCTGCTGCTGTTACTGTCCTGTGTGGCCGGTAAGTGGGCATCTATACATTACATACGTACTAAGGAGGGGGGGGGGTAAGCCAAATGCATACAGATTCGTATGGGGGGGGGGTCCAATGCCATTTTTGCATACGCATGGTGTATGCATAAGGGGTGTTTTTTTGTTGTTGTTTTGGACCCCTTTTATGGTCGTTTTTTGAATACTTTTTGGGCCCAAATACCCAACCAAAATTGTATAGGCGGGGTTCTTTTAAATGTTAAAATGATTTCATATAAGCCTAATTATTGTCCTATATACATATATAAAGGCGGGGTCGGCTTATAGGTGGGGTTTTACGTATTAGTTATCGTTTTCAGGTACCCCGTATGGCAGGCCTGGTCGTGGTGCCTCATCGTACAGTTGTAGTATATGTTTTCAGGTACCCCGTATGGCAGGCCTGGTCGTGGTGCCTCATCGTACAGTTGTAGTACATGTTTTCAGGTACCCCGTATGGCAGGCCTGGTCGTGGTGCCTCATCGTACAGTTGTAGTACATGTTTTCAGGTACCCCGTATGGCAGGCCTGGTCGTGGTGCCTCATCGTACAGTTGTAGTATATGTTTTCAGGTACCCCGTATGGCAGGCCTGGTCGTGGTGCCTCATCGTACAGTTGTAGTATATGTTTTCAGGTACCCCATATGGCAGGCCTGGTCGTGGTGCCTCATCGTACAGTTGTAGTACATGTTTTCAGGTACCCCGTATGGCAGGCCTGGTCGTGGTGCCTCATCGTACAGTTGTAGTACATGTTTTCAGGTACCCCGTATGGCAGGCCTGGTCGTGGTGCCTCATCGTACAGTTGTAGTATATGTTTTCAGGTACCCCGTATGGCAGGCCTGGTCGTGGTGCCTCATCGTACAGTTGTAGTACATGTTTTCAGGTACCCCATATGGCAGGCCTGGTCGTGGTGCCTCATCGTACAGTTGTAGTACATGTTTTCAGGTACCCCGTATGGCAGGCCGGGTCGTGGTGCAGGTTATATGTTTTCAGGTATCCCGTATGGCAGGCCGGGTCGTGGTGCAGGTTATATGTTTTCAGGTACCCCGTATGGCAGGCCTGGTCGTGGTGCCTCATCGTACAGTTGTAGTACATGTTTTCAGGTACCCCGTATGGCAGGCCGGGTCGTGGTGCCTCATCGTACAGTTGTAGTATATGTTTTCAGGTACCCCGTATGGCAGGCCTGGTCGTGGTGCCTCATCGTACAGTTGTAGTACATGTTTTCAGGTACCCCGTATGGCAGGCCGGGTCGTGGTGCCTCATCGTACAGTTGTAGTATATGTTTTCAGGTACCCCGTATGGCAGGCCTGGTCGTGGTGCCTCATCGTACAGTTGTAGTACATGTTTTCAGGTACCCCGTATGGCAGGCCGGGTCGTGGTGCCTCATCGTACAGTTGTAGTATATGTTTTCAGGTACCCCGTATGGCAGGCCTGGTCGTGGTGCCTCATCGTACAGTTGTAGTATATGTTTTCAGGTACCCCGTATGGCAGGCCTGGTCGTGGTGCCTCATCGTACAGTTGTAGTACATGTTTTCAGGTACCCCGTATGGCAGGCCTGGTCGTGGTGCCTCATCGTACAGTTGTAGTACATGTTTTCAGGTACCCCCTATGGCAGGCCTGGTCGTGGTGCCTCATCGTACAGTTGTAGTATATGTTTTCAGGTACCCCGTATGGCAGGCCTGGTCGTGGTGCCTCATCGTACAGTTGTAGTACATGTTTTCAGGTACCCCCTATGGCAGGCCTGGTCGTGATGCCTCATCGTACAGTTGTGGTATATGTTTTCAGGTACCCCGTATGGCAGGCCGGGTCGTGGTGCAGGTTATATGTTTTCAGGTACCCCGTATGGCAGGCCGGGTCGTGGTGCCTCATCGTACAGTTGTAGTACATGTTTTCAGGTACCCCGTATGGCAGGCCTGGTCGTGGTGCCTCATCGTACAGTTGTAGTACATGTTTTCAGGTACCCCGTATGGCAGGCCTGGTCGTGATGCCTCATCGTACAGTTGTGGTATATGTTTTCAGGTACCCCGTATGGCAGGCCGGGTCGTGGTGCAGGTTATATGTTTTCAGGTACCCCGTATGGCAGGCCTGGTCGTGGTGCCTCATCGTACAGTTGTAGTATATGTTTTCAGGTACCCCGTATGGCAGGCCGGGTCGTGGTGCCTCATCGTACAGTTGTAGTACATGTTTTCAGGTACCCCATATGGCAGGCCTGGTCGTGGTGCCTCATCGTACAGTTGTAGTACATGTTTTCAGGTACCCCGTATGGCAGGCCTGGTCGTGGTGCCTCATCGTACAGTTGTAGTACATGTTTTCAGGTACCCCATATGGCAGGCCTGGTCGTGGTGCCTCATCGTACAGTTGTAGTACATGTTTTCAGGTACCCCGTATGGCAGGCCTGGTCGTGGTGCCTCATCGTACAGTTGTAGTACATGTTTTCAGGTACCTCGTATGGCAGGCCGGGTCGTGGTGCCTCATCGTACAGTTGTAGTATATGTTTTCAGGTACCCCGTATGGCAGGCCTGGTCGTGGTGCCTCATCGTACAGTTGTAGTACATGTTTTCAGGTACCCCGTATGGCAGGCCTGGTCGTGGTGCCTCATCGTACAGTTGTAGTACATGTTTTCAGGTACCCCGTATGGCAGGCCTGGTCGTGGTGCCTCATCGTACAGTTGTAGTACATGTTTTCAGGTACCCCGTATGGCAGGCCTGGTCGTGGTGCCTCATCGTACAGTTGTAGTACATGTTTTCAGGTACCTCGTATGGCAGGCCGGGTCGTGGTGCCTCATCGTACAGTTGTAGTATATGTTTTCAGGTACCCCGTATGGCAGGCCTGGTCGTGGTGCCTCATCGTACAGTTGTAGTACATGTTTTCAGGTACCCCGTATGGCAGGCCTGGTCGTGGTGCCTCATCGTACAGTTGTAGTACATGTTTTCAGGTACCCCGTATGGCAGGCCTGGTCGTGGTGCCTCATCGTACAGTTGTAGTACATGTTTTCAGGTACCCCGTATGGCAGGCCTGGTCGTGGTGCCTCATCGTACAGTTGTAGTACATGTTTTCAGGTACCCCGTATGGCAGGCCGGGTCGTGGTGCAGGTTATATGTTTTCAGGTATCCCGTATGGCAGGCCTGGTCGTGGTGCCTCATCGTACAGTTGTAGTACATGTTTTCAGGTACCCCGTATGGCAGGCCGGGTCGTGGTGCCTCATCGTACAGTTGTAGTATATGTTTTCAGGTACCCCGTATGGCAGGCCTGGTCGTGGTGCCTCATCGTACAGTTGTAGTACATGTTTTCAGGTACCCCGTATGGCAGGCCGGGTCGTGGTGCCTCATCGTACAGTTGTAGTATATGTTTTCAGGTACCCCGTATGGCAGGCCTGGTCGTGGTGCCTCATCGTACAGTTGTAGTACATGTTTTCAGGTACCCCGTATGGCAGGCCGGGTCGTGGTGCCTCATCGTACAGTTGTAGTATATGTTTTCAGGTACCCCGTATGGCAGGCCTGGTCGTGGTGCCTCATCGTACAGTTGTAGTATATGTTTTCAGGTACCCCGTATGGCAGGCCTGGTCGTGGTGCCTCATCGTACAGTTGTAGTACATGTTTTCAGGTACCCCGTATGGCAGGCCTGGTCGTGGTGCCTCATCGTACAGTTGTAGTACATGTTTTCAGGTACCCCGTATGGCAGGCCTGGTCGTGGTGCCTCATCGTACAGTTGTAGTACATGTTTTCAGGTACCCCGTATGGCAGGCCTGGTCGTGATGCCTCATCGTACAGTTGTGGTATATGTTTTCAGGTACCCCGTATGGCAGGCCGGGTCGTGGTGCAGGTTATATGTTTTCAGGTACCCCGTATGGCAGGCCGGGTCGTGGTGCCTCATCGTACAGTTGTAGTACATGTTTTCAGGTACCCCGTATGGCAGGCCGGGTCGTGGTGCCTCATCGTACAGTTGTAGTACATGTTTTCAGGTACCCCGTATGGCAGGCCTGGTCGTGGTGCCTCATCGTACAGTTGTAGTACATGTTTTCAGGTACCCCGTATGGCAGGCCTGGTCGTGGTGCCTCATCGTACAGTTGTAGTATATGTTTTCAGGTACCCTGTATGGCAGGCCGGGTCGTGGTGCCTCATCGTACAGTTGTAGTATATGTTTTCAGGTACCCCGTATGGCAGGCCTGGTCGTGGTGCAGGCTTAGCACCATACAGCATTACAGACCAGGAGCTGCTGGAGCTGAGCGCCCAGCTCTGGTACCAGGACGTCAACATGATGGTTAACGGCACCGACTTCACGGTGGATCTACACGGAGACAGGTACAGGATGCCGTGTTATAGACCCTTAGGCTGTGTCTCACCAGATCAATACAAGTTGATAGACTTTGACCAAGTGATATCTTTGCCCAGCAAGCATCAAAACAGTTAAAATGAGGGGCTTTGTACACATCAATGCCGGAAATTTTTTGATATAGTGTTAAAATATCATTAACCTTTTCTGTGTACATAGCCCCCAATTCAGCCATTTTGCAGCTTGATCACTAGGTCAAACACTATCAAGTTTTATTGATCTGGTGAGTGATAATTTTTTAAACAACGGCGGAGGGGAGGGGTAAAAATTTTACCTGTTTTGAGTGAAAAAAACAACTAGCATGTGACTATGCTTCAAGGGGCCCGTGCGTGCTGATTATCACCCCTTAAAGGGGCGGTAACAAATTTCACGAAAATCCAGCCCCCTTTGGTATAAAAATGATCACTAACTTAGGTTCATCATGATCCAGTTGCAGCCTCTGCATTCTATTTTCTCTAAATATCTAGATCTTTACAGACACAATTATTGAATATTGGTAACTATTTAATACCATATAGCTATATAACATATACCATTACCTATACTCTATACTGCAGGTTCTTCACCTACATGGACACAGCTAAGTTATCTCAGGGTGAGACGTACAGCAGCATGCTGCCCCTACTCACCACTTACAACCCCTACACACCACCATGTCACCTCCATATAACTATACCATATAACTATATAACATATACCATATAACATATACCATTACCTATACTCTATACTGCAGGTTCTTCACCTACATGGATACAGCTAAGTTATCTCAGGGTGAGACGTACAGCAGCATGCTGCCCCTACTCACCACTTACAACCCGGAGCTGAAGGAGGCGGAGGTCATCACGGCGGCCATGTTACAGCGGGAACACACCTTCCTGGCGGCCATCTTGGAGACCCGCGTCATGAAGACCCTGCACGCCTTCCTCGTAGAGAAAGGTACCGAGAAATATATGTAGTGTGTTAATATGAGGTATCCTTTGTAGAATTGATGTATAAATGCAACCCTGGAGAGTAGCTCGCCTGCCCTTCATTGCAACCGGGTAGCTTTCCTCATTGTTAGGGCAAGGTCTACTGGCTAGTCTACGTGCACTTATGGTTGAGCCCGTAAATTCTTGTGTCCAAGCCGTGGCTAGTATGCGAGTCAGATTGTCAATAGGGCTTATAGAAGCAGGACAAAAGAGCGGCTTATATATCCAAGTTTTTAAATATATAGTACAGCAGGATCATACCCCTTAATAGAATTCTCCTAAACTTAGCATGTGGCTAATGCACAAGTTTGCCTTATACGTGAGAATTTACAATAGTTTAAAAGAAATTGTATTTGCCCACGACTGGCGGAAGTCACCAGAACACCAGAAAAGTATCATGTAAGACGGGGCGTACTGGGTACAAACGCTACCTTGTGCGACCACACTCTGGGTTTCCAAATTTTGTCCTGGGTAAACAGGATCTATAAAACCTCACCTGAGTGGCCAGAGAGTAAGCTCCCACCTGATTGGCTGTGGTTGGAGCCTCTGCTGGTCATCTACCTGACATACCTGTACACCTATGGGTATGTCCATGCATGCCCAGCACCAGATTTAGTGGGGCTGGTTCAAGCTCCAATCACCAGAGTCTGGTGGCAGGTACCCTCTTGTTAGTATGTGTACTGCAGTGCACAATACCATACCAGCTACTAGGAGAGGTACTCCCCTCTTCCACTAGGTGGTAGCTGTAGGCTAAAGGCTCTGTGAGTCCTTCTCAGGCTAAGGGGAACTGAGATAAAGAGAGTTAGGGAGCTCAAGGTAGAAGGCTGTGTCTCACCAACTTGGGCCAATGTTTTCGTCTAAGACTGGGTGCCGTCTATGACCGGGTGCCATCTATGACCAGGTGCCTTCTATGACCGGGTGTCATCTATGACCAGGTGCCGTCTATGGGCAGGTGCCGTCTATGACCGGCCACCTTGAAATATAAGATTAAGAAAAAATAAATTTCTGCTTTGATATGTAAGGGATAAAATAAAGAAAATGGCGGTGGTTACATATCCATATATATATCTTCACCTGCCCTAGATAAACCTTTTTCTCTCAGGAGGTCAAAGACGGCACCCGGTCAAAGACGTCACCAGGGCAAAGACTTTCACATTGGTCCAAAATGGTGAGACACAGCCAGAAGTAGGGTTGGTGGGGGAGGTCACTGGGTCTCATCAGGCTGGACTTGCGCTAGTCCACACCCCCCTCAGTCTGGTGGGTGCCTTGCCCGAGGTATGGTGTAAAATACCAAGAGCAGAACCCAAAAAGATGTGGCCTAGAGTGATCCACAACTGTGGGCTCTAACTAGTCTAACATGAGTATCCCCTAAAACTAGAAAAAGTAGAATGGGTTAAAAAAAAGGTTTCCTTCCCTAATAAAGTTGGGAGAACTCTTCCAGGTAAGTCGGTTAGATCACGCATTGAAAACCATAGTTTTGGAAATTTTTGTCTTTCGCTTAAAAAGGCAACTAGAAATATTTTTTCTAGTAAGGTGAAAGTTTAGGCGAAAGACAAAAATTTCCAAAACAGAGCACAGAACTGACAAAAGATATTCTTAAGGATAAGGTGACTTCCCTGGATTTGCTAAGTCATGAATGTTCAATTCCCTGCTGCTTGAAGGAATATTTATACTTACTGTCCGACTTTCCTTGAATACAAAATCTTACAATCTTAAAAATCTTACTGTCTTAAAAATCTTACAATCTTAAAAATCTTACAATTTTAAAATCTTGCAATCTTAAAAATCTTACAATCTTAAAAATCTTACAATCTTAAAAATCTTACAATCTTAAAACGATCTTACAATCTTAAAAAATCTTAAATCTTAAAATCTTAAAATATTTATACTTACTGTCCGACTTTCCTTGAATACAAAATTTTACAATCTTAAAAATCTTACTGTCTTAAAAATCTTACAATCTTAAAAATCTTACAATTTAAAAAATCTTGCAATCTTAAAAAACTTACAATCTTAAAAATCATACAATCTGAAAAAATCTTACAATCTTAAAACATCTTAAATCTTAAAAATCTTACAATCTTACAATCTAAAAAATCTTGCAAATATTACAATCTTACAAATCTCTATCAGGTCAGGCTGCCCCCACAGAGGCGGGCTTCATGCAGGAGCTGCAGTACTGGTGGTTCACCAAGTACAGCCGCACCATCGGGGGTAACATCAACGACACATCCGGCTGGGAGCACGTCTTTGTGGGCGAGTACAAACACGCTCCTAAGCGCACCTTCAAGGGCTTCCACAACTGGCTGCAACTCTACTGGGAGCAGGAGGCCGGCAACATCACCAACATGTCCTACATGGGCGACTGTTCTGTGAGTACTATTACACATGTCATATAAAAATGACTGTTTTGTTACATAGAGTTTTAAGGTTTATAGGGAATTTTGATACTTAAGTATAATTCTAAACTTTTTAAAGCTAGAGCAGAAAAAAATAGAATCTTTGCTTTATGGTTTAGTCAATAGAGGTGTCATATTACGATATATATACAATGATTGCTTATAATCATAACGTAACTTGTAAAGTTGGTAGATTCACCATAAGTCAGACACAAACCTTGAGTCAAACAGCTATAATTATTCAAGCCTGCTTATCTCTTGATCGAGTAAATTTGAATATCATTTATAGACAAACTTTACAAACTTTTTATGGAGAATTAATTACAAATTGAATTCCCTGATTCAAGGTACATGCCTGGCTAGTGATAAGTAAGGATCACCATAAAACCTTGGATATAAGTCGACCTGTGAGTTTGAGAGAAATAATTTGGGTTATAATAAAAGTGTTTGAAATGAGTTTTCACTACATTCCTATACATCAAAATCTCTCCTATAGGCTGAATGGGAGTTTCAGGCTTAAGATTGAGCTTATAGCATATTAAAACTCCAAATAAAATTTGACTTATGAGCAAGGTTTTACAGTAAGTGTTACATAAGTTACTAAACTCCTTATGTCAGTACCTCCCCCGGTGTGTGGCGTATGTTGCAGGGTGCAGGGTACCGGATGCGGTTCCGGTGGCAGGACCGCTCTAAGGCCCCCGGGTGCTCCTTCCTGCTGGGCAGCAGCCCTGAGTACGACATGGCCGTGTTCACGCTGTGTTTCCTGTCGCGCCCCGGGGGGACCTGCACCCTCCACACCTACAACAACCGACCAATCAGCATCAAGACCTACGTGGTGGGGCCCCGGGGTGGGAGGCTCATTGCTACAGCCTTCCCGTGTGAGGACGCACCGCCCGCTAGTCGTCCACCACCAGCTGGTACTCCACAGTCCACTCGTAGTCAGGACACTGTCGCCTGTAGCGGTCAGAGACAGACTACGTCAGCCGGAGCGCTACTGCTTGTATTGGTCTATTTTGTTGACTGTGTACTAATGCTGTCAGAACCTGTGAAGTGGGACTCAGCAATGCCTTATCTGAGCTGCCTTCTCCCTGTGTGAGGACACATGGCCTGCTAGTAGTCCACAGCCATCCAGAACTTCACAGCCCGCTCATGGTCAGCACCCCTGCCCTGTAGTGGTCAGAGACGGACTATTACAGCCCAGGCATTAATGCTCATTCTCATTTGTTTCATCAACTATGTACCAATGTTGCCAATACCCATGTAATGGCACATGGCAATGCCTTATGTCAACTGCCTTCCTGCTATGGTCCATTAGCAGTCAACAACTGGCCCGTGAACAAAACGCACTACCTGCTAGTGGTCAACAACTGGCCCATGAACAAAACGCACCACCCACTAGTGGTCAACAACTGGCCCGTGAACAAAACGCACTACCCGCTAGTGGTCAACAACTGGCCCATGAACAAAACGCACCACCCACTAGTGGTCAACAACTGGCCCATGAACAAAACGCACCACCCACTAGTGGTCAACAACTGGCCAGTGAACAAAATGCACTACCTGCTAGTAGTCAACAACTGGCACATGAACAAAACACACCACCTGCTAGTGGTCAACAACTGGCCCATGAACAAAACGCACTACCTGCTAGTGGTCAACAACTGGCCCGTGAACAAAACGCACCATCCACTAGTGGTCAACAACTGGCCCGTGAACAAAACGCACCATCCACTAGTAGTCAACAACTGGCCCGTGAACAAAACGCACCACCCACTAGTGGTCAACAACTGGCCAGTGAACAAAATGCACTACCTGCTAGTAGTCAACAACTGGCACATGAACAAAACACACCACCTGCTAGTGGTCAACAACTGGCCCATGAACAAAACGCACTACCTGCTAGTGGTCAACAACTGGCCCGTGAACAAAACGCACTACCTGCTAGTGGTCAACAACTGGCCATGGCCCGTGAACAAAACGCACCATCCACTAGTAGTCAACAACTGGCCCGTGAACAAAACGCACTACCTGCTAGTGGTCAACAACTGGCACATGAACAAAACACACCACCTGCTAGTGGTCAACAACTGGCCCGTGAACAAAACGCACCATCCACTAGTAGTCAACAACTGGGCCGTGAACAAAACGCACTACCTGCTAGTGGTCAACAACTGGCACATGAACAAAACACACCACCTGCTAGTGGTCAACAACTGGCCCGTGAACAAAACACACTACCTGCTAGTGGTCAACAACTGGCCCGTGAACAAAACGCACCATCCACTAGTAGTCAACAACTGGGCCGTGAACAAAACGCACTACATGCTAGTGGTCAAAGGCTTAGGAACAAAACTCACCCCCCACTAGTGGTCAACAACTGGCCTGTGAACAAAACGCACTACCCGCTAGTGGTCAACAACTGGCCCATGAACAAAACGCACTACCCGCTAGTGGTCAACAACTGGCACATGAACAAAACGCACTACCCGCTAGTGCTTAACAACTGGCCCATGAACAAAACGCACTACCCGCTAGTGGTCAACAACTGGCACATGAACAAAACGCACTACCCGCTAGTGGTCAACAACTGGCCCGTGAACAAAACGCACTACCCGCTAGTGGTCAACAACTGGCCCATGAACAAAACGCACCACCCACTAGTGGTCAACAACTGACCCATGAACAAAACGCACCACCCACTAGTGGTCAACAACTGGCCAGTGAACAAAATGCACTACCTGCTAGTGGTCAACAACTGGCACATGAACAAAACACACCACCTGCTAGTGGTCAACAACTGGCCCATGAACAAAACGCACTACCTGCTGGTGGTCAACAACTGGCCCGTGAACAAAACGCACCATCCACTAGTGGTCAACAACTGGCCTGTGAACAAAAGGCACCCCCACTAGTGGTCAACAACTGGCCCATGAACAAAACGCACTACCCGCTAGTGGTCAACAACTGGCACATGAACAAAACGCACTACCCGCTAGTGGTCAACAACTGGCCCGTGAACAAAACGCACTACCCGCTAGTGGTCAACAACTGGCCCATGAACAAAACGCACCACCCACTAGTGGTCAACAACTGGCCCATGAACAAAACGCACCACCCACTAGTGGTCAACAACTGGCCAGTGAACAAAATGCACTACCTGCTAGTGGTCAACAACTGGCACATGAACAAAACACACCACCTGCTAGTGGTCAACAACTGGCCCATGAACAAAACGCACTACCTGCTAGTGGTCAACAACTGGCCCGTGAACAAAACGCACCATCCACTAGTAGTCAACAACTGGCCCGTGAACAAAACGCACCATCCACTAGTGGTCAACAACTGGCCAGTGAACAAAACGGACTACCCACTAGTGGTCAACAACTGGCCCATGAATAAAACCCACCACCAGCTAGTGGTCAACAACTGGCCCATGAACAAAACGCACCATCCGCTACTGGTCAACAACTGGCCCATGAAAAAAAAGCACCATCCACTAATAGTCAAAGGCTTAGGAACAAAATGCTAGTGACTCTTACAGCTGGGGTGTTAACGCTGGCTGACCATGGACTAGTTAAGATACTCCCTGGGTGATGGTTACTGTACCAAACAAAAGCTGAAGGACTGGGTGGCTAAAGCCTGGAATGCTCAAGTATTGAATTCTTGGCTGAAAGATTTTATCAAGTCACAGATCATTGTTTGTAATAAGTAGTTTCTCCAGCATATGCCACTCCACATTTCCTGGTGGTAGAATATAAAACTATTGCTTGTACTGATTGATGGTTCAGAGCTCGGTCTCCTCAAAGCGATACAAGTTGAAAGTCTATGACTGCGTGCAATCTATGGCTGCATGCAATCTGTTACCAGATGCAAAGTATGACTGGCTTGAGAGAAAAGGGTTTGGGGCAGATGTATAAAAAATATTGAAATTGAATTAGTAAAATAACATCCATTATCTTATTCTGCAGATTTCTATCTAGATCTGCCCTTGATAAACCATTTTCTTTCAAGATGGTGATAGATTGCACCAGTCATAGATTGCACCAGTCATAGACTTTCAACTTGTATCAATTTGGTGAGCAGAGCCTGAAATGTAACGCTGAGAATGCAATAATATGAACATCAGGTTGTGAGACTGTTACATATCACCGGTAAGGATTATGAGATGCTTCAACACTACTTTGACACCTGCAATAATCAAAAACATATCAACATGTGCTCACATTTGCATATCATTATATCTCTTAATATGTTCTCGTCTAATAGGATGGGCAAACACAGTGGGCTCTGGATCCGCACACAGTGGGCACACACAGTGGGCTCAGGATGGGCACACAGTGGGCTCAGGATGGGCACACAGTGGGCTCAGGATGGGCACACACAGTGGGCTCTGGATCGGCACACAGTGGGCACACACAGTGGGCTGAGGATGGGCACACACAGTGGGCTGAGGATGGGCACACACAGTGGGCTCAGGATGGGCACACACAGTGGGCTCAGGATGGGCACACAGTGGGCTCAGGATCAGTAAATCAACATATACTGCATTTCATGTTGTGCAGATAGTTGAGCTGAGGTGCGGTGCCAATTGTGCTACCCATTTACCTAGGAAGTAAGGGTATATTCGGCCAATGTTGCCAATGTCGCCAATGATCGACTCCATCCCAATCGTTATACCAACCATGGCCCATTTATACATCGGTTCAACATACAAATTACCTTAGCCACCCTTGGCAATTATGATAATGGGCCATTGCTGAGTTGAATGGTGGGTCAGAGATGGTCCATGCTTGATATTGCTGATATTGACCCAGTGTTGGCACAGTGTTGGACCATTTTAGGGCCATCATATTCTTTCTGATGTTGGACCAACATCAATTCTAGCTACACTGATCCAACATTGGCTGTGATCTCCACCAGGGTATTCAATGTTGCCTGAGGAGTTTTAGACAGGTTGGCTCCTACTTTGCGGGCATATTGGGTTATAAATGTGATCCTCAGTGTGCTCTAAATGTTTACAGGTCAGAGGAAGTTCATGGATCAAATTCAATATATAAAAGTGCCATTTACTGCATGACAACACTTGGAATTTGTCAAAAGTAACTTGAAGACAGCTCATGTGTGGGTAATGAAGCTAGATAAGTCCCTAATGATAGTAATACAGTTTGTATTAATTTTAATCATTTTTGGATAGAGATTGAGATTGATTAAAAAGATGGAAATGGCTTTTTCTGAACTGATAATACTTGACAGTCATGTCTTAAGCATGCTTGCACATTTAATTATACACACACAAATAGTATTGTTTAGTATTTACTACTAGGGTAATCAAATTCAGCTATTATGATATGGACTCAAGTGAGGTTGTATTTTCTTATGTGGATATACAATGACATCCCTAATAAGCCCACACTTACAGGGACCCTCATTGTTAACGCCTTACCTTACAGACGGCCGGGCACCACATGAGCTTCCGCTGGCAGGACCGCTCTAAGTCCCCCGGGTCGTCCTTCCTGCTTGGTACCAGTCCCGAGTACAACATGGCCGTGTTTACATTATGTTTCCGCTCCCGGCCGGGCGGGGTCTGCACCGTCAGGACGGGCAGCGGTCACACCACCGACATCAAGACCATGGTGGCAGGACCCAGCCAGGACTATATCATCTCCACCGCATACCCCAACTGTTACTGATGTCTGACTGTTACCGACTGAGGTTCTAATAAAACTGGTGGTTAAAGCTTTGGGTGTACTTGTATTTGTTTGACTATGCTTGTAGAAGAACATGTAACATGATAGATGATGAGAAAACTCAGTACTCTTTATACAACAGTACATTAAGAAAATATCCTATAAGCCGAATTTTAATTTTTTTTTTTTTAGTTTTTCATATAAGCCAAGTTTTATTTACCCAAAGTCACATTGCTTGTGAGTGGGGGTTAGCAATGGTTTGATTGAGAAAGATGCTCCAGAAAATATATACAATATCTATCGGACTAAAAAAAACATTCAAAAAGAATATCATCAATGCAACCTCAATTCTCACTGGCCAGTCTTAAAACATCCATTATCTTATTCTGCAGATTTCTATCTAGATCTGCCCTTGATAAACCATTTTCTTTCAAGATGGTGATAGATTGCACCAGTCATAGATTGCACCAGTCATAGACTTTCAACTTGTATCAATTTGGTGAGCAGAGCCTGAAATGTAACGCTGAGAATGCAATAATATGAACATCAGGTTGTGAGACTGTTACATATCACCGGTAAGGATTATGAGATGCTTCAACACTACTTTGACACCTGCAATAATCAAAAACATATCAACATGTGCTCACATTTGCATATCATTATATCTCTTAATATGTTCTCAATTGTGGCCCGACATGAAACATATGACCAGGTTGGAGACTGACCAGTTTCTTAGTACGCCCTAAGATTGAACGACAGTCCCCAAAACACAGGGTGTACCAAGAACTTGGTACACTCATTTATTGTCACTTTTCTCACATTTCCATGCCAAAATGCATAATTCTGAATCCACTATAGGAAGCAGAGGTCTATAATTTATGTATGCACCGTTTTTTGATAACTAAAATCGGAATATTATCTAAGAATTGTCTTTATCTACATATTTTCCTTCAGTAAATGTTTGTCTGGTTTCCCACCTATGACCCCCGTGACCCCACTAATTACATGCACAGATAAGGGTCCAGTGAACACACCAGGTGTACCAAGATTATGGTACAGCCCAAGATGGTGCACAGTACCATAATCTTGGTACGGACCCAAGGGAAAGGGTGTACTATGTATTTAGTATGTTCTAATAACATGTCCCAGCCCCTACCTGATGACTATAGTCCATGGCACCAAGAAAGGGACTATTGAATTAGGCTTGTTTTCTATGTGAAATAACATGTAGAAGCAACTCAAATGAGCACAAAATACTTCCTGATTAAGAGCTAAGCACATACACATGAGAATAAATGTATACAATCAGGGAAATTGTTCATTCTCTCGCTTGTAAAGTGCAGTTTCATGACAATATTGGCAAGCACTCTTTATAGCACACTATAAGTATAGGGAATATCATCAAAACTTCCCCAAAATGCTGATTTTAAGCAATTTTTTAATATTTCGATCCCACTTTGTGGAAAGGCTCACATTTGCATTTCTTTAACCAGAATGTTCTAAATGGTACCATTGTGAAGAAAAAATTGTTCCCTGATTTATTTGATGACTAATTCCATCTCTGACAGTGTCTTTCAATTTCTATAGGTGCTAATGCAAATCAAAGTCAACAAAAATATAACATTTCAGAAATGTTTCTAGGGTATTTACAAATTTCACAATTACCCACATTTCTCCAGAGAAACATAACATTGTCATTACCTTAAACTACAGAGTCTCGGCTAAAAAACGTTTTTTACATGAAGATGATGTGACTACTAGTGCCAAAGTAGTGGATCATGACGTGAAATGCAAAAGGGCAAACAAAGTTTGGCAGTCCCTTTCTTGGTGCCACGGACTATATGTACTCGCTCCCACCCAGGAGTGTCGTCTGAACATGTTCTCAGGTTGAATTTCTTTTTCACGTCTAATAGACTTAAACGGTATATATTCAGTTTTCAAAGTATCACACAAAGGCAGATGTTTTAAGTTTTTTATTTGCAAACTGAGGGAAAAGTTGCAAGTCTGGCATATACCCTAATTTTAGCTCAGGTTAGCTGTTTGAAGTTAAGCAAAATTGAGCTGAGTTTCAGGTCGAGCCCCAAATCTGGCTGAAGTGTGGCCCCTATTGGACAGAAAAACTAATTTCAAATTTCTTATATGTTCTCCTAATGCTCGGATTGAAACTCCTATTAAAGAAGAAAATCTACATTAAGTGTTTTTATGTTGATTTCGCGAAATATTGTTTGGGCACGCAGTGGGCTCAGGATGGGCACACACAGTGGGCTCAGGATGGGCACACAGTGGGCTCAGGATGGGCACACAGTGGGCTCAGGATGGGCACACACAGTGGGCTCAGGATGGGCACACACAGTGGGCTGAGGATGGGCACACACAGCGGGCTGAGGATGGGCACACAGTGGGCTGAGGATGGGCACACAGTGGGCTCAGGATGGGCACTAACAGCGGGCTGAGGATGGGCACACAGTGGGCTGAGGATGGGCACACAGTGGGCTCAGGATGGGCACACAGTGGGCTCAGGACGGGCAAACACAGTGGGCTCAGGATCGGCACACAGTGGGCTCAGGATGGGCAAACACAGTGGGCTCTGGATCCGCACACAGTGGGCACACACAGTGGGCTCAGGATGGGCACACAGTGGGCTCAGGATGGGCACACAGTGGGCTCAGGATGGGCACACACAGTGGGCTCTGGATCGGCACACAGTGGGCACACACAGTGGGCTGAGGATGGGCACACACAGTGGGCTGAGGATGGGCACACACAGTGGGCTCAGGATGGGCACACACAGTGGGCTCAGGATGGGCACACAGTGGGCTCAGGATCAGTAAATCAACACATACTGCATTTCATGTTGTGCAGATAGTTGAGCTGAGGTGCGGTGCCAATTGTGCTACCCATTTACCTAGGAAGTAAGGGTATATTCGGCCAATGTTGCCAATGTCGCCAATGATCGACTCCATCCCAATCGTTATACCAACCATGGCCCATTTATACATCGGTTCAACATACAAATTACCTTAGCCACCCTTGGCAATTATGATAATGGGCCATTGCTGAGTTGAATGGTGGGTCAGAGATGGTCCATGCTTGATATTGCTGATATTGACCCAGTGTTGGCACAGTGTTGGACCATTTTAGGGCCATCATATTCTTTCTGATGTTGGACCAACATCAATTCTAGCTACACTGATCCAACATTGGCTGTGATCTCCACCAGGGTATTCAATGTTGCCTGAGGAGTTTTAGACAGGTTGGCTCCTACTTTGCGGGCATATTGGGTTATAAATGTGATCCTCAGTGTGCTCTAAATGTTTACAGGTCAGAGGAAGTTCATGGATCAAATTCAATATATAAAAGTGCCATTTACTGCATGACAACACTTGGAATTTGTCAAAAGTAACTTGAAGACAGCTCATGTGTGGGTAATGAAGCTAGATAAGTCCCTAATGATAGTAATACAGTTTGTATTAATTTTAATCATTTTTGGATAGAGATTGAGATTGATTAAAAAGATGGAAATGGCTTTTTCTGAACTGATAATACTTGACAGTCATGTCTTAAGCATGCTTGCACATTTAATTATACACACACAAATAGTATTGTTTAGTATTTACTACTAGGGTAATCAAATTCAGCTATTATGATATGGACTCAAGTGAGGTTGTATTTTCTTATGTGGATATACAATGACATCCCTAATAAGCCCTCACTTACAGGGACCCTCATTGTTAACGCCTTACCTTACAGACGGCCGGGCACCACATGAGCTTCCGCTGGCAGGACCGCTCTAAGTCCCCCGGGTCGTCCTTCCTGCTTGGTACCAGTCCCGAGTACAACATGGCCGTGTTTACATTATGTTTCCGCTCCCGGCCGGGCGGGGTCTGCACCGTCAGGACGGGCAGCGGTCACACCACCGACATCAAGACCATGGTGGCAGGACCCAGCCAGGACTATATCATCTCCACCGCATACCCCAACTGTTACTGATGTCTGACTGTTACCGACTGAGGTTCTAATAAAACTGGTGGTTAAAGCTTTGGGTGTACTTGTATTTGTTTGACTATGCTTGTAGAAGAACATGTAACATGATAGATGATGAGAAAACTCAGTACTCTTTATACAACAGTACATTAAGAAAATATCCTATAAGCCGAATTTTAATTTTTTTTTTTTTAGTTTTTCATATAAGCCAAGTTTTATTTACCCAAAGTCACATTGCTTGTGAGTGGGGGTTAGCAATGGTTTGATTGAGAAAGATGCTCCAGAAAATATATACAATATCTATCGGACTAAAAAAAACATTCAAAAAGAATATCATCAATGCAACCTCAATGAACATCTTAAATTTCAATCTTATAAAGCCTTTTTCAGTTGTGTCATGTATGTCTTTTCCTGTTAATTGATTCCTGTTGATTGGCCATAGATGACAGAAAAGGTTATGTCATAAAGTCGCATATGAATCATGGTTATCCTTCACACTGTGGACCTCATACTGTGGTTGAACATATGTTCCTGGATCATACCAAAAGTAAAGATATACGTGTACCTTGTACAGCTCTTCTGTTACCATTAACTTGTAATACTGTCTCATAGGGGAGGTTAGTAGAGATTAGAAGAATGTTGAGAATATCCACCGGAAGTCACTCATCTACTTCCGGTATCAGAGACTAAGGCAGGAAGGGAGCTGTCAGGGTTTGACACTAGGAGGCAGCTTGGTCAGTAACCATGGAGACCATGCAACATGATCACGTGAGGGCAGGACTTCCGGTTGTTAACAGGAAACAAGATGGCCGCCATCCTCTTATCATGACCTAGCTTGGTGACCTTGTCATGCGGGGAGCCTACAGTGATGTGTAGGTTTTTAAGAGAGGGATATTTGGACACATGAAGATATGAGAGAGGAAGGGAAAGAGAAAGACAGAAAGAAAGAAAGAAAGAAAGAAAGAAAGAAGAGGAAGGTAAAGATGAACGAAGATGAGAGAGAGAGAGAGAAAGAGAGAGACAGAGAGAGTGAGAGAGAAAGTGAGAGTGAGTAAGTGGGAGAGAGAGAGAGAGAGTGAGAGTGAAAGTGAGTGAGAGAGAGAGAGATAGAGAGAGTGTGTGTGTGTGTGAGAGAGAGATAGGACAGGGAGAGGGAGAGGGAGAGAGAGAGAGAGAGACAGACAGCACGACCGCCAGACAGACACGCAGACCGCCATAAAGACAGACCGCCAGACGGACAGACATGGGCAGAGACAGCTTTAGAGACAGAAATAGAGATGAAGACAGAGACAGATAGACAGACATGGGTGGACAGAGCCAAAGACAGAGGCAAAGGTCACACAAGTTTCACACAAACCATTTCTCCAAGTGCCTCTTATTACCGGGTACAGGGTGACTCGTACTGTAGGAGTTAATGGCTGTCAGAGGTTTGTATCTACATTATATCCTGTACATGTATATGTACCAGACTTATCATGGGTATCTGCCGTCTGTATATCCCATCCCATAAGCATTGACAACTGGGAACCTATCGACCCCACTACCCGATCCCCCCTTACCCCCCTTACCCCCCTTACCCCCCTCGCTCCCCCTTCGTGCAGCACCCAGCACCCTCAACCCACCCAGGTCCATGCCATAACTGCTGATGCCTGATAACCACAGACACAACAATAGGGGGGGAGGGAGCTGGGGGGGGGGGGCTGGGTGGGTGGCTGGGGGGAGGGGGGGGCTGGGGGGGTGGATGGTAGGTGGGAGGAGGTGGACTGATGAAGCTAACTTTATTCCACATGTAACTATATATAGGTTATTTCATGCCAAACCAGTATATCTTCAAATTGACAGGGTATATGGACCCCCCCCCCCCTCAATCTCTACCCCCGCCCGCTGGGTTCTGAGTGTGATGCCACTACCCACCCCACTCTCACTTCAGCAAACCCAGACAGGGAAATGCATTTTCAATAAAAACTCACAGCCGGGTATTGATGGAAAATCTCTTAGGAATGAATAAGAAAACCTTTGATACACTATGAAAATAAATAAAACGGGTTGTTTATCACTGACATCAGAAATACTGGTTCCTAACATGAATGAACCTCCATGATTGACTGTATATGCAGTGAATAAATTCATTTCAGACCGAACCTAAATGAACCTTGAACCCCTGTAGTAGTCATATATTATGAGGTGCCATCTCAATCAGGATATGCTGAGGGCCATTTGTGATGTTTTACAGAATTTTAACAAATTTTCCTAGCTGTTTTGACCACCTAGAACTCACCTAGTATTTACTGCAGAGTTCTTCTTTCAGTAAGGATGTACTCAGTGACCCCGGGATTCCCTATCTGAGACCTGCAGCACACCCACCCACCCACAACCTCTCTTTGGTCTTCCTAAACTCCTCCATCAGTGTTAGTCTTGCACCGTCCTGCAGAATTGATGTTCTGTACAAGGGTAGAGCTCTGACAAACCTTACCCTTGTTAGAGCAATTTTCACCTGCGAACCATACCCTGGACTTCAAAACGTACCACCAATCTATAAAATACAATGCAGGGCTACTATTCCTACCTAAGCCTTCACATAAACTTTAATGTGGCCATGCCACCCAACCCAAAATTTAAAGGAGTGTGGACTCTAGGATATTGCTACTGAACAAAAATATCCAACAATTTGATGATATGGACCTTTTTTGGGGGGTGGGGTGGGGTGGTGGGCGTTGAGTTGAAAGATGACTGGGGAGGTTGAGGGGAGGAGGTAAAATATATCGACCCCTCTTGAAATCTCCCTCCCCCCCCCCCCCCCACATTTGTTAGAATAATGGAACGTCTATGTTATGCATGTATCTATTTGTTCCTGTAATCATACATTGATGTGACCAGAACATTGCACTAGAAGGCTTTATAAATGTGCATCCTTCATAACTAACATATTACTGTTCAACAACACTTGTTTGTTTACTTTCTTCCCCGTGTTAAACGTGGGGCACTTCATATACAACAGTCAACACATCGGTCAACATTTGATGCCTTGGTCTGGGATATATGTAAGTAAGATATAGAAGCAAATTTTGAACCGTGGGTACAGATTACACAATTATTCGCAGGTTGGGTTTCTCTTTGAAATGCGGGTTATACGAGCTAGGGTAGGGTAAAAAAGAGGGGGTCTGTTTTTACTTGAGGTGAATCTACCCTACCTCTGTTACAGCAAGCACCTGGCTACAAGGATCTAATTACTGTGGTTGCAGGTACCTCGTCAAAACCAAATCTTTCTGCATTTATGGTAAATTAGGGAATGGTATATATATATGGCTGTGTTTCACAACCTTGGGCCAATGTTTTTGTCTCTGACCGGGTGCTCGCTCTGACCGGGTGCCAGCTCTGACTGGGTGCCAGCTCTGACCGGCCTGAATAAAATCGGGTTATTTAGGGCAGATGTAGATAGAATCTGTCTGAAAAGGTTAATGGATGTTATAACGCTCTAAACTAGTCATTAGTTGTCCATTTTTATCATCGTCTGCCCTAAATAACCCATTTTTATTCAGGCCGTCAGAGCTGGCACCCGGTCAGAGCTGGCAACTGGTCAGAGCTGGCACCCAGTCAGAGACAAAAACATTGGCCCAAGGTCGTGAGACACAGCTATATATATATATATATATATATATATATATATATATATATATATATATATATATATTCTTGTACCGGTACTTTCTTTCACCAAATGACTGGTAAATAACCGAAGACCTAAGTATAAGACATTTCTAATGATAGATTTCAAAAGTTGGGCTCATGTTTTGCCCGCTGGGCACAATTTCTTTCACGTCCTGTGCCCGATGCAGACACCAACTCTGAAATGATCCGCTGAGCCCTGGGCTGGTCCTATTGAGAGTGCATTACCAGTCAACGGTAAATCATTACATATGTAGTTTTGTATTAAATTAATTTATATCATATTGACACATGCACTATTGGTCATTGTGATGTAAACCCTCAACCAATCTTTAATATATACCTCCTTCATATCTGAGTTGATTCATGTTTTCTGAAATATTTATCTCTATATATATATATCTTATACACAAGTTCTTCCAAAGTATGATTAACAAAATCACATATAATTTCTCGATGTACCAGGAGGACGAGATTGCCAGGACCTCCCCATAGAAGGAGGTACCTTTGGACCATAATTATATTTTTCCCATTAAAAGACATGAATTAGGATTCCCCATGTTTATAAAAGAGATATTCCCTATAATTGTAGCACTTTCCCTCTATGTTATACATTGTGGTATTATCCTATTGAGGGACAAAGCTCTGTTCCAAGTGAGAGTGGTTTAATGTGAATCGTAAACTCCAGGTGGCAGCACTGAGTTGTCTACACTGCTTCTGTTACAGAACTGTCACCAGTATAACTTACCGGTATCTGGTCTAAAGCTACACATGACACCTCCAAGCTGATGTAATCTAGTGTGTGTCTGTGTGAAGTATATACATGTATAGAGAAAGCTGCATACTAAATGGTTATGGCAAGAATGGTGCCTGGGTCGTTCTGCACGCTCTCTGCAGGCCTAGTGCAGAGCGACTCAGGCTCCACTCGTGCAATAACCACCCATCAAGGGCACTTGTGAGTGATGCTCTGTATTTATTTCATGTTTTTTCATGGTTATTTCATGATTTTACAGTAAACTATTTACGAAATACTAAGTTGGAACACCATTTTGAATTTTGTGCAGGTCATATGACCCTCAGGATTATTGCATCCTCCTCTCCGAAACGGCTCTCCCATAAGTTCAACATTGACATAATGTATTCACTGCATAATAAAGCTTTTTATTTTTCGAAGATTCCCTTGAATTTGGCATGTTTTCTATTGTGGTCTGAAACTGCAGAACTTTTTTTAAACCATTGTACTCCATAAAAAAGCAAGCCATAAATAGATATACAGAATGCAGATATATCCCAGCTTGTATAACTGCTCCAATATACTAACCCTGACACTTACTGGGCTAAAAGAAGAACACATTTAGAAAATTGATCTTTGTTCAACATCAGACTTCGTATTAAAAATTAGGTATATTTTTCAGGAACATGTTTATCAGTTCATTAGTAAGGTTATCTAAAATTTAATGTCAATATTGCATTAGTTATTTCACATGAATTAAAATTGAATACATAAAAATCAAACAATTCAAAATCTTGAGAATTCTTTTTTATTGCATCCTGTCTCCTGGGTTATACATTAAACACATATTGTCTTTATCAAAAACAAACATCCAATACTTTAGATAGCAGGTCACCTCTTCCTGGTATTGATTTAAACAATTCTGGGTGTTCTGCCTTTAGAGTGTCTGCCCAGTAAGCTCCATCTTCTGAAGTAAGGGTAACGTACCGTGAAACGTCTCAAACAAGCCTAGCTCACGTATGGGACGCACCCCTTACTTCGACAAAGTATATTATAAGCCGCACAGGGAAGTTGATAATGGTGACTTTAGTACTGTAGTATACATTTAAAAATGTGTGTATAAGCCATTTCCTGACTTTCTCTTGATCCTATAAGCCCCACTGGTGATCAGACTTGCATACTAGCCACAGCCTATACGTAGTGTTTTATTGTGGCATCATTTTAAGCCCTCTTCTTCTCACACCACCTTTAGGACCTTAGACCAGCTGACTCCAAATCATCACGGTTTCTCTCTGAAATGGACAAACACCAAAGAAATACTTTAGTCACTTCTCAATGATTTACATATGAGTATGCAGCTCCATTTCTACGATGAATATTTTCCTATTTTGAATAGATATCAAATCATAAAAAGCATGTCAAGAAACCAAGTTCGACGAGTCTTTTAGAATCCTGCCAGTATATTTCACATCATTAATCTAGTCACAGAACGCACACTGACAGCTACCATAAACTCCATAATAACTGCCTCACAGCCACCACGGAAAACATATTTCAATAGTTCTAGAGACAAGAAATGACCAACACTTTTGAGGCAATTAAACCACCAATAATTGAATGTTTTACATGCTCTAATTCCCTGGATACAGTACAGGTTAATGGCTCAAAATTCACTCACCAGTTGTCTCTAGTCCAACCTGTCCAAGGTACTAGCCGCCCCTCCCTCAAATCGCAGTAAACATGGTCTTCCCACCGGTCGCAGTAAACACGGTCTTCCCTCCTCAGTCGCATTGCAGCACTTCCAACCTCCAGTAGCTACGATGTTCCTTCAACCTATGAAAACAACTTCCACCTGCAGAGATGGAAATGGAGATCAGCGTTCCATTCATTTTAGATTAAGCAAGAGCTATTTTAGTTTCCAACTTTATGATATGAAAAATGTTTTCTGTTAACCTGTTTTGAATGATAGTGATATTTTTATTCAAAAGGATATCGTCTCTATCCAATTGGTAATGCTTTATTCTGGTTACTTTAAGCAGGTTGGCCAACAGCATGCTCTTATGACCCAACCACGGTATTGAAACCCTGACCTACCAGGAGCACAGAATTGTCTAATTATCTGGGCTGATAGAATAGTGCATATTGAGTTTTTATGAAGTTAATATTAAACGCATAGGATACACACAAATTAAAAACTCAAAGCTATACATTACATTAGCATCTGTCTAAAGATGCATTTGAATATTATGATCTGCATGTAGCTGAGAAAGGAATATCTCCGCATTGCTGTAATAGACAAAATACAGGGCCCTAGGTCCTGTCTGTTGCAGTCAAAATAAAGAATATTGAATTGAATTGAATTGAAAGCAATTCCACTCGACCCTGTCCTGGAGCTACACACCTGAAATGAGAATAATTAACATATTGTCAGCCTTTTCAATTCATGATTATCAAGTCCATAGCATGTCTTCCCCTTTTATTGGAAGATTCACTTATCTTGTCAGATAAGCGGGCTCTAGCAGCATGTCCTCTGCATTTTGAATTTCAGAATCCTTGGTCAGAATCAAAATTTGTAATTAAACCCAGAGAACACACTTTAAGCAGTATTCATGCTTTATCTTTCATACATACATAAACACTGCTTGTGACTTTTTCTATGAATCCCTGCAGTCCCTAATGAATATCCTCACTAAAGTATAGGGAAACCCCGGGAACCTATAATACATGCAATGTGTACGCTTCAAGAAAAGTGTGCTACGTTTACACACTTTGTTGCAGGCATGTTTAACACACTCCTGTTTCGTAACACACACGCATCCAATGCATCCAACTTTGCAGTGTATTACTCTGTTGCGGTACTTAGAGTATGTTACTCTTTAAATGCATGTCCTGCAACACACACATTTCAGAGTGTATTGTTCAGGCAGAACCAGTTACTTACTAACACCTGTAGGCCTGAAAACATTAACATTCTTAATGCTATAAACAACACATTACAGTACAATACAACATAAAACACAGTGGAATTTGTACAGTTCATTTCATGCAATACCCTTATTTCTACGATCATACCAAATTGCGGCAGACAGATTAAAGCAGAAAAGCTATAGACTAGAGTATAGACAGTATAGTGGTTTACAATCCACACAACAGGGGGCACCCCTCTACACTACCTACACTATGATCCCCCAACCCGTCCTACACAATGGACCGTTCATGTAAAAGTCACACAACACGAAGGTCTCTTTTGATACTGAATATAAAACACTAATTGTAAGTGAGTGGGGGTCAAACCTTTTGCAAAAACAACAAGTTTGACCCATGCCCTGAGGAGATTTCTGTTTGCATTGTAGACATATCTACGGTTTCCTTGGGTTTCTCTTAGTTGGGTGTTGCTTTCTTTGCAAGCATGATGTGCATGTACAGCACTGGTGAGTCACTCACCAGGGTCAATTTGAATGTGTTAGGTGGTGAAAATGGCCTCAATCTTTGCAAGGACCTCTTAAGGTGTTGGTTAATCTTTTTGTTTTCTGCAGGAAGCCTCTTTTAGAAAGTGCAGAGAAAGGGTCCCTCTGTGTCTGACTTCGTAGATGGTCCACTCGTATAAAAACCCCTGCATCTGTAAACTCTGCTTGTGCTGAGAGCATCAGGATATTCCCCTGTGGGAGGAATCTTGTGGCTGCTGCTGTGTTAACAGCCAGTGCCCATATATACAGGCCTGGGCTTTCATATTTCTTTTGAGTATGAGTTAACGTAGATACGTTAAACCCGTTTATCTTATAGAATAGAACAAGTGTGGTTGTTCTAAGTATTGGTTCTTAGAGCTTACCGGGTAACATCACCGCTCACACTACCTGGTGTCATTTAGGGGTGGTTGCCAACCAAGGGTCTACCCTGGTGACCATGTTTATTGTGCTTCTTGTCGTCACCTGGAGAGGTCGCCATTTGTATATGATTGTGCCTGCCAGGATATTTCCAGTTTTTCTTGTTTTTCTAATTACTTTGCTTGACTATTGTCATTGTCATATTGTCATAACAAGTGGAAACTTACAACAGGCTCTATCCCTGGGTACTTTTATGCAGTATATGTATTTTTGGAAGATGATTCTGTCAAATAAAATACATCTATAAAGTCAAAATTATAACAAATGTAAAATGGGTTTAACCTCATGAATTATATTATAAACGTATCTCCTAATTTTGCTATGTGAATTTTTGACTCAAATGTTAACCATATACACGGAAAAAGCGCTATTTCATTGTAGTAATACAATTAAGCAATATATATATATATATATATATATATATACATATATATATAGTTATTAACATCCTGCAATGTGAAGACAAGTTTGTACATTCCTGCCTAACTAGACTCGTAAATTCCTTAATGTATCTATAAAATACATTGATTATGATTTAAAACAAGAAGAAATTATTTCATCATTTAATATTGTAATTTGATGTTGTAGAAGAGTAAATTATCATATGTGTAATTATCATAGTTTCTAAAATGTCATATTGAAGAAAACACTGGGTAACACAGCAATAAACATTAGGAGGCTAACAAAAACAAGGGGTACACTCTTAGCAGCAACCTTTTCTCTCTAGTATCAAAAAGACATAACTATATCACGTGTCAAGGAAAATGTCTATTGTAATTGATGTAATTAGCTTTACGCTTCATTTTGATTAGATGTATATTACAAGAACTTGAACCACATATCATAAACAAAATGGCCACTTCCTTAATCTGTTGGTTATCACATGTCAAATTACACATAAATGTATGCAAATGTTTATAATCAGAGTAAAATTGAATTAGAAAATCCACCCACCCCGACATAACACACTCATTAGATTACCTGAGCCTTTGGATGCCAGTGTTGACAACTTTACCTGTAGGACACATGGGTATGTCGCAATGCTCCCAGCGTACATCGGGGTCTGTTGTGTAGCACCAGGGGCGGATGGCTCCCTGGTGAACCGACCCGTTTGGCATCCTGCAGTAGTTAGCCGCGTCTCGGAGGTTGCTGTCTGGGAAGGCATCAGGGTTGTAGTAGTCACTGTGGTAGTGAGGTGTCTGTGACCGCCAAGCCTGGCACGTACGGTTAGTAGCTGTGACTGATCGCTGTCCAACGTATCCCCATCCTGCTTCGGATGTCATGCACTCTGTGTAGAAGAATCACTTATTAAAGTACATATTGTAACAATCAAGGGCTGACTTCAGAATTGTGAGGCATTTGCTGAACATGATATTGTTCATGAGGTGAGTTAGCATGTCAACAATTACAGTTATTCCAGTTCAAGATATTCTATTAACTCTTTAACCCTCTCACCACCAGATTTCTCTATAGTTTTTCCAAAAATTTGAAAAATTGAAATTATAAAAAGTCTGAATGAGGTGTTGCCATGGTTACTCCTTGAGCGCTTTTTGAGAATACAAATGGAATGGTAGATGTGACAGAGGATGTCATGAGATTCAATATGATACCAAAAAATGGGCTGCTTTGACTAGTTCTTGTGAGAAAATATTTTCATCAAATTTAGGTAATATTTTTTCATGTAGCACAGTAGTTTCAATGCTCTGGCCGCTTTAGCAGCCTGCTGACGGGGGGAGGGTTGAGGATGCAATAATGCTGTGTCATTTAAGTTACTCACCAGGACTGCATCATGCTTGTCATTCTTGTATGTATCAACCTTACATGGTTGACACAATACATGAATGGGCAATAAGGCACTGCTGTCCTACAGGGTGAGGATAGTTACTCAGTCATGCATGTAACTGACACTACGATGTAACCAGTAACTGCTGCCTGGTAACTGGCAGTAACTTATCTCATACCCTATCTCACTGCACTACCAAGGTCCTTGATGGACTACATGTCCTTACCCCTAAGCCCCTTTGTTTCACTCCATGTGACCCTATTCTATGACAATCCTTTACCTTGAGGTTGTGGTGACTTGGTTGGAGGGTCCATGGTTGTAGAGTAGCACATTGATATGTCACAGAACCCCCACCGTACTCTGGTATCACTTGTGTAGCACCAGGGGCCTTCTGGGTCCTTATTCGGGTTCCGGCAGAAGCTGCCGGCCTGGTGCAGTGTCTCATCAGGGAACTGGGTGGGGTCAGTGTAGGTGTGGTTGTGTGGCTCCTATCAAAAAGTTTAAAACAACAAAGATGAGTACAGCAGCAAAATCATTCAAATATACCAAGCCTAATTATGACCCACAGATCCACGTGGTAAGAGAATCTCGCCATAGTATGTTAACTGGGCATCATTAAGAGACTACCGTAAATTCTCGCGTAGAAGCCGCGGCTTGTACGCGAGTCAGACTCAGATTTCTTTTGCTACAAAACATGCCTATATAGGGTGCGGCTTATACGAGAGTTTTTATTAGTATACTACAGTACCAAAATCGTAATATTCAGACCCCCTCTGCAGCTTATATAATTTGTCAAAGTTAGGGGTGTGGCTTATACGCGAGTTAGGCTTATACGCGAGAATTTAGGGTATTGCCTTGTGAATCTCACAACAAAGAGATGACTTTTTCACACAGGTTAACAATGGCTACTGAACAAAGTGTAAACTTCTTTCCCGTATTCAGGCTACATATAGCATCAATGCTGTAGTAACATGCTGCTGTACACGATAGTTGTAGTAGTGGAATAACCAGGTGTAATAACCCAAAACGGCATGGCAGTTGCATACGAGTGTTTTTATTCAAAGAGTGTACGCCACAGGAAGCCACAAGTTGGCTTCATAAGCCAACACAAGTTGAATAAAAACATGAGTATGCATGAATAAAAACATGAGTATGCAAACCGCATGTTGTTTTGGATTTATTATACCTATGACAACAAACCATACAGGATCCCTATCTCTTAACTATGGCTATGTGGCTCCAGAGAGGTCAAAAGCGACCTGGCGACTTTTAGACAAATTAGTTTAAAGTAAAACTGGTCTAAAAAAGCGACTTGGCGACCTTGGGCCCTTAATTTCGGCGACTTTGGGGGTCTGGATGGGGGGTCCGAATTTCTGCTGTCGATTTTAAAGGGGGGCTAGCACCGTTCCCATGTCCCATGTCCCATGTCACTTATTGTTAAATTCCTCATGTCCCATGTCACTAAGCCCAAAAAGGCCCATGTCACCATGTCGAATTTAGTGGTCCACACCCATGATTTTCCGACCTGGTAGGGGGGGGGGGGGCTCAGCAACCCCGACTATAAAAGTTCTAACAAGTTACAGTGGCTTACAGTCCGTTTACAATGCAATTTTCACAAATTACGATGTGGGATATATGTCTATATATATATGACTAGGATATGACTATAGCTGAAGCTTGTACGCCACTCTCAGACCTTGTACGCCACTCTCAAGGTCTGTACGCCACTCTCAAGGTCTGTACGCCACTCTCAAGGTCTGTACGCCACTCTCAAGGTCTGTACGCCACTCTCAGGGTCTAAGAGTGGCGTACAGCCGAATTTATGCCATAAATACGCCGTCGGCAGCTTCTATAGTTAAGAAATAAGGATCCTGTATGCTTTGTTGTCTTAGGTATAATAATGCCTTAATGCATCAATGCTATAGTAACATGCTGCTGTACACGGTAGTTGTAGTAGTGGAATAACCAGGTGTAATGCCTTACCTGTGCAGCCCATGCCTGACATGTTATCCCGTCCTGGGTTTCTGAGGTCAGTCCTCCGTACTGTAGGCCCTGGTACGACACCAGGCAGTTTGGTCCTATAACATCATCATAGAGGGATGTTCAAACTACTATGTAAGATTTAGTGAATCATAGAGGGTAAAGTGCCCATAAGTCGGCCGCTTGGACCTGTGTTCAACCTTTTATTTGGGAACCATGCTGTAGTATATCAGCCACTATGGGTCTCCAAATGATGGTCATAGTTTTTTTCTGAAATCTTGGATATTATAAAAAATGAAGTCCACACATCCAAATCTGAGACATCGGGGCCGTTTTTGCTCTAAATAAAAGGCATAATTGCCAGGGAAAATAGGGCAAATTTATACCAAATAAACAGCTTTTTATGGCTGAAACTTGGCACTTAAAACAGGGCAAAGTGGTTGACTCAAGGTATAGACTTGTGACATAATGAGAATTCTCCCACCAAGAGGCATTTTAAAGTACAAGCAGGCAAGATCACTTTTTGGGGTATTTGGGTATGTTGAATCCGAATATCACATTTGCCAAGCCCCTTCTATGGCTCCTTCTATGTTAAAACTAGAAAAACAAAATGGCCAGTCATTTTTGAGAAGACCTATGAAACCTATTTAATTTATCATTCCTGGTCATGTAATACCTCAAATCAAAGGGCTTTCAGAGACCAGACGGTCTTAGACACTTGGCAATATAGAAAGTCATTTCCCGAACATTTCAAAGCCCATTATTTCAAAATGGCGACTAGTGATTTTTGAAAATTACATTATTCATCACTCCTAGTCATGTTGTATCTCACATGAAAGGGATTCATAAGCCTAGTAAATTCTAGGCCATTGCCAAGATAAACATGATTGTTTTAATATCCCATGAGGGGTACATGTATACAGTATTCATACTGCCTTACTGTTTTAAATTTATGTTATAGATGACAGACGGAATCGACAAACTCATTACCTGAGCAGGAGATGTACACATCTTCATTGTGGTTACAGCGATGGTGACCTATTCCCCAGTGGGGACACTTTAGCAGGTGTGTGTGGTCTGAGGTACATCCCAGCCCATCCAGCCAGATACGGCCAGTACCCGGGAGTATAATGGTCTTAACTTTTCCAGAGTCAAATCCCATTTGCCGACATGCGACCTTAAAATACAAAGTCCATTAATAACTTGTAAGTAATCAGGGATGTCTGATGCATTGAAAAACTTTTTAAAGGAAGATTCATCTTTTATTTTGGTGTGTACTCAACTAAAAAAGTCTGCCTATCTGCTCACCGTAGCATCCACACGGTCAAAGTTGTCATCGCAGACGGTGCCCCATTCACCTCGCAGGAATATCTCTAACCGCCCTTCTCCCGTGCTGCCACCTGGATTGACTAGGCGCAGATCTGAAGAGGTGCAAAAACCATTAGGATTACAACAAGACAAGCATTCAGAGTTAAAGCTGGGCTGTCAGGGAATAAGTTCAGCATTTTCCATACATGGACTAAAATAACAGTTCCACCAGAGGGCAGCAGTGTTTGGACAGGGGACCATGGGCATTGCCCAGCTACAACATATTCACCCTATCTTGTGCCTGTAAGAGCTGAGCTCCCAGCCCTTAAGAGCCCTCTTGTGAATGAAAACTGAACTACATCCAAAAGTGCTTTTGGCCTCACTTCAACCATGACGGTCAAACTTTAAGGTAGCACAGTCACAGCACTCAGTATAGAGCATGTTCAGCCTTGTCCTGCTGCTATTATAACACTATGGGCACTATGTACACTATCTAGACTGCCTAGGTATTCCAGATCCATGTTTCGTGCCCTATTCCTTTATCAAACTATCTTCATTTAGAACTCATTAAGTTGCATTATATCTCACAGATGGATGATTGTTTCTACATTCCCTGAGCAGATACACAGTAAACATGCTGCCTTGCTGTTTTATTTTAGTTTCTTTGTCAATTATGAATGCAGCATGGTCCCATGGGAGTGTTACAACCCAATAGGCTTGGCACAGCTTGGATGTACAAGTATTGTAAGATACTCATGTCATGCTATCTCTTACCCCACAGGATTCATCATCAAGATGAGACTATTGGCATAGACACTGGGATATCTTTAGTCAATTTGATGTTAGGTTAATGAATTCTACCAATAACAATGTCGGCTTTTGTTATAAACACATGGATATCCATGGTTATTTATACTTGAGGCTATCAGACTTATGAACTCTAGTACAGGCAAATTTCTATTGGACAGAAACTGGGAACATCAATAAGGTGACAGAAGAGAGTTAATGATGGCTATGTACATTAAAACCATGTGTCCATAATATGGGTAAAAGTATAAGATGACAGAAATGTTGATTAAACTCACCAGACGAGCAGGAGAGGTACACATCTTCATTGTGGGTACAGCTATGGCTATCGTTACCATTGTGGGGACACTCCAACAGCCGTGTGTGATCAGTGCATCCTACGTTAGACATCCAGATAGGACCAGTGCCGGGTAGATTGGTCTCCTCATATCTACCAGAGCTGAAACCCATTTCCTGACAAGCCACCTGATAAAAGAGAGTGTGTTATTAAGTGGTAAGTAATCATTGATATCTTATGCATTGTATAACTTGTTAAAAATAACTCAATGCTTGTGTTTCTGTTGTGTGTACTTTACAAAAAAGTCAGTCTCTCTGCTCACCGTGGCATCTGTGTTGTCAAAGTCATGATTACAGATGGTACCCCATGTGCCACGCAGAAATATCTCTAGCCGCCCTTCACTGCCACTGCCACCCGGATTACCCAGGCGCAGATCTGAAAAGGTGCAGAAATAATTAGGATGACAACAAGAGAAGCATTCAGAGCAGAGGTAGCACAGTCACTTTTTTGGCCACCCCTCCCCCCATTCACCAACCCTCCATATTTATAAATAATGACCACCCGTCAATGATGGCTATGTGAATTAAAACAATTTCTTATCATGTGTCAATAATGTGGGAAAACGTTTGAGAAAACAGAAATATTGGTTAAACTCACCGTGGCAGGAGATGTACACATCTTCATCATGGCCACAGTCCTCATTACCTATTCCCCGGTGGGGACACTGCAGCAGCTGTGTGTGGTGTGAGGTACATGCTAGATCATCCAGCCAGATAGGGCCAGTACCCGGCAGTCTAGTGGTCTCAACTCTTCCAGAGCCAAACCCCATTTGCCGACATGCCACCTTAAAATAAAAAGTCCATCAATAAGTTATAAGAAATCATGATGTCTGATGCATTGAATAAAGGGAACATTCATATTTTTGTGTTTATATCGTGTGTAGTTAACCAGGTAGGGGACTGGAATAGGTTGTTGGTACGTACTACTTTATTGGTACACTGATAAAATGAAGGGATCCATACTCAAAAGGTCGTCTTATAAGAAGAGTTTAGGGTCTTTAAAGTGACGGTCATACAATAAACGAGTTAAAGGTTGTCTATTTGATGAACTGTCCGGTTACCATCCCACCAGACAAGACTAGGGTCATCTAACTGACAATGTTAGCCCAGGCAGTGGCCCACTCCATTGATAAGTCTAGGGTCGTCAAATTGACAACCCAGAATAGTTAACCCTTTATTGGCTGCAAACTGCTTTAAATGTGCTTGAATCCCTTTGTCAGCATGATGCATGAATGTAGTCCTGGTGAGTCTATTCGCCAGGCCTGCATTCATGCACCTTTGGAAATGAATCAACAGTTGGGCAAGTAAACTTGCCAAGGCTGAATTCATGTATTATGATCTCATAGAGCATAGCACCTTAAAGCACCATGCAGCCCTTAGAGGGTTAACCTGTGCACTATAACCTCTACTTCACTGTAGGTGGAGCTAATTGGGTTCTGCTTAAGCATAATTGCTGTCCATGTCTCTCTATATTTCAGATGTTTATAATAGCTAATTCATACAAACATAGAGGTATGAAGGTTAGAGGAATACCTGCCATATCCCCAAGTCTATATTGAGAGTATTTCTACCCTTTAGTTACAGACTGCTAACACATATGGGGATGTCATACCAATGGGAGTTTCCTTGCAGTTATTGTACCATAGAAATAACCACAAAAGAGGTGTCTGTACCCTACACATATTTGTTTTGTCTCAATCATATCAAAACATTGATTCCTTTACCTTTTCTAGCATCCCCAATAGATAAATCTCAGGATTCTCCATAACATGAATGTGTATTCCCATAAATATGATTAAAATCAACATAGAAATTATGCAATTCATTCCCCAACTTTATACAGAATGCATGTTATACTGATGCCACCTACAGGGAAAATCCTGAATCAGACCCTGGTTGACGAGTCTAGGGCTGGCATGAGTCAGGTTTTGGGCTGGCACATACCAAGTGTATCTTCTATCTGACAACTACAGCTAGAGGACCCACTCTCTTGTCACTTATAAGAGTCTGCAGACGAGTTTACTTTTTGAGTGTACAGTCTATACAAACAGACTGTACCAGTATAGTAGTACGGTGCCTGGTTCTGGTGCGTACCATTAATCTGGTACATTTTGTGTGACCATTAGACCATGAACAGACTGCTGTACTAGAATACTGGCCCCCATGGGTGGGTCTGCAGTGCTCATAGAATAATGGGTCTTAGCTATACCATCACTGAGGGCATGGATGAGGGAGAAAATACCGATTTTTTTCAAGACTTTATCTATTTACGACCTTACCATTCCATTAGAAAATGAAACCAAAACGTAAAGTTATAGATCAGTATCTACTCTATTAACCTGTGTATTTATATTTATCAGCAAATCTAACACAACACTCGGAAATGGATTATACTGGATCTATATACGATTTTTTTATGCCTGGGTCATGTTTAATGCATGATATTCGAATAAATGTATGATTGTTGTTTCTAAATCAGCCAGTGTATAAATTAAGATGTCCTCTTTCCAATGGTACCAAACATGATATATAGCATATTGTGACTATGATTGAAATATTATGTAAATAACTAGATGCTGATGGGTAACCCATTATACTGGTACGTCCTAGATGGTGAGTACAGGTGCCGCTCCTTTAGGGCGTACTAGAATAGTGGGTATGTCCTCAACCTGTTAACTAAAGAGTCTGCCTATCTGCTCACCGAAGCATCGACACGTTCAAAGGCATCGTCGCAAATGGTGCCCCATTGACCTCGCAGGAATATCTCTAGCCGCCCTTCTCCAGTGCTGCCACCTGGATTGACCAGGCGCAGGTCTGAAAAGGTGCAGAAATAATTAGGATCACAACAAGACAAGCATTCAGAGCAAAGGTGGCACAGTCACAGCACTTAGTATAAAGTTTGTTCAGCCTGGTCTTCCTGCTATTATAACACTATGGGCACTATGCGAACTATCTAGAATGCCTAGGTATTCCTGATCGATGTTTTGTGCCCTATTCCTTTATCAAACTATCTATGATTAGAATTCATTAAGTTGCATTATTTCTCGCAAATGGATGATTGTTTCTATATTCCCTGAGCAGATAGACAGTATACATACTGCCATACTGTTATATCTTAGTTTCTTTGTGAATCATGAATGCAGCATGGTGCTAAGGGAGTGCTACAGCCCAGTAGACTTGGCACAACTTGGATATACAAGTATCATAAGATACCCACATCATGCTTACCCCTCAGGAATCATCAAAAAAAGACTATTGGCATTGACACTGGGATATATATGGTCAAATTAATGTAAGGCTTTCTGATTCATGAATTCTACTAATAACAAATTACTATTGGACAGAAGCTGAGAACATTAATACGGTGAGAGACCTGATTTAAAGATGGTTTTCTGCATTAGAACAATATAATGTAATGTGTGGATGATGTGGGTAAAGGTTTAGGTGACAGAAACATGCAGTGCAGCTTACCTACTTCGGCCTGCTGGTTTGTGGAGGCCAGGACCAGGCATTGTACTGTCAGGGAAAAATGTGGACGAGGCTTAAATTATGATTATATTGATTTATTGCATGCCAAGGAAATCTTTGCTAATAGTTTGAGTTAGATTTGTATTGATATTAATACATTGTAGACAATGCAGACGTTTTTCAAGAAATGCCAAGATGATACTAAGTGTTCCAATTTGGATTATGCTATATAGATCAACAGTTTTCAGTTCATGATGAATAAGTAATTTAAAAAAGAAAGACATTTTCCAAACAAGGGGATCGGGTTTAGGTCAACAAGATTTGGCCTCGCCTCAAATATACAACTGTGAAAATCCAGGATATAGCTTGGACTCCACTAGAGGGAGACTGCCTGCTGCGAAATGTGGCATTCTTTAGATTCTTCATTCTAAAATATTTCACTCTGTTTTACGTTTTTGAGTGCTGCCCTGAATGTTGCCAGCAACAGAGCAACACTCAGGCAAAACCAACTGAAATGTACTAAAACAAGGATCTAAAAGACCGCCATGTTTCACAGCAGTCAGTGTCGCTTATGGAGTCTGGCCTGTTGTTATTTTTGTGTTTTTTAAACAATACTTAAATTCATATACATTCATAAACATACTGCTTTTACTAGCATAACTATATACTATATGACTGATCTATATGTGTATCTGCTAAATATCTTTACTTACGCATGATTGCAAATACTATCAAGTCCATGCTGGTTGTTTGTCTGGTGCTATTCTGTAAACAGAAGGAAAATAAGTCATAATTTATTAAAGCCATTCTAGAAAACTGAAGGTCCATGGCACAGTCCAATGCACTTTGTGACACCGTATTAATTATATAAGGGGGTCTGGGGCAGGCTTTGAGGGCCATATAGCGCTTTAAGGCATCATGTCAACACTATAGGGCCTTGAAGGTCAGCATGATGCTTGGATATATCATGTTGAAACAGGTCATAATGTATCAAAACAGCATGTGACCTACAAAGGGTTAGTCATTGAAATAGACGAGGGAATAGACTTCTGAAACATGGATCTGGAATGCCTGGTGCAATATACACAGAGAGAAGTAAATGTGTCAACTGTGTCTCCCATGTGGCTCTGGTAGAATAGAGTCAAATAGCTAATGGCTCTAGAGGGTCAACTCGAGTTGACTCTCTTTTATCAGAGTCAATAGCTGTTTGACACTCCATTTTTGCCAAAGCCACGTAGGAGACACAGTTGACATCTTTAATGTTTTGTGTGTAGTGCTCCGATGCATTATGCCCTTTGCCGGCATACCTTTCAGGAGTATCAACCCTGTATGGTGCATGAGTGCAGCCTTGGCAAGTATGTAATTGTGCATGATGCTGACCCTTAAGGACTATCAACCCTGCCCAAGAACATTGCAAGCAAATGAAGGTTAGGTAGGTCGGATTTTTTTTCTCTTTTCGTTTAAACATAAAAGTACAACCTGGCCTCTCCAAACACCCTAAAATTGGCCTAAAAAGGGTAAAAATGAAAAAATTTCTTCAAAATTGCATAAAAAAAAAAAAGGGTCGGCCCTGTTTTGATAGGGTGGGTCGGGTGACCTGAAACAAACCTCTTTTTTGGCCTTAACAGGGTTGAATTCATACAACAAGATAGTAAAGACTGGATTAAAGCAGCATGCAGGCCTTAAGGGGTGACATAGATCCATATCCTGTCTGTATATATTAAACAGCAAGCGCTACACTAAGGGTGGCTGTACTATAAAAACATCATGCCATCAACGCAGCGGGGGGGGGGGGGGTATGGATAAGGCCTGCCTGACCTACACTCAGACACTCCCTCAAACTACACAGACTGTCAAAAGGCAGTCCAGGTTGCTTCCAGAATGACTCCCCCCCCCCCCTTTAGGGAAGCCCAGGCTGGTAAAGGGAGTCAAGCTGACTCCCTTGCTGACCTAAGGGAGTAACCTAGTTCAGTAGCTCCCCTAAGGGAGTCATATTAGGACCTGGACTCCCTAGAGAGGGGAGTTATTTTGGAGGCAACCTGGACTCCCTTTTGATGCGGTCTCTTTTCTCTGTGTACCCCTGTTATATGTTTGATTTTGTTATGATTTTGAATATTTATTGTAGCTATGGCCTATCAACTACGATGTGGAGGTTTACTAGGGATTAATAGCTTGCAGATGTCTTTTCTAAAGACAAACAGAAAGACACTGGCCTATAGAATTCATGATGTAGACGACTGCACACCACTCAAACAGCAGATGTGAATAAGCCTCCAATATTAATAAAATAAGAATAATTCCACTATTCTACTTGTTGAAGGTCACGTTTGGAACATCCTTATGCCACACTTAGATATATAAACCATGAAGAGTTGTCCTGTGTGTATATATGTTAAGATAGTAGGTCTACATCCTGAAGCCTATATCTAGTCACGGCATCAAGTCCGCCTACATGCCATTAAACATGATGTTGGCAGAGAAGCTAGGGCTATGAGATAAACGACCTCGATATGTCTGGATATAGAAAGGCTATTATTTTCCGCTTAAATGTGGTGATTTGAAGACAGTATGCCTTATCTTGCGATTAGATAGACTTTTTCCTCTATGTTCTATTCTGGGGAGACCCAGAATTTGGGTTAATGAACACTGAATGCTAAAATGACTATGGGAGTGAACTCTTCTAGATTAGTATATGGACACCCCTCCCCCCACCAGGCCACCGTGAGCGCCTACCACCAATATAAAGGGACCGTCTTTAGATGATCTCATACTATTTCTGCAAGGCCAGTTTTAAAAAAAAGGTTTGTTTCAGATCATCAGACCGTGTCTATCTAAAAAGGGCTGATCCATGATTTTTTTAAGCAAAAACCTTTGTATTTCTACAATTTTCAGTCAATTTTAAAGTTAAAACAGAGGCTGGCTACTACGTTCATGTTCAGAAAATAATATGCAATTCAGGTGGCATGGCACATGGGGATTTATGCAATTCTAAAGAAATGTTTACATTTTTTATATGTTTTTGGTTGATTTTAGGGTAAATCAAAGAATTCCGACCTACAGACCACAGACTTTCATCCCATGTTACCTGAAACAACCCTTTTGCTAATTTGGCCCAATCCATACATACATATGTCCACCTCCCGTCCATCTGAGCAGACACTGGAGCCCCCCCCCCCCCCACCCACCCACCGACCGCCAGCATCCTACCACCAGAGTGACTCTATAATGTCACAGAGTAGTGCTGTAATGGGCATTTGATAGATATATCCCATATGTAGGGAACGAAGGGAAAATAATGAGGTAAATGATCAGCAAAGAAACCATAAAAGGCCCGGGTCCACACAGCTTTCGAAACGGTGAGATCAGAATTTCCATCACATTTTCTTTGTTCTTATTCTTTATAGTGGCATCGTTCAGGAATTAATAATACCTAAGATAGACTATTTGATTGGTTTGTGTATGGATAGTGGGGATGTTAGTTACAATAAACATGATAATTGGCAGTGAGAAATATCCACTGTAAGCCTATTGCGAATCAGAATTACCCTTCCTTAACCTTACCTTATCATCTCAAAAAGAAATTCAAAAAATAAAAATTAAACAATTGCCTACCCTATTTTCTTCTGCCCATGGTACCTGAACACGACTTATTTTTTTGTTTGGCCTAAGCTGTCGATCTGACTTGCGTACTAGCGGCTGCTTATTACAAGGTATTGCGGTTCATTTAGATAACATAGTTCTAAGGACGCATGGCACATGTTCTTGTTTAGACTACCGGTATATCATGTGTGGGTATCACAATAGTGTACGGTACCCATGTCCCCGCCCCTCGGTCACTTATCAGCAGATTGCCCCATACTGCCCCATGCGGCTCCCCTCCCCTAAGAAATACTGTACTGTTGTTATGACCACACAAAGTCGGGCAACAGAAAGAAGCTTTTTCAAGTCTGTGTGGACCCTGGTATGATGGGCGATGAAAGTTCTGTCGCTCAGCGATGAGAGTTTTTTTTTGTTTTTTTTTTGAATGTAATATTTAATCTGGAGGTATCAGGTTGGGCTCCTTATATATAAAAATTTGGTGCCCATATTCTCCTGGCTCCAGAGGGCCTTTTTGGGAGATTCAGATAACAGGCTGATGGCGTGTACTAAGCAGTGACAAAGCTAATAAATTACAGACATAAGACAGGTATTTCACATAATACAATATAACAAGTAATTTAACTGGTAAACAGTCACAAATTTGACATGAAGAGAATGTGTGATGGGATGGACAGTGTTATAAATATTCCTGAAAAATAAGGCCAATAAAATTTTATTCTCTGAGGGAGGCTAGAAACTTTTTCCTATTTGTTTTGAAATCATCTAGGGTGGGTATACACCTATCATTAACCCCTAGATCATTCCAAAGGGTGGCACATTTATAATTTACACTTCTTTTAAAGGCCTGAACTCTTCTATGATATGTTTTCAAAACTGGGCCATCATGCAATCTAGTATCTCTGGCTGGAACAGCCAGGTGATTTGGGTGCTTTGTCATAGTGTAAGCATGGACGGCTATTTGCTTTTGCCTTCTTTCTTCTAAATAATTAATTTTGCCATCTTTATGAATTTTCTCAACTGAGGTCCTAGGGGGAGAATAGAGGGCAATTTTCAGCCCTCTATTCTGAAGTCTTTGGAGTTTTGTTAGTAGGGTTTGGTTAGTATTATGTACAATAATACCTCCATATTCCAGGTGAGGTAGTATTCTTGACTTATAAATGGCAAGAGCCTGTCTATATGACATATACCTTCTAAGTCTACCAAATATACGAAGTTTAATGGCCGATTTGGATCTCATTTGATTTATTTGCTTATCAAACTTTAGTTCTTGATCTAATTGTATACCTAAATAATTATATTGATCTACATATTCAAGAGGACTATTGTTTAAAATGAGATTTGGTAATCTGCAATTTTGGAGGTGTTTTTGACTGCCAAATTTCATAGCTTGGGATTTTTTAGTGTTTACAGTTAGCTTATTTATATTGCACCAGCGTGATAGTTGATCCAAATCGTCCTGAATTTTCCTATATACAGTGACAGGGTCTTTGTCAGAGGCATAAATTGCTGTGTCATCAGCATAAGAGCTCAGGTTAGTATTCTGACAGAGACCATCTATGTCATTGACATATATCAAGAAAAGGAGGGGTCCAATGATGGACCCTTGTGGAACTCCACAGGAAAGGAAAGCCTCACTGGAGGTAATACCATTTGCAACAGTGTGTTGTGACCTTTTGTGTAAATAGCTTTTTATCCAAGATAATACATTATTATTTATACCCAGCTCTTGACATTTGGAAAGCAGTATAGCATGATTAACCATGTCAAAAGCTTTGGACATGTCAATAAAGGTTGCTATTGAATAATTATCATCATTGATATTGAAAAATAGTTGATCTGTTAAATCTGCTACTGTCCTAACTGTAGAATGTTCTTTTCTAAAACCACCTTGTTTTGGATTTAGTAAGTTATTAGATTCTAGATAATGGGATATGTAAGTGTGCATTATTTTTTCTAAGACTTGACCTGGTAGAGGGATTTGGGAAATGGGTCTATAATTAGTAACATTAGCTCTATCACCAGGTTTGGGTAATGGTGTGACTATGGCCTTTTTCCAAGCTGTGGGAAATTTGGAATTTACTAGGGATAAATTAAATAGAAATGCAAATTTTTCAGGGATAGCAAAGAAAGCATCTTTAAAGACTCTGGAGGAAATATAGGGAATTGCTGAGGATTTTTTTATGTTAATTGTTTTAGCAGCTGCAATAATGGTATCAGCAGTAATGATTGGATCAGGAATTTCTAGGTTAGTAGTAGTGCCAGCATAGGTCCAAGGTATATTGAAGTTTTTAGCAAATTTAGGGCCTATACCTACAAAATATTGATTTATATATTGAGCTACATCAGTAGGGGGTATTGGTGCTTTAGAATCTTGGTCTATGAGGCTAATGGAATTAGTAGTGCATTTATTAGGTAATAATTCTTCCATTCTTTTCCAAAAGGTCTTATTGTCTTCTTGCTTATAGTCTTGTATATATTGCCTTCTTGCTCTCCTAACTAGGGTTTTAACCCTGTTTGCCAACCTATTGGATATAGCATCATCTTCGGGCAGGCCTGTTCTAGCCGCATGCTTCCAAGCTTCATTTTTCTCCAGAATTTTACGTTTGAGAACTGGTGTAAGCCAGGGTTCATCTTCTGCCTTTATCTGGTGGTTTGTTATCGGGCACATAATATTAAGGTGGGTCTCAATGGCCGTGAGAATAATGTCCCATGCCCTATCAGGGCATCTTGTAGTATGAAGGGAAGTCCAATCATAATTAATTAGGGCATTCCTCATGGTATCAGCATTGTAATTTCTATATGAGCGGCCTAAAAATTGTGTAGTTGGGTATTTTATATTAATTTTCTTTTTTGTAATTAGAATGGGGTGATGGTCACTGAATTTATAGTTAAGTACTTTAGAATTTGAAATGAATCTACAGTCCGAATAGGCTAGGTCCAGAATGGCATTTTTCCTTGTAGGAGTGTTAATATATTGCGTGACCCCATATTCTTGTTCCATATCTAATAAGGCATTAAATTTATCATCTTCTTTATCTAAATAATTTATATTAATGTCGCCTAAAAATGTTAGATCTGACAGAGGGTCTTGATCTTTTATCTCTTTCAGGGTTTCTAACATAATTTTAGAAAACTCAGAAGGACTGCCATTGGGAGGTCTGTAAATTGTACCTAGGATCATATCAAGCTGTAAAACTACCGGTATGATCCTATGGGGGCATTTGCCTAGATGGGATCTTACCGGTACTGATGCATTCCTTTAATTATGGAATATGCAACTAATGACCGATTGCAATATATTGGTTTATTGTTATATATGCTTATTGATTGAGGAGGAAACCCTGTGTCAACCCAGGATGATATCATGTAAAAGCGAACGTAAATCTATGGCGAAATAAAGATATTCCAAACTAAAAAAAGCTGGGAAGGTAAAATTATGCGTACCCATAGCATTTCAATATCTTTATTGGATATATTAAGTTGACTTAACCCTGCTAGAGTAAAGGTTATACCATCTTTTATGTATATGGCTACACCTCCCCCTTCCATTCGATCACCATTGAGGTTTAATCGGTCTCTATCAACACGAAGGAGTGTATAGCCATTAACATGCATAAGTGCATCAGATGTATCATCATGTAACCATGTCTCAGACACGGTGTATAGCCCTACATCAGAGTGCCTTACATAATATTTAAATAGATCCGTATCATGTTTAATACTCCTGGCATTATGATGTATAATATGCAGCCCCCTACCTGTTACAGGTAGATCACTCATCTAACTTGAGATGTTCCATATATAAAGACTCTACTGTCCCTCCCCTTCCCCTCAGGCCATATGTGACATTTTCAAATATAGGGCGACAAATGGTAATGACAATGAAGTTGTGTGTTTCCATCATGGTTAAGTGTAGGAGTGTGCAGGGGAACACAACTATAAGACATAACCATGGATACTAGTTAATCAAATACATTATTTATTAATACAAGGTACCATATATCTCATATAAGCATAATACATGAGAAACAAATTAGTTATAATCGGTATATATTCAGTGATTCAAATTGAGAATGACATAGGTAGACTCCAGTAGCGTCCAAAAAGTACAGGGAGACGCGGGTCCCTGTAGCAATAGCACTGTGATCTGCTGAGTTCATGAATAGAACGGGCGCTGTTGGTTTATCACTACAGTATATACCAAATGTCATTAAACAATGAATGTATGTAGGTCATACTAGATCATATCAATTCATGTTATGTCATGTCATAATATGTCATACTCATGTCATTCGTGATTTCCCACGCAATACAACATGTTGGATTAGTAATACAACATACATAGTTATTTGTTAGTAAACAATAATAATAATAATAATAGCCGTATCATGAGTGCCACGATCCAGCTCCCTACTGCTTTAGAACACACCTTGAGATTGTCACTTTATTGGTACAATAGTGGTAATACTCACAGTACTTGAGGGTGTATAGCATAACGTTGTACCTGGAGTGGATGCCAATTGGGTTACAGCTAGTAGATGTAATTCGACACACGGCACAGTTAGATTACTACGTCCACCTAAAATGATGCTGTGTGGATCCCACCCTAAAGAGTGTACTGTATGCCAAATGAAATAAAGTGTGCATTTCAGAACACATGGTCAGAATATAGGTAGGATAGGAACGCTTGATTTGTTTAGGTTTTATTGTTTTGCTTTGGGCTGAAATTAACTTGCGAATTTCAGTGCAGACTCATGGATAACAGCTCCAAATCGATGACCATCAAATTGACTCTGAAATAGCCCCAATATACCCTAAAGATATTTTAGGGTGGGCCTTTTTTACTAGGTAGGTTCAAGTAACCTAAAACACCCCTTTTATTTGATCTGGCCGTATCATGTCTATGCACGAATGATGCTGAAGGGAGTAGAAATAGTATTTGATAGTCAATGTTTTGACGCTGTTATCCATGAGTCAGCACTGAAATTTGCAAGTCAATTTCAGCCCAAAGTAAAATGATAAAACCAAAATAAATCAAGCCTACCAATCCTAAATATTCTGACTGTGTGTTCTGAAATGCACCTTATATTTCATTTGGCCTACGGTGTCTCTTTTCTGCTGTTTTCTGAGACAAGTTTACAACAAGTTCAGAACTAAGTATACTCCTTGTACTAGGGTATCTCTTGCATCAGAACAAAAATAGATAGCACTTGTAATCAACAATGTGTAGATCATAAGGACCAGACAGTATCAGATGAATCAAAGCGGATGTAGTATGTAAAAAGTGCATGAAATGAAGCTTTATTTGTGCATAATGTATACTACATGTGTATTTGGGCGCACTGGAGAAGTGACTGAGAACAAGTTAGTGTTCTATCTGTTCCATTGAGAAGTAAGCCAATTTTTTTCCATTCAAAGCATACTGCTATCGTTCGAAACATGACACCATGAATGAGGAAATATCTAATATCCCAAGACAAGTTAAGTAGAAAGGGTATTACTGACTGAGACATTTCACACTGCTCCACAGAACACCCGGTCGTATTACAGAACCGGTGGTTTTTATTTGAAGTGGAGGTGGCCGGTTTATTGAGGCTTTACTGCATGACCAATTGACCATCTGATTTTGTCCAAAGTGGCAAACCAATTTAACCATGAGTCGGACAGCAATTCCTTACTATTTTCCAGCATTTTTGATCACAGGCTAACCTGTATTCTATTACACAATTGGTAGAAATCAGATACATATCTGAGAGGGCCATTTTATTACGCATGAAAATGCCAGAACACATCATTTTCCGTGTATGGCGAGTTAACACAATCTATGATATCAAACTAGGTTTATGTCTATCATATACATACTGATGGTAACTCTGATGGAGCTGGGACTTCAAGTATTCGCATTACTGTTTTATATACCTACTGTCAGAACAGTAAGGGGTAAATCAGTGTTTCAAATACTCACCTAGAACCTATACAATATGATCCACCATAGCCAGTGGTCAAGCCTTAATTGAAAGTATTATAAAAGTACAAACCATAAATAATTGTGACGTTATCTAATCTTTACATTAATATGATACTCCTTGGTATCTAGAAATGACAATTTCTTGCACATCTGTCTATTGAAATAGGGGAAAAAGGTCCAGGTAAATTTTAATATCAGCTGTCCGATTTATTTTTCATTTTGACTTCCCAATATTCGATTACATTTTTCATATAGACATTTCGTGCATGTTAGGGATGCGGCAGACCCTCCAAAAGAGCCATATTTTTGGAGTTTTATTCGAGGAATTACAAAAAAAGGTATGACTTTTTTTTTTTATGATTCCCAAGTCTTCTGGGTGGAGAAAACACAGCACTGTCTTACTCCCAAGACATGTCAGGCATGAGCATGTCGGAATATCCCAGCATTCTGTCGTACTTTACACACTGAAAACCCAATAGGGGACCAAGATGATCTCTAGTGACGACCTAGGGTCTTCATATTGATCACATTTTAGAGAAGCAGAACATTGTCTCATACTTCTAACTATAGCTTAATACACAGAAGAGGTTTCTATCCTTTAAACACATTAATTCCTATATACAACCCAGACTTTCCTTTTTTCATTATATTAGATTTTACAATGAAATGAACTTAACATTCTCATATTATGTTATGTTGTAAGGCACTCTAGTGGCTGAATTTGGATGAAAAAATGATGACTTCCGGTGATCTTAATGACGACCCTAGGTCGTCTGTACGGCATAACGACCCCAAGGTCGTCTACAGTAACGACCTTCCCATATGGCTGGGTTTTCAGTGCATGTAATATGTTGCAAGAGGAGAGAGGGTTATTCCTCCGGGGGGGGGGGGGGGGGGGTAAAACAATGTTGACTGGACTGCAGACAGAGAAGTAGGGCCTTTCCTTGGTAATATCCCTGGGTAATAGCCTAAACTGATACCATCGCCACCAGTTTCTTCCAGTTATCATGAAGCTATTAAGGAGAGAGCAGCAGCTTCAAGTTAGGTTCAAAGGCCATAGAGTGTGTTTTGAATGCCCTACGGCTCAAATATAAATGTATATGTGGTATAAGTTTCATGTGCCAATAAGTTCAAGTTGGCCCTTATATCCCGATTAGTACCCAGAGTGGGGGAGACTGATGATACAGTATGCCAGTGACAAACATCCTGTACAACTTATCACCCTCATGCATACAACATTTCATACAGAGATATTGTCCTATGTGTGCTGAGGAGCAGTGGGGGGGGATGGGGGGGGGGTGGTGCAGTCTATACGAAAACCTGCCGGCCACCGGCTATAGCCGGCTAAAAGCCTGCTAGTCTGGCAAGAAGTCTGCGTCTGCCAGCCCCAATGGCTGGCTATGACCCTTGTTTACATGCAGGTTTTTACGGATTGTAAATTAGACCATTATTAAGGTTTCTGGAGAAACTAGAAATTAAGCCTGGATATTTTGTAGAAAGTTATCCAAAACTTTACAATTGTAATTATCAAAATCATTTGAATATACCAGTAATCTGTATTTATTGTCACTTCCTATGTAAATCCAAGCTTTATAATTTTTTAATACAATTATTTCCTCTGGGTATCCTGGCCTGCAAACATTTACCCGGGCCTGCAGAATAACATATCTGCAGAACCAAATGTCCTGCCAGGCGAAAAACTTTTCGTATAGACCGGGGGTGTCCTGGTTTCAATACCAGTCATATCTACACACATGCAGGGAGGGATTCTCCTTTACTACTGTCTTGTTCCTAAACTGAATTACAGTAATTGGAGATATGATATTGACAACAAATAAAAAGGGGTTAATTTAGCCTATTTAGAAGCAATTCATAAGTTCTTACTACACCAATTTTCTGATCGGAGATATATACATTTCGTAGGTTTGGCATTTTAGATACATGGTATGGTTTGTATGTGGTAAGCTTGAGAGGTTTTCAAATGTATTACCATAATTCAGTTTTCAGATAACATAGGTATAACTGTAATTTATCGGTAGATATTAGCAGAAAAGGTATTTACATTCATCCCAAAAAGTAGCAGCAGGGAGCTAAAGTATCCTGCTCCTTTCAGATCTCACACCACTCTCCCATTTGGCATCAGGCCAAAAAAAAAGGTTTGTTTCAGATCACCCGACCGACCCTATCCAAACAGGGCCGACCCTACGTTTTTTTCATGCAATTTTTGCACCATGCCAACCCTTTGGGGGTGTCTCAACCTGATAAAATCTGCATGATGCTTGAATGCAGCCCTGCCAAGTTACTCACTGGGGCTGCATGAATTCGACATCATGAAGACCAAGGACATAAGACATCAAAGCATTATACAGTCTTTAAATGGTAAAAAACACAGGTTTGTAACTAAAACGTCAAAAAGTAGAGTCTACTCACCACTCTGTAGGGCGTGTGCGTGTTTTGAGATAATGGAGGCTGAGCAGGTTGAAGGTGCCGACTGACCGTCCTACGTCCAGCGTGGCGGGGTGTGGGGGATGTCAGCAGACTCAGGGTGACTACCGATCTGACAGTCGGAGCGGTCTGGCCCTACCAGCACCACACAGTACTATATATAGGAGGGGACCTAGTGCTGACGGTGCACACAGTCTGAGACAGACATGATGAACCTGAACTTTACCCAGGGACATCCTGTTGGGCATTTCCCTTTCGTTTCTGACAGCCAGTCAGGGATGGTCTTCATACAGGACCATGAATCTAGCTTTTGCTGAGTAAACTCACCAGGGTTAAATTAATGCATCATAGAGTCTATTGACACCTTGAGGTCGGTATCATTGATTAATGTAGGGCGAGTTACTCGCTAAGTTACGGGATGACAAAGGACAAGGAGGCGAGGAGTGGCTCTTAACTACAGCTGCACCCCCAAACTCATTATGCGTAAAAATGTAAAATGTCAACAGATCCTTTAGCTCCATGTAACAGATAATCATTGAATCATAAGAATTATTTCCTATTCTGATACATTTATTTCATTCTTTTTAAATGATTTGCTGTCCAATTTTTATGTTTGTCTTTATCATGGTCAACAAATGAAGAAGGTATATAGGGGTTGGAAAATATTACTCAATTTGGCCCATTCTATGATAGCGTGACCTTTGTGCAGCTCAGTGCACCAAGCATAGGCATTACTCTCCCAACACAGCCTTAGTCTAATCTTCTGGAGAAACTTACTGCACAAATTAGCATACATTAATAAATGGTATATAAAGATAGCCGTATCCATGTGCAGAGGTAATTGCCAAGTTGGGCCAGCTTTCAAGACAGATAGCCCCTACCCTGAATAATAGTAATTTATAGTAGCCTACCTTACACGTTAACTTTTTTTCCATAACTCTGATCCCCCCCAAAAGTAATATCTAATTCAACTCTTAAATGAGGCTTTCAAAAACTGTGGTTTAGGGTGTTTTGGGTAGGCCCCTACCCTCAAATTTACCTCTAATTCCACCTGTAGATGAGATTTTCCAAAAATGCAGGGTATTTTGTCAATTTCTAACTCAAAAGAGCAGGTTGACCTTTAAGTAAGGACAACTTCTTGGCAAGGTTTAACAGCTATGGTTGTATAAAGTTTTATAGTAATGGTCTTTAGAAACATGTTGAAAACAAGAAAATAGGGGGTCACGGGTAAAATGAAATTATCCTGAATTAATCAAAATAATTTCTAATATATTCACTGTATTGTCAGGTGTATATAGATTGTATAATATTATAATATGTGTAAACCACTTTCATCATTATTAAAAGCTTTACAAGTACACTTGTAATCCTATACCAGTGGTATGTGCACTCCATACAATAACAACATAGATGGGACTGCTCCAACCTGAGCAGACTGGCAGCTATTAGCACTGTCCAGTCCTATCCAGTCCTGTCCAGTCCTATCTGGTCTCAGCCACTTTAGGGCACACCAGTAACTTCTGGTCGGGTCCAGTTCTGTCCAGCCTCATCCAGCCTCTGGGCAGAATGGGCTGGGTTAGACTGGATGTATCCAGATACACATGCCCATATACAATAGCATGCAGTCAGTCCCAGGCATGCATTCCCAGCCAGTCCTAGTGCAACCCTAGTACAATCATGAAGTTACATGATCACAAACAGGTATCTATAGTTTCCCCATAGAAAAGTATTATTATGGCACAGAAGTGCAGCATGTATCCACTGCCACAATATATTGCTCAACTCTCACTGTATTATAATTATATTCATCCTATGAACTACTGTTATACAAATTGTAATAAAGATATCATAACTATAATCAAATGCAGTCTTCCGTTCATTTTAAGTATGTCATTCACCTGACAGTATGAGCCTATTTTTTTTTTAATGTGTTTTATTGGGTAAAAGATAACAAATACAAAAGTAGATGCATCATCCTAGCTTAGGCGCATTGCCTTGCTTCCGCTAGGTCCCCTGTCTTCTGACTAGATTAACAGTATAAATATGCAATTATTCATGGTTATGACGTAACAATAGTGTAAATATATCTTTAAAAGTGAGATGACCAGATCAGTACGTATCACAGAATATGAGAGACATTTTTTTGATGAGATGAGATGAGATGAGGATGGGGGTGCATGGTATACATTGACGGGGAGCATTCTCTAAGATAACACAGAAGTATTTTTCTATCACATAAAGCAGTCAGGGTAATCCCTTTTAATAGTAATTTTAAAATCAGCCAGACTCTCAATAAGGGTGTATATCGGTTTTAACAAATTCCATCTTTTTATGGCTCTGTAAAAACAACTCCTAAGTACAATGGGTTTCAAGGACCTGGGTATTTTTAGTCTAATCCCTTGGTTATTACGAGTGGGTAGATTCCTCATATCCACCAGTCTGGCTTGACTTTTAAGGGTAAAAGCATAAAATAATAAGTGGATATCTCTTCTAGTGTCTAACATCCTGCAACCGCTCCTCTCGTGCAGTTGCAAGGTGTTGTACAGGGGGTTGGCCTCAAGTTTAACTTTATATACCATTCTGAGTGCCTTATTTTGTAGATATTGTAATTCATTAGATTCACCAACATTCTCTCTGTCCCATACATAGTCAACGTAATCAAAAGATGGTAAAATCATAGTCTTATACATTGTTAACGAGGTGGGTAAGTCCACAAAAATTCTGGCTCTGCAGGATTGTATGACCTTGTTTCTTATATTTCTAACAGTATTTATCCTGTGCTGTACAAATTTCATCTCTGGATCTAGCGTTAGACCAAGATATGTAAAAGTATCGACCCTCTCTAGTGTCGTACCATTTAGGGTTAAAACAGGGTTAATTCTCTGAAAGTTGTTGAAAAACATCCATTTTGTCTTTTTTACATTAATAGTAAGGCTATTATTCAAGCACCAATTAGAGACACAGTTTATGGCTAGCTGCATTTGTTTGGGACAACTCAGAGAGATCATGGCGTCATCCACGTATAAAGTAATATTAAAATCAAATATTTTTGGCAAGGAATTTATGTATATGGAGAAAAGCACTGGACCCAATACTGAACCCTGGGGAACACCATATGTGATAGTTTTTCCTGTTGATAGAGAGCCATTTGCTATTGTTTTCTGTTTACGTTGATGGATGTAACTTTTGAACCACATTAGGGTATTTTCACTAAGTCCAAAAAGGGATAATTTTTAAATTAATTTAGAGTGTGAGACTGTGTCAAAAGCTTTCTTATAGTCCAGGTAGAGGGATAGTGTTGGTTTATTATTTATAATATTTTCAATGATATGTTGTAAGTGTTCCCTGATGGCAGTTTGCGTCGAGTGATTTTCTCTGTACCCGTGCTGGCATGGCGACAAAAGTCCACATTCTTTCATATAACATTGTAATCTAGTACACATGATTTTTTCTAGAATTTTCCCTGGTAAGGGGAGGAGGCTGATGGGCCTTAAGTCAGATACCTCCAAGGAGTTTGCCTTCTTAGGTAAGGGGACCACTGTCCCCTCCTTCCATTTGGCCGGAAAAGTAGCAGTCTCCAAACACTTGTTATAAATACATCGTACAATATCAGGTACACACATAAAGGCATCCTTAATAACATGGGTTTTAATATGTTTTATAGAGGAGGACTTTTTAATATTAATCTTCCTAATATATTTAATAATGTCATTGTGCGAGAGAGCACTCAGCAGGTTTTTCCCCTGTGTGGGATTACCGTACGGGTTTTGTTCGTTGCGTTGCCCCTCACCAGGTGGCAGTGCATTGGCTAAGGTCTCTCCTATAGATGAGAAGTATGTGTTAACATATTCAGCGCAGCCCTCAGGCGGTATCATGAGTCCAGTTATGTTGTTTTTCAACTTAATTAAGGTAGCACTTGTCTTAATCGGTAATAGTTTTCTTATGGCTGACCAAAACTTAGCAGGATCATCTTTTCGATGTATTAACAACATATTAATTTCATCTTTCCTACTGTTAAAAATGAGGCTCTCAACTCGATTCTTATGGAAATCTGCTATGCCCCAGTCATCTAGGTCCATAGTGCGTCTGGCTATGTTGTACAATCTATCTCTTTCTCTCATAGCATTAATAATAGGTGGAGTGAGCCAATCAGGAGTATTTTCAGGTACGACAATTTTTCTGATGGGGCACATTTCATCAAGAATTATCCTTAGTATTTCTATAAACCTGTCCCACATTAGCTGTGACTCCCTCAGCCCTCGTGTGACTCCCTTAGCCCCTGTGTGACTCCCTAAGCTTACGTTTGACTCCCTTAGCCCCTATGGGACTTCCTCAGCTTAGTTGTGACTCTGTGAACCCCTGACTGCGACTTTCTCACCGCACCAGAATACTCAGGTACAGTATAGTACCACCAATCTCACTGTACATGTACAGTACTGCCGGGTGGTGAGAGTTTCAGACACTAGACAAAACAGAATATTATAACTACATTATGTGCTCATATATGGAAGGCAAGGGGGGAAAAGTCCGCTAGTGCCCAGATTGGTACCAATATAAAGAAACTAGATGCTTTAATAGCTAAGTTTATTACTTTCTTAAAGCTGGTGAAATAAACCGATTACATTTCTATATATATATCTAAGCATATCCTCAATTCTGCAATACATAGACAGCCACCAGTCATAGAGAGATGCCATTCATAGACGTTTGGGAGGAATGGAGGCAGGGAGCCAGTGAGGGTTCCTCAAATAGCCAATACATGTATTTCCCTGTTCATGAATGTTATAGCAGCAAATCAGAAAGTAAAACATGATTTATTAATCCCTTTAAGTCGCACACTGATTGCTTTTTATTTCATGGCAGTAACAAGCATCCCTATTTCAAAGCATAGAAAAAAGTGTTCCCGAGGCACCTGTGAAGTAACCTTTAGTCTTTAAGCACTGGTCATCTGCTGTGCCCAGGAGTGGTCATGTGACCCTCACATAATTTAATTACACTCATTTATTGTTGATATTTTGCTCTAGAATCATGAAATAAATACAGAGCTGGTGTAGGCTGTGTACAATTGAAGGCAATGTAGACGATAGGGGGGGGGGACTATTGTTTTTGGTATAACAGGTTTCGGGCTGATACCTATCTTTCACCCCCATAGTAGCCAAGTCGGCCAAACAACCTATAGCTCCAGTCATGAAGTATAGGTAAAAAGTTTTAAAGTTCATCTACATGTTTTAGTTAAATGGCATTTATTTAATGACCAAATGGCACACAAAAAACGTTTTGATACCAATTTAAAGCTAAGACATCATGGAATATGAATTTTTCATCAGAGAAAAAAGTTTTGAAAAATTGTGGATTCTGTTGCCATGGCAACGAGGTTTCTAAAATGTTGAAATTTCAAATTTTTCACTCTTTTACAAGGTAAAGTTGCCATGACAACCAGAGTGACACCTTTTAGCTAAATGTTTCAAGAAGGGTAGTTCAGAAACTAAATTATCTTTCAAATGAGACCATTTAGGGCATTGTATTCAGTCTGGTCACTGAAAAAGACTCATTCAAAGTTGGTAGTGAAATGTTGAATTTTTGTATTTTTTTGCCATTTGGCTCAAAATGGATGTTTCACCCCATTTATAATACTTGTACAGCATGATCAAACATACAAAAAACATGAATATTAATTTTACTTGTACAAAATATCAAATACTGACAGTGATGATGAAAACGGTACAGACTGGGGTCCCCTTAAGAAAATGTGTGTCTATTGTAATAATAAGAGGTCTATATGTGATAAAAGTCAGCTGTTCTATGTGAAAAGTATGACAAAATCATGCATTTTGGGGCCGAGCTTCTCAAAATCCCGATCTAAAGTATATTTCTCAATCCAAAATGGACGTCATTTGGGGGATTTATCCCGCATTATCAAGCATAATGGATCTATAACCAACAATTGATGGTTTCTAGTACAGTATGTCTAAAAAATATTACTATATTGCAAGACTGACAACAATAGTAACCACAATTAGCCCTTATGAAGCATTGCTGAGTGTTCAATTCTCCCTGATTTAATGGTATTTATAGATATAAATGCCAAAAAATGGCACTTTCCCACCAATTATTAATGAGAAAAACATAAATTCCTCAACAATTATAGATATTTTACTTTATATTTATGGTATTTATGCATGTATCAATTTCCTGGAACAAAATAAAACCCTTTACAGCCTAATCTATGTGGGTATACTAGAGAGGCAAAGCAGGTGTATTCACTGGCCGTTTCTTGGTGACTGGAGCTATAGTTCTTGTCTATGCATTATAAAGCTATATTTTCTGACTGAGAAAATGCATCTGTGCCCTCCATCATTTCAGAAAGAGAAATACTGTGTACTTCAACCGTCCATCTAGTTCTGAAACCCCTCACCAGGAGGCAGCAGTACACCAGAGATAGATTCAGGCCGCCACAAACCATAAAGTAAACACCACTGGCCATAAGCCATCGGGGCAGTGTACATACCTCAATTACCACCTCCTCGGACGCCGTATAGAGTTGTTGGTTTCATCGACTGACTTTTTCTGTACAGTGGGGACACTAGGCCTTCCTTCCATCAAACTATGGTCAATGTCAGATATAAATTGATTCTGGGATTTTGAAATAAATATTGTCTTGACTGAGCTATAACTGCATCGCACTCAGTAAAGGCTTTTTGACCGGACCGTTCTCTTCGCTCCTACACCAATATTAGACCTCAAACACAATGCTGGATATTGACTCAAGGAACACTGGAGAAATCTACTTTCTTATTTTCGCATTTACTTTAGTCAAACTAAAAGAAAATGATAAAGTGAGGCTGTGTAAAATCCTACCAGCCCTCTGCCCTTCATTGCCCCTACATACATCAAAGAGCAGTTTAATTGAAACAACCAAAAGTCTTAGGAAAAGGTAGTTTATTATTTACTTAAAGTGTATGGGGGGGTATCGAATCCCAACATCTCACTTTAAAAAATTTAAAATAACATGATGTTTATAGAACATATTTATATTCTGAAAGAAACCAACAAAACGAGTTCTTTAATATCATACTGAATAGTTTTGCTGTTTTGTGAGATTTTATTTAGATAATCACACATATTCAGTTTATCAATCAACATTGCTTGAAATATTACTATCACTTATTGCTTATTGCCATGGCTTGAAATATAGACAAAGGGCTACGGCTACCCAATCAAAAGCAAAATATTCACCAAAACTGTGTCAACCTAACATATACAGTCATCTACACTTCCACCAACCTTTTCCAATAGGTAGAATTATACCCTGGAAATGTCAAGGCCTTAATACCATATTGTAAAGTAAATATATATAAAGTTGTAAGGATGAAGATCAAATACATCTCATTCTGTTAACCGCAAGCATATTATATTTTTGGAAAGGAGAAATCGATGCCCAATATGTCACCCAATACAAGTAGCACAATCTTCATCAATGCCATCTATCATCAGCATCTTGGAAACATTAATATCATTTTGATGTTGTTTCAAATAGTATTGTCATTAGTGGTAACCTAATATATTTACAAAAATGATTTTGATAGAGATAAGAACAGTCTTATTGCATCCCTCTTCTATAGATATCATTCTCATATGTACAAAAATGCAGAACCTGAGTCCACACTCCTTCTATTTATTGTAGTACCGTCAATATGGATTGTAGCACCATTAATTAGGGCAGGATATGACTATCAATGACATCTTGTCTTTCAGGTCCATTCAACAATGTCTGCATAGTATCCTAAATGGTGAAAACATCAGATTCATTCATAGTTATTCCTATTGTTGGATATACTATACAACATGTATACTAGCTTTCTTGCCAAGGCTCAATCTGATCTCTAATAGTGTAGAATGATGCACTCCATCGATGATATCCACCTTGCATGGGGAATGCATGGGGACTCTCATTCTCTGGGACTGTGATGATGTTGCTGTGACAGCTGAGGACCACGTTGTGGGTCAGGATTCTGTGGGTGTTGTGGTACAGGTGAGGAGCCTCTGTGATGTGACAGCTGAGGACCATGTTGTAGGTCAGGCTTCTGTGGGTGTTGGTATTGTGGTACAGGTGAGAATCCTCAGTGATGTGACAGTTGAGGACCACGTTGTAGGTCAGGGCTCTGTGGGTGTGGGTGTTGTGGTACAGGTGAGAAGCCTCAGTGATGTGACAGCTGAGGACCACGTTGTAGGTCAGGATTCTGTGGGTGTGGTACAGGTGAGAAGCCTCAGTGATGTGACAGCTGAGGACCACGTTGTAGGTCAGGGTTCTGTGGGTGTTGTGGTACAGGTGAGAAGCCTCAGTGATGTGACAGCTGAGGACCATGTTGTAGGTCAGGGTTCTGTGGGTGTAGGTATTGTGGTAGAGGTGAGAAGACTCCGTGATGTCACAGTTGAGGACCACGTTGTAGGTCAGGGTTCTGTGGGTGTGGGTATTGTGGTAGAGGTGAGAAGACTCCGTGATGTCACAGTTGAGGACCACGTTGTAGGTCAGGTTTCTGTGGGTGTTGTGGTACAGGTGAGAAGCCTCCCTGATGTGACAGCTGAGGACCACGTTGTAGGTCAGGGTTCTGTGGGTGTGGTACAGGTGAGAAGCCTCCCTGATGTGACAGCTGAGGACCACGTTGTAGGTCAGGGTTCTGTGGGTGTGGTACAGGTGAGAAGCCTCAGTGATGTGACAGTTGAGGACCACGTTGTAGGTCAGGGTTCTGTGGGTGTTGTGGTACAGGTGAGAAGACTCCGTGATGTGACAGTTGAGGACCACGTTATAGGTCAGGGTTCTTTGGGTGTGGGTATTGTGGTACAGGTGAGAAGACTCTGTGATCTGTGGTACAGGTGATAAGCCTCTGTGATGTGACAGTTGAGGACCACGTTGTAGGTCAGGATTCTGTGGGTGTTGTGGTACAGGTGAGAAGACTCAGTGATGTGACAGTTGAGGACCACGTTGTAGGTCAGGTTTCTGTGGGTGTGGGTATTGTGGTACAGGTGAGAAGACTCCGTGATATGACAGTTGAAGACCACGTTGTAGGTCAGGTTTCTGTGGGTGTGGGTGTTGTGGTACAGGTGAGAAGCCTCCGTGATGTGACAGCTGAGGACCATGTTGTAGGTCAGGGCTCTGTGGGTGTAGGTATTGTGGTACAGATGTGAAGACTCTGTGATGTGACAGTTAAGGACCACGTTGTAGGTCAGGGTTCTGTGGGTGTGGTACAGGTGAGAAGCCTCCCTGATGTGACAGCTGAGGACCACGTTGTAGGTCAGGATTCTGTGGGTGTAGGTATTGTGGTACAGGTGAGAAGCCTCCATAATGTGACAGCTGAGGACCACGTTGTAGGTCAGGATTCTGTGGGTGTAGGTTTGGGGTACAGGTGAGAAGCCTCCATAATGTGACAGCTGAGGACCACGTTGTAGGTCAGGATTCTGTGGGTGTAGGTTTGGGGTACAGGTGAGAAGCCTCCATAATGTGACAGCTGAGGACCACGTTGTAGGTCAGGATTCTGTGGGTGTGGGTGTTGTGGTACAGGTGAGAAGCCTCCGTGATGTGACAGCTGAGGACCACGTTGTAGGTCAGGATTCTGTGGGTGTGGGTGTTGTGGTACAGGTGAGAAGCCTCCGTGATGTGACAGCTGAGGACCACGTTGTAGGTCAGGATTCTGTGGGTGTGGGTGTTGATGTTGTGGAGCTAAGAATCCTCCGTGATGAGGGAATCGAGAACCGTGCGATGGTTGTCCATGGTACTGTGTGTGTGGGTGGTGTGGTACAGGTGACTGACCATGATGAGGTGGTTCTGGGTACTGCATCCATTGCTGGTGTGGTGGTGGTGATGTGTGGTATCCCTGTTGTTGTAGCATTGCAGGTGGTGGTTGTCCATATGGTGAGGGGCTGCCTGGTGGTGCTATGCTGTACATCTGCACTGCCTGTCCACACATGTCATGCTGCTGGGGTCCTGGTGAAGTGTGAGAAGCAGGCCTGGACATGCGCCTGTATTGGAGCCCATGTGGTGAGGGGGTGGGTGGGGGCATACTGTGTAGCCCATGTGGTGATTGTGTGGGTGGAGGCACTCTGTTATAGTTCTGCACCGGCTGTCCACCCATGTTGAACTGCTGGGGTCCTGGTGAAGTATAGGAGGTGGACCTTAAGGGATGTCCATGTGATGAGGGGCTGCCTGGTGGCACTATGTCATAGTTCTGTCCACCCATGTCACGCTGCTGGAGCCCTGGTGAGCTGTGCATAAATGGGTGTCCATGTGGTGTGGAGGTGCCTGGTGGCATGCTGTCAGACTTCTGCCTTGCAGGCACATCCGTCCCATGATACCGTGACGATAACTCAGTACATGGTAAACCCGCCCCTGCAGCTTGTTGAGGGTAGGTTCCCATGTGCTGATGTTGTGCTGCATGACTCGAGTATCCAGTGTGTTGTCCTATAGCTAACTCAGTACCAGGTAATCCTGTTTGTGAGGCTTGTTGAGGGTAGGTTCCCACGTCCTGACATTGTGCTGTATGACTCCAGTACCCAGCCTGTGGCTGCCATCCACTAGACCAGGCTCCGTGTGGTGAGGGATTCCTTCTGGCTGAGTCTTGTCTCACAGGCAATGCTGTCTGAACTTGAAGTGGGGTTGACAAACTGTCACACATTTCTCCCATACCTGTTTGTGGTGTGCACAGTGCCTCCTGAAATTGATACTCAGGTGCCATATGCAGACCAGGGTATAGTGGTGGTAATGCAGTTTGTGGTGACACATTCAGTGCAGGGTGATGGAGTTGTCCAAATCCCCATTGTTGCTGTGGGAACACAGGTGGAGGCTCAAGTACCTGTGGTCTGGGTGTACCCTGTGTGCCAATTATCTGACTCTGGGGAAGACTTGCTAAAGGACTCGAAGAATACATCTCTGGATCCCTTCGTGCATGTGCGGGATACTGTGGCACGTTGTGTTGTTCTGTAGGTACTGGGAGCATCCTCAGGTTGTCTCGTGGTGGTTCTGGATGAGATAGGTTCAGCTGTCCCATCATAGGGGGTAAGGCAGCGTACTCACGGTGGTCCTGTTGATGTTTAGGCAATTCCTCTTCTTCACTTGAAGGTGGGAGTAACCAAAGATATTCCTCATCGTCACTGGAATAGTATTGATAACTATCCAGATCGTCCTCACCATCACTGAAGTAGTATTAGATAGGATTGTATTAGACAAGTGTGTTATCAGGCTATGCTCATGAAGTACGTAGAAATGGCCGTTTATTTGTATTTTCACTACGGGGGCGGGGGGGGATATCCTATCTTTTAATTGAATGCAGCTCAGCAGGGGTAGTAGTCAGTCTGCTGAGGGTCGTGGATGAAGGGAGGGTATGGTACCTAGCTAATAAGAAAAGGTTATTTAATGTTGAAAATAATTTCCTAAAGGTTTGAAATACAGTTATTTCACATTTTTGCCAGTTATAAATAGCCACCAGTCTGCCAGGGTCGGCAACTGTCGCCATGTATGAGCGATGTTGGCAAAGGTATTACATTTTTCTCAAAAAAACTCCTGTAAAACCTTTGTTTGAAATTTAAAAAAAAACAGACAAGATATATATTTTGCAGAGGGCTGCTTATGTACCTATTGAACACCAAATCTTTTTGAATGTAGCAAACAGGTAAACATACAGAGCCAGATGATCTAAAAAAGTGTATATGGACTTTAAAGGCTTGTCCCAAAGTATAGTCTATCATCCTCTGCAGGTATGTCAGCTCTGTGGCCACATGAGTTAGCTGCCCGTCTTTATATACAAGGTTATCCCATGTGGCAGGTTTGAATCCTAGTGTGGGGATTTTGTAATTATGTGCTTTATTCTTTCTATGTTTAGACACACATGCCATGTATACTGCTGTATACAGACAGAAACTAGAAACTCTAACTAGGGCACAGACCTCAGTGAGGCCCTGCTGTAACCATGGAGATGATGCTATCACCTATTGAGATGCATCACAAAATAAGCAGGTTGCGCTCACCTGGAGAAAATTTTGTGTAGGCATAGATCCTGGGCCCACCTGTTATTTTAGTCTTAGCTTGACCAAGGAAGGTGTAGAGAATTTCAAATGCGGGAACTTAGTAACCTAAGAGACCTGCTCCTATAGCCAGTTTTTTTCTCATGACATTCGCTATCATGATGCACAAATGCAGCACCATAGAGTAACTGCCTAGTGCTGCATCTGTGCATCATGCCAACCTTTCAGAAGTGTATCAAGCCCATAGGGTCGGCATGATTCGCAATAGCAGCACTAGCTAGCTATTTGGCAAAGCTGCATGGATACATCATGACAATCCTATGGGTCTTATGTAATAAAGGTCTATGTTTTCCCATCGTGAACAGATTATATATTAGTGCATCACAGTAGTAGTATACTCACATCTCCAGTTCCTCAAACAGCCTCCCCCTGTTGTGTTCTGTGTGTTGTAGGCTGTCTACCTGTGTGTACTGCTGCTGTCTGGTAGCTGGGTCTGACCCTGATATCTCACAGGTCAGGTACTTCAGCTGCACCTGGAGGAGGTCCTGGTGGAGGTACCAGACGGTCCAGGTTAACAGACTCTCACTGTCTATGTGTCCTCCCTGCACCTCAATCCTCAGCCGGCCTCCTTCACGCTGCACCAGGAGCCTCCTCAGTGCAGCCTGGGTACACTCCATCTGTAGGAACTGGAGGAACCCTACAACACCACGGGTATAGGGATCATCAAAGTACAGGGTAAGTGTGTCAGCAGTCCCTGGCCACTCACCCAGCTTTACCACCAGGCCTGACCACAGCTCTGCAGACAGGAACTGGTGATGTAGTGGATCACCCCACAGTCTGCTGTCATCAAGTCCATGGTCATGTAGTGGAACACCCAACAGACTGCTGATATCCGCTCCAAGTAGATCATGCTGTAGGTTAAGCCGTATGTCACCCCGTGGTGTGGTGCCCGTGTGCTGCCTCTGTGTGACAAGGTGCTCCCCATGCTGCTGTACAGCTGCAGCTGCATCAGTCAGGGAGTGGGGGATGTATACATGCACATCACCATCGCTGTACTCTGAGACCTGTGACCACCGCATGCCTCGTGTGGGGTACAGGATGTGTGTGTCACCATGCTGCACCCTTTAACAGACAAGGACATCATCATGTACTGACTTATGGTAAATGGTTTGTTATTAACATCCATGTATCTAGGTTTGTAAACAGCTTTGAATGATATGATATATCCTTAGCACAACTAAAGCATACTGATGTGGGTTGCAAAAACGGCCCTCAAAATGCCAGTGTTTTCTGTCAAGGAGGCTCCAGAATGTATTACGTCTAATGGATTTTTACAGTCGTTGGCTACCATAGCATACTGATGTGTACTCAAGGACTCTATATTTAATGTAAATTTCCTGGCCTAATACGCATTGGTACATTCTGGTAGCTCTAGTTTCAAAAACAAAATGTTTTAGAACGTTTTGGCATTTTAGTTATCAACCCTTTAAAAGGCGACTAGCACAGAGTGTAGCAAAGACTGGTACCTGCCCCATAGCAAGGCAACAAAACGCACAGAAACAAGCAGACCTTTAGCTGTGCTCTGGTTGGTCAATCGGCAGTCACGTGACTTGCTAATACGAGTAGTCTTAATGGTGCTAGTCGCCCTTTAAGGACGGATGTCCCTAAAAGATTTCTAAGTCGCGGATGCATCATGGTGCATCATGTGTACCCTCCGGGAGTGTCTCAACTACACAGGTTTGGCATGATACTTTAACCCTTTAAGGACTGGTGTCGCCCAAAAGATTAAATTTGTCATCATGATGCACCAATGCCGCCCCGCAACTAGGTCACTGGGGCTGCATTGGTGCATGATGCCGACCCTTCTGGAATGTCTCAACCTGTAGGGTTGGCATGATGCATGAATGCAGCCCTGGTGAGTGACTCATGCATCATGATGACCAAGAGCATGATGCACTAATGCAGCCCAGTGACTAAGTCGCCA
>OX381712.1:44807258-45048118 GCA_947462335.1 Harmothoe impar | reverse complement strand
GAATGACCGCTTATAAATTGCGCCACTTGTCTTTCGCATGAAAGTCTTCACAATGATATAACTGACATTGAAAGAAAGACTTTTTGAGAGTAAACAAAGTGGTTCCCGGGTACTGATTGCCCACTGAAAAGATGGATGAATTGCAAAAATCGTGCCTCCAAAGAAGGTCTCAATTAGTGTGGTTTTAGACTTGAAATGTAATTTAAAGTTGCAACTTACCGCCGTTGATCCTTTCTTAACTGCCTCTTGTGCATATTCTACCTGGAACAAGTGTCCATCAGGAGAAAATACAGTAATAGCTCGATCATATCTGGCACTCATGATTAGGCAGCCGGCTTTTTCGCAAGTGTGGTGTTTCAGGTGCCACGACGGTAATTCATCCAATTTCTTAAGGATCTCGTGGAAAAGAGTAGACTCCAAATGATTTAAATAATGACTTCATAATTAAGTATAAAATCTACATTGGTATTTAGGATGGACTGCGATTTTAACATCTATCGATCAAAACATATGTCAAATGAATTATGAATTACTTGTGTTTTGTAATAAAAGCAATCACTATTGTGTTACCTAGTAGTCACGCAGAAAAGTATAATACATCTATAAATTGTGCTAAGCTAAAATACACATACATATATCATTTTCTAGTTTAAAAGAAACACAAATTCTTTAATTTCATCAGTATCATAGTACGATACTGCATTTTTAGAAAATAAATATGTATTTCTTCCTCTCGGCCAATCACAGGATGACTATCCACTTCTGCGGAGAGCACATAATTAAACTGTGGAGGGAAGGCATGAACATTGTCATTGTGTTGATTTGAACACAGCTATATCATCGTTTTCTTCTGCAAAACAGTATTTTTGCATTGTTTCACAGCTTAACAACAACCCAGAAGATGTCTATGGCATTTGTACCACCGCAGCAGCGCGGAAAAGCTGCCCCAAATCAAGCTGCGATCCAGAAGGTAGTCTTCGACTTTTCCATAACACTTTTTTTTTCTTGTTTGCTGGTTGACAAAATAGACAAATTCAATAACTCGTCGTTGTGACAGACAAGGCCAAAGCGTTTTACTTTGTTCCTGGGTTTCGGGGCAAGTCGATGAATGTGCAATTCAATTGCGAACGCAGGTGTGGGGCAAGTGATATGTACTGTGTAGGGTACAAATGACATACATATACTAGGCCATGGGAACTCACAAATTCTTACTGTCATCAATGGCCGACCGGACATAGGGGGCGCCACTAGCGCGAGCGCGACTTGCTGCAAACAAACCAGCCATGTGCTTTCCCTGCCCATACTGAAGCATAGTAGCGGAGCAACGCTGGCACCCTGTGCCTGTGTATTCAACCTTTGGATGACTGAATTAGGGCCTTATACCCCCTAAAAACCTTAGAAATTTAAACCGAGTGGCAAGCACTATATAGACTTAAATATATGTCAGCCATAAACCCATAGCTTTTGCAAATTTTGAGAAATTCGAGTTTCTAGTACTTAAGCTAGTACTTAAGCTATATAAAGATGGCGGCCGTCATTGCTGGTGTAATCCATGACGGATATTGTCTCATATCTGAGTAAATACCACCAATCCAATGAAATATCTGGTCTATAAATATCCGGGTGGGATATTTGTAACATATTTTATCATTTTCCCAGAGAAATTCAGCCCCAAAACGATATTTGCAGTGTTTTACTGAAGCAATGTGCCATTGAGTGTGGATTCCGATGCACGTAGTCACGTGACCAGTACAAGTCTGCCCGACAGGGAGAATGAGTTTACCGTCCGAGGTATTTTGAGAACTGATGCGGCCTTTTTTCATTATTCATTTTTCATTATTATTGAATCGTCAAAAACAGGTTATTTTTTTTTGGGGGGGGGGGGGGGGGGTTTGAAGGAAATTTTTTCACTCTACTTTTTCATTTTCTGTCAAATTTTGACAATGAAATTTTACATTAATAATGAACTTTTTATGCGGCCCCTCCAAAGCCAAAGGCATGCGGGCGGTGGACGGTAAACTCAAAATCAAATGTCAGTTCTCATGGCGCTATATACAATAGGCCTAGAGAATATCAATATGATACTTTGATAGAGACTTTCACTTTGTTACAGTTTGTAGCCTTACTGAGTACCTGATTACAGTAGTAGGCTCACAGCAGTATAAGGGAGTGTTTATTTATTGGTTACAGGGGGGGGGGGGGTTATAAATTTCCGACCCCTCCTGACTGGACCTGAGGCTGAGGGGGGAGGCGTAAAAAAAATCTGACCTCTTGTAAAAATTTAAGCTCCTTTTAGCAAAAAAGCCCGCGTGATACTATAGTTCAAAGGGGGGGGGGCAAACATTTTCGGTGAGGGGGGCGAGGGGTGCGAAACATTCCACACACTCTCGAGGGGGGGGGAAGCGTAAAAAAAAATTCACACCTCGGCGCGAAATCTCACCACCCCCCTCCCCTGCAATTAATAAATGAACACCCCCTAACTTACTATAAGGTACTAGGTAGATCTGTAAAGATAGGTAGCCTACAATTGAATTGAATCAACCGGTACCTCTATTATACTCCATTTGATTCTTTGAATCAATAATTGTTGCATGGAATTGTACAAGATTCTTGTATCGTACAGGTCCATGATTGTTGAAATGCACATATCAAGAGTTTTGGGAGACAAGTCTATAGAACCCAAGAACATTTAAACAAATACTTGTAACCAGAGTCATAAACTATGCATTGACAACGACACCTAATATTGTAACTGATTTATAACTATCCCATTTGTTTCCAGATGTTGGATGAGAATAACCAGCTGATTCAGGCTATCATTGATAACCAGACCAAGGGCAACTCAAACGACTGCATGCAGTAAGTTCAAATTACACATACCAAACTTTGATGTTTTTTCTCTGTACACATGTACTTACAGTCAATATTTTAAGAGAATAAGAAGACTCCCGAGTGAACTTGATTGAGCCCCCCCCCCTCCACACACCCTGTTTAATATCCCGCCTCTCATTAAATAGAAGGAATAAACATATCTTCTCATTGAATAGATGATTTTTGAGATGAGCTTTTTTTTTATCTACAGGTATCAGCAAATGCTTCATCGCAATCTTGTCTACCTGGCGACGATAGCAGATTCTAATCAGAATGTACACGCCCTTCTTCCGGTAAGTACATATTTACAGGCTTAATATTCTAAAGTTTAAGTTTCAATCAGAAATCAGATGTAACGTCTAGAAAATCGGATACCAAACGTCTGAATGGCTTGTTTTCTCTCATACACCGGTATCCCTATAATCTGGATTATAAGATTCTATTTAATGCAATTATGTGTGATAAAATCTATTTATAGCTGAATGTTATAATGTAGTAAAACATGCCCAAGCTTTATATTGTAATATCTAGGATAGATAAATTTCAACTTCAGCTTCACCATCAATTTGCTCATGTATACTTGATATTCCCAGGCACCTGGGCAGACGCAGCCCAACATGGGCGGGCCGCCTTCCGGTAACCCCATGATGGGTGTTCCCAACCCACAGGGACAAATGATGGGAGGGCCAGGAAACCCAATGATGAGCGGGCCTAACGCCACCCCTGGGAATCAGATGATGGGAGGCCCAGGAACCCCCATGATGGGAGGCCCCAACGCAGGAACACCAATGATGGGCGGGCCTGGTAACCAAATGATCCAGCGACCGCCAATGGGCATGGCCAATCAGATGACGTCACAGAGCATGCCAGGTTAGTGTGGATGGCAACTTGGTTTTAACTAAATACGATTCATTGTAATGATATAGACTAGTTTAGCAAGGAAAGGTTACCTCAAAGCAGTTGTAACGCCTTCCCAAGTCATGAGGACATGCTGTGATTTGTTGATTGTAGACTGGAAATTTGTGTTTTATACAATAGCATGTTTATAAAGCCCCTAACAAAATGTTGGCTACTGAGCTAAATGAGCAATGCTTTGTTTTATAGGACAAAATATGATGGGAGCGAAAAGTCTACCAGCTCAGGCCAATGGAGCTCGCAATGGTAAGAATTGAAGAATCATATATGTGATGTTGACCATGATATGTCTGAGCTATTGTTGAAATGTGCCCAGGCAAATAAAAGAGCACCTGGTGTCATTAAAAGAAAGGAAAAGAGACTACCGGTACCATAAAACCATGTATATACATTGTACCCGAAAAAAGAAACCCCATGTAGGTTATGTGAAATTTACAAACTTAGACTGCAGGTTTTTACCTGAGGGCTTTGAAGGATACTACAGAACTAATGTAACCATAGTTAGACCCCGAGTGCTGGTTATATGTTTTCCGAGGTGTCTAGGTGCGATATATATGTAACGTTCTACGGTAGCGGTAGGATGTATTGGACTAGAAACTGCATACATTCCTGTCCTAATCTCATAGATTCTATGACCAACATCAAAAATCGCCTTCAAAAGCTCAATCGTATGTCCAACAATAAAAAAAGAAATTGATAAATGCACTTTTGTATATTAGGGACGGGCACGTATGCATGAATCCTTCTACTCTTGCACTACCAGTAGTAGTAACATTTCAACACTTTTCAGTTCCGCCAATGTCGACGAGTCCCATGACCCCGCCGCTGCCTGCCGCGGGCAACCAGCCTCACTACAATGGCAACCCGCCTGTATCGTCCAACCAGCAGCCGACTCCCACCCCCAACTACCAGCGACCAATGGGCCAACCCAACATGATGGGTCAAGGTAAGACAGTTTACATGTCAGTAGATGTATATACCTACTATAGCACAGAAAGATATACTCCTACCTACGTCCTACCCCATAGTATCTGGTGTGCTAAGACAGTGGTCATTAGTTTACAACAGGAGGAAGTCAATATGTTGTTTTAGGTTTTGAAGACTTCTGCTCAATTCCAGAGACAAAAATGCTTATCTTGCATGCAGGGTAAAACTCGTCCATTTTTCCTTTTTTTTGATTCGGGGCCGGGGGCAACAAAATTGCGACCCTTCTTAGGAGAGCAGGAAAACCCAAACCCCTGCTAGTAATAGGGGGCGTTGAGTTTATGTGCCCGTGCGTGATTGCACGACCCTGCCCCCGTATTAATCAACAACAAAAAAAGGCTATTCCCTATTAAAGGTAATGAAACACTTCTAGTTTTAGGGAATTCCCACCATTAAGCCTAGTGAGGTGTATTAGCATAAAGTGGCTACCCTTCACTCTGAAGGCTTGGTGATCGCCATGTGGTTCTTTTCCAGGGCAAATGATGCATAACCCAGGAGCGATGCAAGGTAAGGGGTCATAAATATTGCATATGTCCACTGGGTCATACCATCCGCACTGAGGTCTATAATGTGTAAAGATGAACAAGCACTGACTGTATACATATAAACATGTACCTAAACAACTGATGGGGGGTGGGGGGGGGGGGTGGAGGATTTCTATCTTTTTTGTTGGGGTCTCCATCATGATTAACTCCCCCCTCCCTGTTTTTCAACGAGAATTAGTCGAACATTTCGGGGGATGATTGAAACGATTGAACTAAATATTAAAAAAAATGAAGAAGTTCAAAAATTGTCGTACTGTTATATATTTTCGGCCAGTGCTTGGTTTTTGTCAATATATTTCCATACTAACATGTTTCTACAAGACATATTAAAATCGTATTGAATTCCTCGTGTACTGATTCCGAATCCGTCCTTTATCTTCAATGCCCTCTCTAAACACTCTTATAGTCTTAATGACAAATGTAAAGTTGATCCACACACCCACACAAAATGAACGACTTAGGCTGGCAATGTGAAAGCGCTGCTATATTATTATATTCGCATCAATTCTTTGTCGAAACCAATAACTTTCTCGGGTTCAGTCTGAAAACTCTGAATTTTCTGGGTGTATAGCGCCTAGTGTGATTTTCACAGGTCATGTTATAACTATGACGCACTCAAAAACTTAGCGAGTAACTCATTAGCTTGTCGCCCCGGCCTAAGTCATTCATGCCCTTTCTGTGTTCAGTGTATTTGGTTGACATATGTTCTTTCTGCATCTTGTTTCCTTGGTGACAGGAGGGATGACTAAGCCCGGTGCCATCCCGTCGCAGCCCAATGGTAGACATGGTATGTTCGTGCCGTCCTCCTACTGTAGTCGGCCTAATACCCTTATACTGTAGCGGCTTGTGAATGCATTAACCGCACGCGATAGACTGAGATTGTATAAGCTGCTACTGCCTGCAGTCACTGGTTACCTCGGCCCACAACTTGACAACCATTTTTGCCCCATGGTGAACCCTTTGAGGACGGCATGTATGGTAATCGTTTACCACACCCTGCCTCCATAACCCACCCGTCTGTATACAGAATATTCTGAGCGTTTACCGCTTTAAGGACGGCATCATGCCTTAATGCATCATACCCTTGGTCGTCTTGATGCTTGAATGCAGCCCTGGTGAGTAACTCGCCAGGACTGCATTCACGCATCATGCAGACCCTATGGGGTTGAGACACTCCCGAAGGGTGGGCATGATGCACCTATGCATTACCGGCATTGGTGCATCATGCCAACACATGTCCCTTTTAGCGACATACCGTCCTCTTGTGGTACACCTGGGCTTCAACTCGTGAAGAACCATGTGCAGTCCCCACGGTTGTCTATTCAATGCGACTGAAAATACATAGGGGCCGAGATGACCAGTATTCTTTTCTGCATACGCTGCATGGCACCTGTACGATGGTGCAATATATAAAAGCTATATAAAGTTACAGATTTTGTTCATTGATTTTCACATATCGGCTAAGAACATTGTGCAGACTTAATGCACAGGCGAAGCACAATGTTAGTGTTACTGACATACCAGGGTAAAGAAATATAAATTGCACCCTTAACATGAGAAAAAAGAAACAAGTTCAGAGGCCATCTTTTGCACTCACTTACAGGTTAAAACCATATTTATTATTTATCCCATGTCTAATATCTAAGACGGGAAATACGCATGCTTAGGGAGTTCTCATTTTTTAAACAATGTGGATCCCTTGACCGGCGGCAAAAAAAAGGGTGAAAACCCCATACATCACTGTGCTTAAAAGGGCGTGCGTTCCCCTTCCCTCGATTTTTAACCCGCTGGGAGGGGGGGGGGTAATTTTCTGTCCTTCAAGGGGGGGGGGAGGTGACAGTTTTTTTGCGTGCCCGCGCAAAGTCCCCGCCAAGGGGTGAGAAGTGCCAAAATAGCAGTCCTAAGATTGCTGCGGTGGACAAAGAAAAAACATTTTCACTGACATTTTCACTTGGTCTTGAACTTGTTAGGTAGCCTCTGATGAGATAATCAATGTCATTGGGATGTACAAACCGGTTATTTGGCAGTTGAATGATGTACTGTATACCTTTGAATCTTTCGTTGTAGAAGTGTATGTGCTTTTTGTTTTTTCTTGCTGAACATGTGCATTTTGACTTAGGGAGTGCTCATTTTTTAACAACAGGGGGGGGTGGTGGATTTGGGGGGGGGGGTTAAAAAATTTGGACCCCTTGACCAGGGGGGGGGTAAAAAATTTGGACCCCTCTTGGGGGGGGGGTGAAAAAAATTCAACCTGTTTTGAGGGAAAAAGCCCGCGCGTTACTATGCTACAAAGGGGCGCGAACGCGCGCGATTTTCGGCCTGCCGGGGGGGGGGGGGGTAAAAAATTTCGACCCCTCTAGCGGGGGGGGGTGAAAAAATTTCGCGCGCTCCGCGCGAAATCTCACCACCCCCCCCCCCCTGTTGTTAAAAAATGAGCACTCCCTTATATAAGCTTAACCAATGTAATGTACTGAATGAATGTCCCATTTCGTTTCAGTTTCATTATGTTGGTTGTTAGCCTTTTCAAGTTTGCTTTTACAATGTCATTGTCTTATGCATCGTCAGTATGACCTCCTATGTTTTAGTGCATGTGAGATAGGCAATGAGGCCCACTATTCAAAATGGGGAGGTTTATGGAAAGCGACACATTCACCCTCGAGTTTCTGGATCGAGAAACTAGTTGTTCATATCGAACATCTAGATGTTCAATCTAGTTGTTCAAGTATGAAAACAATTCGTTCAAAATAACTCCAATATCACATTTTTGGAAGAAAAAAAAGTTCAACTAGATGTTCGATACTTCAATATTGAGGGTGAACTTTTGGCTTGTCACAGTATGCTTGCTACCTTCTTTTTTTTAAAGAATACTCGCGTTTAATGTACTGTTTCAGTTGTAGGTTATGCGTTTTTACAGTGATTGTACTAATGTTCTGCGAATATAGTGATAACGCTGGTTATATGATCTATAAGATGTTTTAAATGTATATTAATTTAATCCACCCCTTCCTCCTCAATTTGGCCCATACTACTATTTCTGTTAAGATAATTTCGATGTCTACTTTTCATAATCTGTTTCTCTTACCTTCTATCTATATAATTCCCATTGTAATTGTTTATAATATACTCAAATGTTCATTTCATACCATGTACAAATCTAACTGCCACATCCCAAGTGTTCATCGACAAGAAAAGATGTGTTGTTCTTTTCATCAAGGCCTAGTCATATAAGTCCATGCAATTCTAAAACTGTTAGGGAATTCTAGCGTGGAGAATCATTCCAGTGGTGTTCATGCTAAAAAGAAACACATTTGATTGCAAAAAACTAACAAATAGAAAATTTGCAGAAACAAGTTCAAAAGATTTAATAGTGTATAAACTTGTCCATGAGATGAAGGTAGCTATGATGTTAACATCTACAGAAGTTAAACACCATAGAAACGTGAAGTTTGAAACTGAAAGATGAGGAATTCTCGTAAACCTAATATGATAAATATGATAGCTCCACTATAACAATATCGTTTGAAAAAATACAACAAAAGGATTTTGGACTGTTTGACCTGGCCTAGAAGGAATGAAAATGGCATAGAAAGCCGCATTTCTAAGGTTTGACGGTAAGCGTTGTTCTTGTTTTTTAGCGGACCCCCCACCCTCTGCGACTGCTTCAATTGCTACTGTGTTAGCAATGAGAAAAGGTTGGTTTTACGTAACAAGCAGTTCCTTCGGTAATGTATCTAGGGTAAAAGCTACAAGATGACCGAAAAAAGTCTCTGCTCTCTTCTGTAACCTTTGTTAACTTATTTGTAACCTGTTTATACCATGTCAAAACTTCTCATGTAAACTTTGTAAACTCTCGTTCCCACTTATCAAAGCACTGCTGAGTTAAATCTCTCTGCTTTGTTTCTTTTTCAGAATAAAAGGACGCATAGTAATTAAGTTGAAACTATTTCTGTTTCCTTGTGTTTTTATGGTTGCAACTTGATAGGTTCCTTCAAATTACGCTCATTCACGAAACATATGAATGGTGGTTATCAAATCTGAATCATGGAGATTGCAATGAATACAAACATCAACGCACAGAAATATTTTCATATTTAGTCAATAGGAAATCCGTGTAAATGTACATATTTTATTTAACTCGTGTATACATTAATAATCTTCCCTGTGATTGAAATACCCAGCTGCATTCTAAAAGGGAATGAAATTTAGAATTCATGGTCATGTTAATTTGTCGTTTTGTTGTGCCATTTTAGGACAAATGATGCAGAACCAGTATAACATGCAGCAGGGACAAGGCCCACAGTCGCAGGGTCCACCCCAGTCGCAGCAGCCACCCAACATGATGGGGCAGCAGCCACCCATGATGGGGCAGCAGCCACCCATGATGGGCGGGCAGCAACAGGCCATGATGGGGCAACCAGGCGGACAGCCGAGGATGATGGGCAACGTACCGGGACAACCCCCGATGGGCAGCCAAATGGGACCCCCCGGAGGCTACCGGAGACCACAAGGTAAAGCCTACACATTTAAGTACTGTTTCTATTACTTGAAGAATAACAAATCTATGAACGTTCATTTCTATCAAAACTGCTATATATAGATAATTCAGGGTCATGGAAACTTCCGAAAGTCATTGAAAATAAAATTGTCAGGGAAACTCATGGAATCTCGTGAAATTTCAACGTGAGTCAAGGAAAGCAGTGGGCCATGTGTAAAAGAAAAGAAATATAACAAAATCGATAACAATTAACCATTTGCTTAAGGATTTAAAAAAAAATCCCCCTCAAATTGAGTACTGCCAGGAACTAGATCGTGACGGTGAAAGAGATATTGTCATGGAAAATTATTTTGAAAATAATTTTTGGTCAGGGAAAGTCACGGAATTTCAATCTATAATTAGTGTGGGAACTTATGGTATCATTTCTAAGTGATACCATAAGTATCCACACTATCATATTAGCTGTTTACTCACGTTAAGCTATTTACCCATTAATCACAAGAATTTACGTGAGCTCTCTCCCCACCCTCAAGAAGAGAGATGATGTCTAATACAAATATTTATAGGAATACAAGATTAAATCTGCATACCCCGATGGTATTGTGGAGGAATATTTACTGTATTTACTTTACTTTGCATTATTTTAATTTCATGGGGTATTAGAAATATTTCTCGAATTGTTTTCATTATTTGCTTATATTTTCAGCTTCAGTCAAACAAATACCCCTCTATTCTTGTAATGTAAATGGACATTCAGTTGAAATTTACAGTATAATTGTTTCTTACCAATTCTATTGTGGTACTTGTTCAGCTGACTGTACACCCAATGTTAGAATATGTACTGATGTATTCTCACATCATGACGACAAGGGCCAGATCACATTAAGGGTATACAAAAAACATGTATATGTAGAATAAAGCGGTATATGATGAATTTTAAGATGGGTGTGCGTCTGAAAATTGTGTGCATATATGTGTCGAACAGCCATGTGCATCTGAAGTATTAACGTGTGGAAGGTTTCCTCAAGGCAAGACAAGGTTTGAGAGAAATAGTAACATCATCAAATCTAGCTCTTTACTTTTCATCAATCATCAAACCTCAACTACTGAAAAATATCTTTCCAAATTGAATTTGACTAAAACGATATAAATAACAATTATAATGTGTTCTTTTTACTATGTTCATCCCAAAGTAGAACCCCGAATAAGATTACAACATTGCGCTCGGAAAACGCATCTTCCTCACAATGGGAACAAAAGGTTTTAGCGGTACATGTACTTTTGAGTAAAATACATGTATGAGCCAATTACACAGTGAAGGTGTCTCGAGTGGTACTAATATGTGTGGAAGTGTGATGAAAAAAAACCATTGGAAGTCAGAAGGGGGCTCATAAAGTTCAGAAAGCGTCATTTCTTTTTGACAGATTGTGCATTGATGTATGCAAGGTACCAGCAAGGGACAGCCTAACTGTTAATGAACTCGGTAAACACAAAGTATCGCTGGTTTCAGGTCAGGCGTACGGTATGGCTTACCCATCACAGGGAAACATGGCCAACCAGTACCCCAATCAGAACCCTAGTGGGCAATACCCGAACCAACCAACAGGATACCCACAACAACAACAACAACAGCAGCAACAACAACAACAGCAGCAGCAACAACAACAGCACCCATCACCGCCCGTGCAAGGCACACCCCCACAGCAACAAGGCTATGCCACGCCGCCACAGAATAGCATGTCCCCCAAACCAAACGGCAACAAGATGCCAGGCTAGTAGCACACACTATACACTCCCCCACCCTGCTTGCCGCAGCACGTAATGCATATACTATATATATACCCCCAACAGCTACTACTACCACTTACTACACAATATTCTTGTGTGTTGACCGTGTAGACTTTTCTACTTAATGCATGCTTTAAAATAACATAACTCATACTACAACACAATGGCTAAACCAAAACATGCTTTGTCTTCATGGTTTCAATCTATTGGGTAGTTTGTTTTGTCTTTTTTCATTAAAAAAAACGCAATATTCTGGGAATCATTTCAATGCATCTTATTTCGCCAAACAAAATCCAAGAAATAATTTTAAGAGGTTTCTCCACATTTAAATACAAACAAAAACATGAACAAAATACAAACGACAACCACAAAAACAACTACAATCTGACCAAACTTAAATACACCCCAGCATCTCCTGACCTGCCGCCTCCTCATCAATTGTAAACATCAATACACATGTATTCTGATATTTCTATTTACCAGGAATTGAATTGAATACAAATGCAAAGGAAATGAACGTACTTTACAGCTGGCTTAACTTGAACTTAATCCAAACTCTAGCAGCTCAAGTGATATTTAAACAAACTAGTAAAGCATGCGCTCTTAATACACGGCGCATTTGTTGGTTCTCGTAGGTAAACACAAATACTTTAATTTGCCATCAAAACTTCATTGGTTCATGCATAATCTCGCCTAAAAGCAATATCACTATTTGGGAGTTTTTTCGGGTGTAGTTGTATATTGGTGTTGCCATTGCTAAGGAGGTGCGGTCTGTCTCTTCTCCGCCACACACAAGTTTTACTTATTTGTACATGTATTTTTTCGTTTTTCTGTGAAGCTGTACAGATATTGTCTTATTTTTGATTATGATGAGTATCATGGTTTGTACACATTCAAGGAATGCTCTTCAATACTGGTTATTTACACGTGCACTAGTCTTACTTTACTACTCTTCATACCCCGCATAATAATGCCACATTACTCAGCACTACCCCACACTTCCAACCTACATGTACACTACCGATACAAGAACATAGACGATAAAGTATTCTGATTAAAAAAAGAAAACACAATATAGCCCAGCTGATGGAGAACGCTCACTCCAGGTGGGATCTCCTGACAGCCTACTAAACACTTGACAATTGCGAATTTGTGGAATTAAATGCAAGAGATTTATCTGGTGGGTCAAAAACCAAATTGCTGTTTTGAGAGACCACAAAGCCGCGCATTTTAGCACATAAATGAAAAAAAAAGGTGAGAAACACTAGCAGATGTTTCTCCAAATTGATGTACCGGTATTCATATCTGCTTATCAACCTCCAGTCTGGTTGCCCAGTGTGCCCGCCACCTTTTGAGGTTTTCTAGTCCTATTTTCATCTATGGCATCGGGGTGAATGCTTGGAGCTGTCCGATTGGTCTGGTGCTCACCCTCCCGTCTCATGGGAATCATGATCCTCAAATCACATATCTCATAGTGTGTCAAACTTCTAAAATATACACACGAAAACCAATGTGTTTTGAGTTTTAGATTTTTATTTGGCACAAAATGTTTCAGATAGTACCCAAATGTCCATTGAAAAGTTTCTGGGTTGAGGTATTTACAACAAATATAACTGAGGAGTGAAGTCAGTGGTTTTGAGAAATCTAAACTTTGTGTCTCATATATTTGAGGTTGAAAAAGGCTTACTATAGCGGAACTTTGTCTTTGTCCAAAACCGATTTTTTTGAAGAGGAATATTACATATTGTTTCACTGTTGTATATACGTTTTGAACGAAGAGTTTTTCGTTGGTTTGGTAACCCACTTTTATGGTCTACGTAGTGTCGTTCGGTGTATTTTGATGTGTAAGACTTTACATTTTCGTGATATTGTGAGTAATATGAATTTCTATTGTCGTGCTGTGTCCTACAGTTTAGAAGTAGAGAAAGGTTAGCCCTAATATTGATTATACATGATTTTGTCCTTTTAATATAGATTTTTCAAAAATAATCTCCATTAATTTACATTGAGTATCATACTGAGAATAGGCGAAAGCATTAAAAGTTTTAGACATATCAATTCAGGTGAGAGTTCTGTTGGACTCTTTACGGAATACTACCCCCAACTATGACCATCCTTTTGTTCTTCTACCGCCACTGCATAATATCTAACAAATATAATTCAAAAGCCTGATGTGAATATTAACGCTGTATTCTATTAATATACAGACATACATGGTGTGTGCATACATGCAAGATACTTAAGGTGCTTCTAACCGCCTTGACTATAGCTAAATGCCTTATTAAACCAGATTATTTTGGATGTCTCATTTTTACTGCAAACTACGGCTGGTATTATTGATATGTTATTTTACCTATGATAGACAATTATGTAATACAGTTTTGAAATGCACATAAAAATAAAATTTTCTTGTATTTTTCGTAGTGAGACAGAAAAAATAGGTTCCAGCATTGAGTAGTCAACTGGATTATTAGATCTCATGCCATCTTTAGTTGCACCAAGAAAAACTTTTCCACTTCGAACATGTTTTTTAGATTTCCTCTTTGAATATTTCCAATATTGACGTAGGCATTCTCATGTCTTATTTCAAGCTAAATGTTAACAAATACCTTGATTTTCAGGATTCGACTCCACTCTACTTAAGGTAATATACTGTTTTTAAAAGCATCTAACATTAAAATATCTCTTTTCCTTTTTAGGTCCGGGCTATCCGCAGTCTCAGTACGGTCCGCAGGGCCAGTACCCACAAGGTCAGTTCCCACCTGGCCAAGGTCAGTACGGTAACCAGCCGCCTAACTCTCAGTACGGGCCCACACCACCCACCTCACAGGGCGGCTACCAGCAGGGCCAGCAGAGCGCCGGCTACAACGCACAGCAAGGACAGTACGGACAGCAATACCCGGGCAGCGGCGGGCAGCCCAATCAGCAGCCGGGGCCTGGAGGCCCGCCCGGAGGCCCAGCCGGGGTGAGGTACCCATACTCCCAACAGCGCCCACAGATGCCCCCACAGCAGGGCCAAATGCCCAACATGCCACCCTCAAGTGGGCCTATGCCTAATCAGATGCCTGGCCAAATGCCTCAAGGTCAGATGCCCAACCAGCAACAGATGCCCAATCAAGGACAAATGGGAGGAGCACAAGGTCAAATGCCTAACCCAGGCCAGATGCCCAATCAAGGACAAATGCCCACCCCAGGCCAGATGCCGGCTCAAAGCCAAGGGCCAAACCAAGGTCAGATGCCAGGTCAAGGTCCGATGCCAGGTCAAGGTCCGATTCCCAGCCAAGGCCAAATGCCTAACCAAGGTCAAATGCCAGGTCAAAGTCAAATGCCTGGACAACCTCCGATGTCCACTGCGAACCCGAACCCAGGATCGGGGCCTTCACCGCCTACGAGTATGGGCCAAGGTCAAATGCCCCAAGGTCAAGGTCAACCAGGACAGCAATATCCGTATCCACAGAATCAGTACTGAAAGAGAAAAGCTGAAGCATAGACGTATAGTTGACACTGCCCTCACAAAGTATTACGATGCCAGATATTCCTGTTCTATTCCATTCATACAGGGTGAGGTTCGTGGAATATTGCAATTTAATACTGCAAGATACAGCTGTATATAACATGATAAAGACAAAGGCTATATCGAAATTGATTATCACGAAATATCCGTTATATATTGGTCTTCGTTTTGGAAGGCTTCTGAACTTGCCATGCATGTGCGATTTATGCTACGTCTCTGTAATATAGGTAGCTTATAGCGCCGGTATATGATGCGTTATAAATGTGTACCGGTATCATCAGTTCCTATGGAAACGAATCTAATTTTGCTCAAATAGATGAAACTAAATTTGGAAAAGAAATGTATAGTATACACAGCCTGACAGAAGAACTAACATACTGTGTGCACAGATGATGACCTAGCAAAGACGATGTATCGTGACGACTGCTATCTCTTATCGTAGATAACATAGGTTGCTTTGGATGAAGAGTTATTTTCTCCTTGTCTTCAGTGTTGGAGTAAACGATGGTTCACGTTGTAGATGGTGTGGTGACTGTATAGTTGGTGGTAACATTGATATCGAAATGAATGGTTGTGGGAGGTTGAATGTTGTGTGTGTCAGACTTCTTGTATGAACTAGATTGAAGGTCATGGCCTCTGTTGAGGTAAAGCAAGCTTATGTTAGTAGGACCTTGCTGCATTTAGAATGACTACAATTTATACTTTAAAATAAGGGGGCACAGATTCAGTTGACGCTGGAGGGTAAATACATCTAGCTGTCACAGCCGGCAAGATGCAGATCCATCATCTTGTGATTCATTATGGACAAAGATGCCTAACGTTCAGGAGACAAGAGTAGGAAGGCATTTAATGAGAGGATCCTATGCATCGTGAAATCTGCCGGGAAGACGAGATGCGGGTGAACGCTCGATACAATATGATAACGGATATAAAAGAAATGGACCTACACATACATGGTATACGGTGCTCTGCACATGTATACACCCTGCTTCTTCAGACCATGAATCTCAAAGCAATTTAAGGTACACAAAAATAGAGTGGCAGTGAATTACAATTTTCATGTAACGCATCATATCCAACCATACCCACCTAATGTGGCCAACACCCCTCGGTACCCACTAGGGATGCATTTACTGTAGGGTAGATTCACCATGAGTCGGACAGTGAAATTTAGGTTATTTATGTTCACTAAGACTTCTAGAGAGGTCCTCCCCCCATCTTCGTCCACTAATCAGTGTTTGTTTTTTTGGAAATGATAACATTTAAAACTTGACAATCTTTTTTAACAAATAAAGAGCTTAACATGCTTGAATAACCACAAAATCAAGGGCCCTTCTCAAGATATGTGGCCGACTCCAGTGAATCTACCCTATATTACACCCAGCAGGCAGGCATAGGTAAAGGGATAGGTTAAGGATACTTAGTTAATGTTCACTTGGTTATGACATACTTATCTCTCCAGCACTGCCCCGGGATCTACCGTATTTCAAGTGCACTATGTATTTGATGAGATTTCTCGTGGTTACCTTTCCACGTTAGTAGACCCTAGCACACCTCCTGTATTGATTTCAATCAAAGACATAGTCTACCTCAGTTTTAACCTCAAAATATTTTCATTTCCTTCAAAGTTGCTTGAGATGTTCGTTGTGGATTTGTCTTAAGCAACTATATTCTAATAGAGAGCAATTGATAATGATATGTTGGAATACGCCTACAAGAGTTTCAATTATCCCACGTCTTAAATTATAAAATTTATTAGCCAAATTTAAGACCTGTACAAAGCGTGCTTACACAGTCTTACATGTACATACTAGTATTTACATACCAGTTATATCTTGCTGAAAAAATAAATGTATACTTTTGCAGTAATTCTACATTGACGTCATAACACTGAAAGTCCCTAACCTTGAGGGCTATCAAGAGCAAAATAGTGATACCGTGGACCAGTTTATATCCTACATCCATATATTCCGCATTTTATGACACCTGAAAAAGTTGTATGAAAGTAATGTGCTGTTAATGCATTAAATTGTACTACTATATACTATGACACAAGCCAAACGATTAATCATGTTCTGATTGAAGAAAAGCAGAAGACACAGACTTTCTTGCACATTTCACTATGACATTTAGTGTGTGGATAGTTGTTCACCTGATGATGTTGAAATATGTAGATTATTTGTGAAATGTAATTTCACCAGATTTAACGAAATGTTTGATAGGAACATTAAACGTTTCTTATATTTTGATATTAAAAAAAAGAAAAGTTTTTATGAGAAAAGAAGAATCACCACTCTGGTTTAAGGAAAATTGAAAATTTTCTCCTTCCCAATTTTCTAATAATATTGAATGGTTTGACATTTCCACGTTGGTAAAACTAAACTGATATATCATCGGTATGGCACTTATCTAGTGTCCGTTTATTTTTGTATACTGTTTTGTATGGCGATACTCCTGTGACTGGTCCCTGTTGTAGTCAATAAACAAATAAGCAGTGAATGAATGACTGGATGTTTACTTAATTAATGTGATTAGCTATAAACTTAATCAATGATATGGTGATATTTCTAGATCCTTCAGATCATTAACGATTGGTGTGAATAAACAAGATTTAATGTTAACAATATCAAACTCTGAAACCATATTGTAGTGGAGATTTTTCTCTACGGTAGATATGAAGTACCTTTTTACGAGCTTTTCCACTATATTCCCTGCTAGCACCACTCGCCTGCTTTACATCATTATGTAAAACTCCTGTTTCTCGTAATGTTTACGTAATTTTCATGTGCTAGGGAGGGGAAGTATAGAAATAGGTCTCCAGTTTGTCCCATTAAATACAGATGAGTAGTTTGAGGTATCAGTGATGACTTCTTTAGTGACATGGTCGTGTAGTGCACGACTTTATTGACTCAGGGTTTCATTAACCCTGAGTAATATACAGCTACCAATTTTGCATTTTAAGACAATTTTGTGACATAGGAGAATCGTTGTATTTCGGTTATCATTCGAGATAGAGAAATGCGGAAAAAAACATGAGATAGGCAAGATCGGGGGACAGCATTTTCCTCAAAATTTTTTCTAAAAATCTCAATTTTTCTTAAAGATATTGAACTGCGATCTTCACGAATTTATTTCTCTCTTTCGCTATTATGGAAATGTACTAAAAAAGGCTACCACCCGCTTCGGACACCCATAGACTTCAAGGCATAAGCGTTTTCAGCAGAAGATAGAAATGACACATTTTGAGCGAATTTGCCCGTATTTCTCTCTTTCTACCCCCAAAGCGGGCAAAAACTGGGCACACTCTACCGCCAGGACCTATGCAACAAGTCACATCCACTCTATATCTATATGTTAACAGATAGTGGTTATGATACAGATAGTGGTTGTACACCAGGGGCGAGGGGATGGACGGCAAAGGCATGGACGCGTAGCACACGCCGCCCCGCAGCTGACCGACATGGCGAAACGGAAAGGGCGATGGTGTCGCTGCTGACGCTCCGATCGACTCGCTTTTCGGCTGAGACGTAAAACAGCGGTTACGCGCTGCTGGGCGCTGACGCCCACAGCCACCTGCTCGCCCCCAGCCACCTGCTTTCCCACAGCCACCTGCTCACCTACAGCCACCACCTGGAATTCAATTATACATGACTTCCAATATATGAAATTAGGGTAGCTTTTTCTGGCGATTACGATTCTGCCCTCAGAAATGAGAAATAACGTATTGTACTCAAATTAGATCACTCATTCGAATTCATTTCTGATGCCAGAATTGACAGATTACCCTGAGTCATCTGTGAGGCCACTCACATGCTCCATTTTTGGGGATTTTGCAGCTTATGATCCTCCCACGGCAGTGCCAATACATTCGGATCCGTATAATGTAGCAATATGATGTGAGCGCAGGTGACCTATGCCCCACACCTTAGTATCTACCTCTGTTTTAGTCCAAAGTTACACTGTGTTGGTTACAGTGCATTGTAGTAGTGTAGTGATTACTGATGTTACCCGTGATGACCTTCTTGCACTGGAAACAGAAGTTCCCCTTACACGACCAACACTTGATGTGGTTGTTGGTACCTTTTCTCAAGTTACGCTGGCGGCAGCAGGGGCACATCGCAATAGCTGCTACTCTCCCTATCATCAGAGCCCGCTCAACTGCATCCGCTCCCTGATTGAAAAATTATAAATGTGGAATAAGTACCTTATTTGAATTTAATGAAGTTAATATGACACAGGAAACGAGGCGTGAACGGTACGGATCTATCTTGATATGTATAACTATATTTAGGCCCCTGTACAACTGTTGAGTGTATCAATCCCGATAACTAGTAACTACATTAGCTGTCAACCATGCATCTACCTGCTAACTGTATCAAAGTGTTGCTGAGTGTGTCAACCATCCAACTGTTATGTGTAGTAACTCATGGTATCCGTAGTCAAACACGGATGCCCGCTATAGGGACATAATAGGAATATACAGTAACATTTGAGAAATTTTCAGGATTAAAATTGCACCCTTTCAAAAATCCAAAGACAGAGTCATAACTATGGTCGGTCATAACTATGGTCGGTTACTATTTGATTCCTAATAGTAAACTATAAATTCTATGTTTTTGTGATCCAATATTGCACGAGATGGCCACCATAAATCTTTACGAGATAGTGTTTATTGGTACACTTAGAAGTTGCATTACCAGCTATAAGTGTATCAATGTCATTAACTGTTTCAATAGAAGTTCTCCAGGAAACCATTTTGGACTGCCATATTTGAAATATTTAACCTACTAAAATGAACTAAAACACGTTCATGCATTACAGTTAAAAAGTCTATAGGAAATGTTTCCACTTTAAGAAAGGAGTAACAGTTTTAATGCACTTAACAAGGAACAAATGGTTAGTTTTCTTTGATACAGATATCCCTCTTTTGATAAACATAAATCGATATAATATAAAGGAGTCTTTTGATACAGTTAGCAGTTGGATGGTTGAATGTTAAGTGTAGTTACTACAGTTAACAGGATTAGCAGTTGTGCACCCCTAATATCGTTTATGTATAATGTTATACATGAATGGTAGGTAGTTATTCTAGGAGTAACCCACAGCCATCCCGCTATCAGCCAATCTTTTTCGGGCGTAATACTATATACACCACGTCAAACATCAAGAATATAAAAGTCTACATCTATTTCGTTTAGGAAATAATTCTAGCGTTAGATGATAATTATAGGTGCCAGAGTGCTGTTTCTCCACAAAGTATGGACGTCCGTAAGTTGCGGAATACGTATTCCGCAATTTGTGGAGAAAATAAAAATGATAAATAAGATTGTTCTGTTTACCCCCAAATAGTACGCATCCATACAAATGCGGACATCCGAAATTCAATTGGGACTTCTGCAATTTACAGAATTTGACAAGCAGAAACAGATTAGGCTAGTTCTGCAAATTGCGGACGTCCGTACGATGTGGAGAAAGAGTACCCAGGAAATCCACAACATATACAGCATACCTCTGCGCGGGGGCGCTCTGGCTGATTTTGCATTGGAGCTTTTGGGAGGGAACTGATAGAGCACTTCTGGAAATGTTGATAACCGGTTATCCGCTTTTTGCATAGCCAGCACATGCTCTGACCACACTTAGAGCATGTCACTTTGTTACACCTGTCCAATCAAACACAATACAATGTAATTCATGGAAATACCTTTTTTTTTAAATCGTATGAAATCTTTATGATTAAAGACATAGAATGCTGATTATAATAATAAGTAATAAACCTTTATGACCAGGCAAGGGAAGACACCCATCCATTGGAGATGTTAAGTACTGGTTTTGGCCACCAGGATGACAAAATAATGCAAAATAACACAAAAAGAACAATTTAGAATGTCTTATAATTATTCCGTTTTTGCTGCTAACATTTTATATATAATGCAAAAGGAATGGTTTCTATTGAATATCAGCGCACAAGACACATTCTAATTGGTATGGAAACCATTCCATTACTCTATAAAATGGGGGCTATTCATATTAATTTCTTGGAAATTTCCACAGTAACTCAACATTGAAAACAAACCATGAAAATCACTCTTATAACTAAATTAAAACAAAAAGTATCAATTTACTTTTAGGTTATTAAACGGTTGTTTTGACAAGGCTGTTAATGTCAGCCTCATTTGAAATAAATGTACCTGCAAGGAATGACACTGTGAGAAACTAGGCAATAGGATCTATTCATTGTTCATTTACCATTACTCATCATCATTAAATTCTATAATAAAGTGATGGCCTACCCTCCATTTTTCTCGATATGCACTTTACAGTTGGGGCACTCCTTTGTCTCCTTCTTTATATATGACTTTGAAAGTAACTCTTGTCAGAATCTAATCAGTGTCTCCCGGTGTGATCCCGCCAATTGAGTCATATTTCCACTAGCAATGTAAAGATCCTCTGCCAGTTTCTTTGACTTTTCCTCAATGCGTTCCATTTGCTGCTCTGCTGACATACAAGGAGAATTCTGGAATATCCAAGGGGCATTGCTATAGAAGTCGCTAATTTTTGTACCTACCTAAATATTTTGATGTGCCATAGACTTCTACAGCTATCAAATCCTGTGATATAACTATACCAATGAATGTTCATATAAATGTCAATGGTCAAGAATTAACCTTACTACCTTAGACAACACCACCTTTAGGATGACACCCTACATTGAGAAGGAAAATTCCGTGCATGAAAAAGACATAAACATTCCTTTCTCTTGAATCTAATGCATTAAAACCCCACCTATAAAACGTCACTCCATTTTGGAAGAAGAGGGGGGGGGGATTTCCCTGTATCATCCATCTTAAAGTGGCATAATCACCGAGCGCATCCCAATCACTATTCTAGTAATGTTCTAGTCTATTATGTGGTTAAGTGCAAGTGGTGAGAATGCCCCTTTAAAGTCAGCCTTTTATAATGGTTGAGTAGAGCTTACTGAGTGGTAGGGTTCTTGGCAGCGAGGACAGAAGGAGTATTGGCAGTTTGTACAAAATGCATGAGTCTCGTCAGAGTCCAGTATAACCACTGAGTTACAGCGTGGACACCATGTGACATCATCCATTGTCTCCAGGGCTTTCTGTGAATGATATAGTAATTATTAATATTATTATTTTTAAAGAGAGACATAATGTGACTGATCCTTGCTACTTGTAGTAGTGAGAGCTATAGGTTATATTATATGCTATGCCAATCAATGTATAAATTCAAATCAATCAAAGACCCAATGTAATAAAAGTGTCCCACCTGCAAACAGAGTCGTTCCCATCTCATGTAAGACTCTTCTCCCAGTACCTTATGTAAAATGGTGGGCGGCACAAACATCTTACACTCAGGTAGTGGGCACCCCAGTAAACAAGAACACGTCATATAACGTTTAAATAACGTTTCCTGATGGTGTGGAAAACGTTTGAAAAAAACGAATATATAACGTTATATAACGCAAATTCGTTGACTCCAATTAACGTATATTAACGTTATGTCATAACGTTTCAATGTACAACCGTTATATAACGTTATTTTACGTTTTTTTATAATGGATTTTAACTGATGATTAACGTTTAAAAAAGTTATTTTTCGTTATAAAATTGTAATGGAAAAGCTGTAGTATTTGAGGGACTAACTTTGGTTTGAAAAATTGGTGGTTATTGTGAGACTCGAACCTCTGATGGTAGGATTCATGTGCCAGTGCTTAGACCACTCAGCCATGAGGCCTGTATATATAGCACTCACTTTCCAACAAAGCTCAGAATATAGGAGGGTCCTGAGCTGTTTTCTGAGATAATAGGGACCTTTAGCAAACCCGGCGTAGCTCATTAAACGCAAACGTATCCTATGGCTTCAGCACTGCTACGTCTGCGTTTTATGAGCTTTTACGTGGTTGCTAAAGGTCCCTATTCAAGTCTTAGGTTAAAATGATATAGAAATATACGAAGGCCACTTAAAGCCCCAGCGCCCCTATATATATAGGGCTGAGTACCTGTCCCGACTGCACTCTGACTGTTACTGGACGTGCAGTAAGATCTGCGGGTTTAAAGTCAATTATCAGATTTGCGGACACCTTTTAGGAAAAAAGGAGGCGGGAGGACGCCTTTTATTCTATTTTGTATCACTTTTTTTCCGGAGGTGCTGGAGGGCTTCTTTCTATTTTTCCCAGAGTATTGAGGGTCTGCACATTGAGATAAGGTCTAAAATGCCTTTTAAATTTCGTTTCTACCCCAATTAATAGCCAAGATAATGATTATTTTGCAAAATGTATTGTGAACCTTTCATGGATGCGACCATTTTGCCCCTTTTTTTCTCAAAATATGAAAAAGAGACCCAATGCGGCCCTTTTTGAAGCATGCACGTGGTGTCCGCAAAGCTGATTTATATATATAATCGACTTTCAGTGGCCCAAGTTATTATGACTCCATAGCACAGTGGCAGACTGCACGCCTTCATGTCCAAAGGTTGATGGTTTTACCCCCGGTAAGGCAACCCTTTGTCCATTTCAGGACATTTTGATAAAAGTTGTTCCAACATGCGACAGAGGTCCCCTCGTGGTCTATGGTCAAGCTAGACAATTAGGGACCCAATGTAGCTCATTAAACACTTATGTAGCAGTGCTTAAAGTATAGGGTATGTCTATGTTTAATTGGCTACGTCGTGTTTGCAGAACATTAGGGGGGGGGGGTGCTCACACATGATTATAGGGAAAGCCTGTTTTTAAGATTACAGGGAAATGGTTGGCGTCAAGTCACTTGCAAGACCAAAAGAAGAAACATAGATCAGGCATGAACGTTGGTAGAAAATATAAGGACATGCAAAGGTTTATACCACACCAACACTGCACAGCACCACCAGACTTGGCAGTATAGTGGTTATGGTGCCCGTCTCATAGTGAGAGCATGTGGGCTCTATCCCAGAAGGTGTCATGAGATTTTCTCGAAAAAAATGAAAGTTTTTTTTTGTGTTTTTTTGCAATTTCCATAAACGTTCTCTACGAATATATATTCAGGGTTACTTGATTTTTTTTAAAAAGAAGACCACCTCATAAACTATTTACTTATTCAGTACATCCATGGTTCGGTTCCAAACACCCCTTAACCTTTAAAAAACGTTAAATAACGCTTATTAACATTGTGAAACAAACGTTCCCTTGTGGACCATAAAATAATGTAAAGTAACGTTTTACAAAAACGTAAAATAACGTTACATATAGTAACGTTTCAAAACGTTAAAAAACGTCTTTTGTTCACTGGGACCTGTTTGTGTTAAGAATAGGTATGCCATTGAGAACTGTTATCAATAGATGTAAATATGATAGGTATGGATCAGATATTATCAAGATATTATTTTAGCCTATAGAGCTGTATTAAGATAATGACTGCCCTATATATGTGAAATGGAGACCTTCATAATGAAGGTATGCGCGAGTAGAATGACTTCTTCAGGAGCCTTCCACAATAGTATCTGCAAGGTTAATTGATCAGATAACCTGTAATATAGGAGTATAGCCCCGCAGCATAGGGCTCGCCAAATCCTCCCATTCCAAATATCCTAATGTATCATCATTTTGTACATATTGACAGAGGGCATATGCAACAACCTGTATGATTTCATGTGACTATACATGTAGATGGGTCCCCAAATAATTGACCGTGTAGCCATGTCGATTTTTAGCTAAAGGGCCGTGTCGCTGTGTCGATTTTTATCTAGTGCATTATGCTGTATTTGACTGTGTCCGTCGATTTTTGAAAGTGCCGTGTCGCCCGTGTCGATTTTAACAACCCCCCGTGTCCCTGTGTCGATTTTAACAACCCCCCGTGTCGCCGTGTTGCCCGTGTCGATTTTTACCCATGTATAGTCACATTTCATTTATATAACTCAACACGCAGGTCAGGTTAGCCATACCCCTGACACACCAATGAAGCCCGTAAGGGCCCTTTTAACCTGCTGACCAGCCCTTTGTGTTGGTTCAAACCATATATATATATATATATATATATATATATATATATATATATATATATATATATATATATATATATGTGTGGATCAACAAGGGAAAAGGGACCTCCGTGGGGGATTTTTAGTACCAACTTTGGCCACCAGGGGGCTCCATATAGCCAAAAAGGACCAAGATATAGCAAAAACCTGTCTATACTACTTTTTTATGTAGAATATGATAGGCCACGTTAGAATATTCCATTTTTGGTGAAAACATTCCATATTTGGAATGGAAAAGAACGTTTTTGGGCCTAAATTGGTGTTTTTGCACACATTGGTTGCCACGGAAACGTGATTTTCATTCTAAATCGAAATTTTTTAAAATTGAATGAAAGAAGGCCCTAAAACAATTTCTATGCTGAAAACAGAATGTAAATACCATTTTTAGATCAAAAGCTGTGACCAATTGTTTGAAAAAGTTTGGATATTTGGTAATTAGCATAATTATGCTAATTACCGTAAATTCCCTCGTATTACCCGCATCTCGCGTATAACCCCCACCCCCAACTCAGGGGAATCCTATAACCCGTTTTTGAATTTGAAAAATTGAATTTTAGTACTGTTCTATAGTAATAAAAACCCTCGTATTACCCGCACCCCATATAGGCATGTTTGGTATCAAATGAAAGCTGAGTTTGGTAGTACGCGGGTATTTACGGTAGATAGGAATATCTCTAAAACGAAGGAAGATACAGCTTATTGGCATTTAAGATTGGACAGTGACCACCGATATTCAGAGAGCCAGTACTCAAAAACTAGAAGTGGTACCTGCTTATAAAAGATATCACCGGAAAGCTGACCCAGCTAACAAAAAAACGTTATTTTACGTCAAAATAACGTTTTAAATTTTACATAACGTTATTTCATATTAAAGAGCCTTAGAAAAACGTTGACATATAACGTTATATAACGTTATAAAATGGTGTATAACGTTATTTGTTTACTGGGGATGACATCAATTTTATTATTGAGATTTTACCTTGGAGGACCCTTTTCCCTCGACTGTCCATATATATATATATATATATATATATATATATATATATATATATATATATATATATATATATATATATAGGGGGTCGTCCATAAATGATGTCACGCCTTAGGGGGGGAGGGGGGGTCAGAAATTTGTGACAAAACGTGACAAGGGGGGGAGGGGGGGTTGGCAAGTGCATGATGTCACATTTCCAAAAAAAAAGAGTTTTTGTTTGCATTTTTAATATGTAGGCTAATGGAGCTAAACCAGTGTAACCCGAGGAGTCTGTCTGTGGGTCATTACAACTTATACATTGAATACATCTTACAACTTTCTGCCTCGTTTATGATGATAATCATGACACAATGTATATTCCAAGATGGAAATGCATAAGACCTCCACCAGATGTACCATTAAACCTTGCATACCGTACCCTTGCAATAATGTGCCTTGGTGGATTTCGATATGGGAGGGGGGGGGGGGCGGAGGGGCTACCCCCGGGCACTGTCTCAAGAGACTTATTTTGACAACTTGGATATGGGCCTTTAGAAAGATTAGTGTTTATTCTTTCATAGAAGCAGTGGCTTGTATGCAAGTCAGACTCAGCTTTAATTTTATTTCTAAACATGCCTTTAAGGGTCTGACTTATAGCAAGGATGAGAATTTTTTCAAGTACACTACAGTACTAAGGGAGATTTTGCACAGAGGTGAATATTTTATATTCCCCCCCCCCCCCATTGGCCCGAGGGGCCTTTCCCCCCCCCCCCCGAAAAAAAAGTGTCCTAAAAAGACCATTTTAAGTCTAGATCAACAACATTTTCTTGGGGGGCATACTCCCAAACCCCCCTACTACTACCTAATGCGCTTCGCTCGCGGGAAACACATAGTGACTCCGGGTTGGTCAGGTTTGCCCCCCTCTCTAGACAATCCTAGAATTATCCAAAATATATGTTTTGCGCCCCCCCCCCCTCACCGAAGGTGCTGAAAAATTTTCGTCCCCCCTTTAAACTATAGTAATGGGCAGGCTTTTTTGCTTACCCCTTTAAGGACACATGTCAATAAAAGATGACATTTGTTGTCATGATACACCAATGCAGCCCGGGTGAGTAACTTGCCAGTGCTGCATTGCTGCATCATGCCGACCCTTTGGGGGTGTCCCAACCTCATAAGGTCGACCTGATACTTGAATGCAGCACCGGTGAGTTACTCGCCGGGGCTGCATTCATGCATCATGCAACCAATGGCATGATGCATTAAGGTTTCTTGCCGTCTTTGAAGGGTTAAAAGGGGCTGAATTTTTTACGCCCGCCCCCCCCCATCAGGAGGGGTCAGAAATTCCCAGAGGGGTCAATTTCTTTTAAGTCCCCCCGTCAGGAGGGGTCGGAAATTCCGACCACCCCCCTGTAACTAGTAAATGAACACTCCCTAAACTTAGGGAGTGATCATATTTTAACAACAGGGAGGGTTTTTTGATTGATTGATTGGGTTGTTTAACGTCCAAGTGTACTGTGACGCCTGGGACATATCTCAGGGAGGGGGATGGTGGATTTGGGGAGGGGGAGGGAATATTGCACCCTTTTTAGCGAAAAAGCCTGGGCATTACAATAGCTCAAAGGGGGAGGGGGGGTAGCTGCTTGTGTGACGTCACGTCTAGAGGGGGGGTTAAGCAAAACGTGACAAAACGTGACATGGGGGGGAGGGGGGGTCAAAAAAGGGCCAAAAAAGCGTGACATCATTTATGGACGGCCCCTAGTAAACAGTTATTGACAAATGAAAACGAGGAATGAATAAATTGAAATGTTAAAATTTTATTTAACGAATTAAACAATTGAGTCAATTGTACACCACAAATTGCTGGGAGGTCTGTCCAACAGTGTGCATAGACTTTTGAAACGAGTATATTATGTTCAATGTTGCAGTATATTATCCTGATGTAAGTCCTGTAGCACCATTGGCCAACTTTAGTGTTCCAGGCATAATTATATAATCGAATACAGCGGTCACACAAACAGGTTAACCTAATCATGCCTCAATGTCAATCCTATGGCACTGTCTGTGGCCTTAAGGTCAATGCAATAATATAATACGAAACCTGGGAAATCGTAACATTAGGGGGAATAGCCATAAATACTCTAAACATGATATTTCAGGAGATATTGCTAAAAATGTGAATACTTAAGAGAAAATGACCTCAGACTAATAACTTTCCCAAGTAATCTTTTGAAGCTGTGATCAAAATTCTATTTTCATTCTAAATTGGTCTTATTTGGAATGTAAAAAGAAAGTTTTTAGCCATTTTTAGCTCATTTGTTGACATTTGGTTGCCATGGCAACCATCAATCCATTCTTTTGGAATATAAAGTATCCCTATCCAATTGCCCCAGCCATGAGGATTTCAGAACTGAAAACAGAATGGCAATATTCCTACCAGATCCAAGATCTTAGTACAATAATATGCACTTATTGGTTTAATTTCTAATAATTATGATTTATATGGATTATTTGAAAATAGATTGATATGTGATCGCATTACAGTCTATTCTGAATTCCTACATGTCCCTACCATCCCATGTTTGAAGGTCATTTCGCAGCATGAAATGAACTTAAAAGATTGAGCGTGTGAGTGGCCTCACAGATGACTCAGGGTAAGCTGGGTGTGTGAATGAGTAATGGATGTTTAACACCATTTTGACAAACCTGGGTCTGTAGCTTACCATGTGCAGTTAGATATAGTACTCCCTTATACTCATTTATTGGTCAATTCTGGCATCAGAAATGAATTCCTTGTTTAAAAGTACCCTCAAGTCATGTGTCATACATGTATGTTATTCCATTTCAGGCCAGCAGGTGGGTGTGGGTGAGCAGGTGGGTGTGGGAGAGCAGGTGGGTGTGGGTGTGCAGGTGGGTGTCGGCGACAGTTGCCGGCTGCGGGCATGTACCGCCTTCTGTCCCCTGTCAAAATGCGAGTTCAAAAATACCAACTGTCACGTCTATAGCGCTGCAATAGGTGACGACACAGAGCCCCCTTGTGGAGTGCACTAATCCTCTGTCCAACCAACACCCCCCCTTGTGAGTAGCAGCGGTACCACAGGTGGAAATAAAATACTTGTGGCGCCACCATGTAGAAGACGGTATGTTTTTGGTATGTTCAGGGTATTATATAAAGTTCATTTAAGTAATTTAAATAATATGGAAGGCACTTTAGCTTGGTTGGATGGCATTTTAATATGTAAGATGGTAAATTCATTGCAGAAAGATAGAAATATGCTACTTCTTTGGTGAGAAGAGCATTTCTATCAGCTCCAATTTTTTTTTAACCTTGCAGCCTATGGAGAGTTCATTTAGAGGGTAGTCATTTAACAGTACTTAAGAGTTTAACAAAAAGAGAGAAAAAATATGCAAAGATCGGAGTTGATCTGTGAGTAGAAGGAAAGAGATATTGATTTACTTTTTGAAGGAAATATTTGTCCCCCGATCTTGCCATTTCTTTTAGCTTATTGTATTTTTTCTAACTAAAATAGAAACTGAGTAATATGCATCTTAAAATGGCTAAAAAACGTCTTAAAGGAAAAGCCAGGCGTCGTATATGCCTCAGGGTATGAACCCTGAGTCAATAAAGGTGTTTTCCCCTAATGTCACGTTTTCCCACGTTTTGTCGTATTTGTTTAACTTTGACTAATATACTTCTCTATAACTCTACTTTATCAGTAGACACGATCCTGCAACAGATGCGATAATAAAATATCCAATATGTCATTGAAATAGATAAAAATATATATGGTCAGATGGAGAGTGTGTCAACAATTTCTGAAAAGCCACTAGAGCTGGGAATAAAAGATATTTGATACTGATTTAAGAACTAAGTATGGAAGAACGAGGACTGTGTTCACTCCGCCACTACTCTTTCAGAACTGAATCAGGTATGTCGTTCCCGCTCTCACAGAGCCACAGGTAATATTGATTTAAGAACTAGATAAATAGGCATACATATACCAAACAGTGTACAGGCTTGCCCATCGGCAGATACCATACACAATTTTGCATTAATTCATTATAACTTCATCATGATTATGCACTAAATAGTGTGCAGTTCTATGCTTTATATAATCCTGATGCAAAGCGCTCATAATAGAACACACTTATCTCTTTTTGCACAGGCCTACTTCCTGTAATACACTCACCATATATCAATACATATACAACAATGAATACATCTGGCACCGAGTTATCATTTCAAAATGCCATCATGAAGCTAAATAAGGCTGAAAGTGGGCAAAGATTTCAAAAAGAAATTTTCAAAATGCAGATATTAAATTATATAATATTTGAACGGCCCGATAAAATACTAATTAATACACTAGTATACAATTGTGCAAAATTGATCAGATGATTATATTTATATATACATACTTTCCGGTTTATTGCCATTTGCACAGAACCGTAAAGGCAATCACTTCTAGAGGTTATCAATCTTTTCTTACTGAGCACCAAAATGGGTGAATGTGTGATTTACATCACAAATGACTCAGGGTCAGGGTGATTACATGATTGAATTGATTGATTGAAAGCGTAAATCATTTAAGGTACAATGAATTATTTTCAATTATGACAGCAGAAATGTAGTCCTGGTTCAAAACTATACCCTCAAATCATGTGTCACACTATAGACTGTAATCACATTTCAGCTGACTAGGTGTGGGCGGGGAGGTGGTCGCAGCCAAGCAGACCTGTAGGAAGAGGTTGGTGTGGGTGACATCACCAGGCTGCCAGGGATCATTAAGTGTCCCTGCCAAAAATCGAGGTGATCAGAGCGTAAACAGTGGCAATATCCATTATTCCATTTCCACAGCCGAAATTCCTAAGTTTTGGTTTTGCACATTGCTATGATATTTGTCCACAGATCAGGATTATTCTGATGAAACCTGTAAAGGTGTCTTACAAAAAGCGCTTCACCTGATCATGAATATGAAAACCATATGTATTCACGCTCATAACCTGATCAAACGAGTAGGTTCCCATAGACTTATTTTAGAAAATGTTAAGCAGAGAAATGTCCAAAATTCTGACGTTCATCTTTTTGGATGCTTTGATTTCAAGCATTTTTTTTCACCTTTTGAAAACAGGTATTTTCATTGTTCCTTCTTTCATAATGACAAGATTCTGTTGTTCTAGAATACTCTTCAGTGAATTCATATCTCAAAAATTTAAGGGGTATAATTACGTACTAGATTGATACCGCACCATTTTGAAAAAGGTCTCTGAAACGCAGTGTATAAGACTCATGGTGGTAACCCTGAGTCAATAACACACAATGATATAAGACATGTCACATACTAACAGCAACACCTGCTGCTGCATTCAAAATAAAACACCCCTCCATTCACACAATCTCATGAAGGAGTATAAACAAGCTTTTACATGAACTATGTTCTACGCATACCACTTTATTGTCACGTGTCCCCGTGTTGGTTACAGGGGGTGATGGCAGTGTAGTGGCTGCTGATGTTACCTGTGATGACCTTCTTGCATTGGTAACAAAAGTTTCCCTTACAAGACCAACACTTGATGTGGTTGTTGGTGCCATTTCTCAAGTTACGCTGGCGGCAGCAGGGACACATTGCAATAACGGCCACTCTGCCAGCCATGATAGCCTCTTGCACAGCATCCGCTCCCTGTTTGGGGAATGTATGACAAGCTAATTCAGTGGTGTTTGTAGATAGCTTGTATAATAGTGATGAGGTACTCAGGGGAGTGAAGGTATGTAGAGTGCACTTAGAGTTAAGTCAGGAAGAAGTCAAATATAAAGAGCAGTAAATGTTTAATTCTGAATGTAGTTTACAATCTCCAGTTGAAGTCCTTTCAGGATGTTTCACCAATGAATGTCTCTGATAATTGAATGTCTACTTGTAGTAATATAGAAAGTCTCAGATGTACAGACACAAACCTTGCTATGTCACTCTGGCTAGAGCTTCCAAACACAGCAGATGCTGGTAGATGGTTGTGGCAGCTGCAGTGAGTCTCAAAGGGTGGTTATGCTGGATGGTTGCTGGTTGTAGACCCACGTGTCTGCTCCTGAGGTCTTCTGGTGATGTGGTGTGGAGAGTTGGTGGTGATGTTGTGTTTGAGACCCACTTGCAGCCTACCTTAAGTATAAAGTTCATTAGGATATTTCATGAGGCAAATGCCCTCATGTTACCGAAAATAGCCATTGATGTAATGGGGCAATGTCGTCATAGGGACGGCGCGGGCGGAGATGGGTTCCATGAAGGAGCCCATAAACCCCAACCCTAATGGTTACTGCGTCCGCCTTGCGCTCTGCGCGAGCCGCCTACAGTGGGAATTCCCCACTCCAGTCAGAGGGCTCTGACGTCTTCGGAGGGTGGTTCTTAGAAATGTTATGACCACGTAAGGACTTTATCACTGAACCCAAGTTTTCACATTAATCTTAAAAGTGAGTGTCTGCATCCTGTTGTGACCAAACCTCAAGTCTAACTCCTTAGTACATTATTCTATATGTAGTCCTATAGTCACTTTACCACTATGATAAATGTAAAAGGTGGCATCAAAAAGAATTTTGATTAAGATGTTACCTAGCGTATACAAATAGTAGCTTAAAGTAGTGTGCACAACTAAGTATTAGCTTTAATTTGTGTAAGGTGATATATATATATATTATATATATATATATATATATATATATATATATATATATATATATATATATATATATATATATATACATATATATATATATGCGGATTATACTGCAATAAAAAAATACATCATTATCAGACCCCCTGTGTGACTTAAAGGATTTTTGTACAAAGTACAAACATCCACTGCATTATACTGTATGATACTATACTATGCATCTGACGGAGAGATCACATCACCCATTGTGAGAGAGAGAGAGAGCCAAAGGGAGATTGCCAAAGGGACCCCCCTACAATGCCAGTATCATATGACCTATCCTAATAGCTTTGTACAATTTGTATATGGAAACTGCTGAACCATCTCAGTCGAGTGTCCATTTATTCCAGCTCAATTTGAAATGATTCTACTTTATATAAGTTGAAGCTAACCTTGTAGCTTAAGAGATTATGCATACCTCAGGTCTGGGACGCTGCCAGTTTACAACTACAGGCAATTCTTCCTCATGTAGATCATCAGGGAAAAGATTACACCTTGCACCATCAGCATTGAAATGGTCATAGTTGCTTATCTTCTTCCCACAGATCCAGCAAATCCCCGCACCACAATGAGAGCAGTTAACTTTGTTACATCTGTCCAATTAAACAAAAAGTAAAATTCATCAAACTTATGAAATCATAATATAAAAGGACATGGTGGCATGGTTAACTGCAGTTCTTGTTGTTATCCTCATTCAAATCAATTAAAGGTATTTACCAATTACTACAAGACTTAGTACATAGTGTTATTCTAGTAAAGGAAAGCACTCTTTACTAGAGTTAACGTGATGTCATACCCTCCACTCTTCTCGATAGGTACTTTACAGCTGGGGCAGTGCCTTGCTTCTTTCCTCATATATGTTTTTGATAGAAATTCTTGTTTGAGTCTTTCTAGTTTCTCTCGGCTTTCCCTTGCATAATCCTCATCAGTTGTGGTAGTATTAAGACCGTCTGCTAGTTTCTTAGTCTGTTCCTTAATATGTTCCATTTGCTGCTCCACTGACATACATGGTGACTTCTGAAATATGAGAAGGTCATTAAATGAAGATGACATTGTAGAAATAATCCCCTTTAATTTGGACAGCTATTAAAGATAGCATAAAATGTTTCCACAGAGTTTCATAACAAAGTTTTGATTGACATGGAAACTGACATACTATACCATCATACATAAGCATTTATACAAGTCAGGTGGTTATTCAAGATCAATTTTTAGTGCTTGAGATATTTAAAGACCCCCTCCCCATACCCCTGTTTCTTATACAATAACAGCACTTACCGTAAAACCTCGCGTACAAGCCGCGGCTAGTACGCGAGTCAGATCGCTGGTGCGGCTTATAGGATCGGCCCAAACTCAGGGTGCGGCTTGTACGCGAGTTTTTCCAAATTGTCATTTCCAAAATGACCATAAAATGACCATTACACAGCTGTAAGAGTCACATATACGGCAGGGGTGGGACAAATGTGAGTGGACAGTGTCAATGCCTCATACTCGCACCTCAGCCCTAAGACAATGAAGCCAACTCGCACCTCAGCCCTAAGACAATGATGCCAACTCACACCTCAGCCCTAAGACAATGCAGCCCACTGCCAACATCCTAACAGTAACAATCCGCCAATGGGAGGGGGGACCGCCGCATAACTGTACTACACCCATTGTACCCCCCCCCCCTTCCCCGCCACCCACACATACCCTGAGTGAGCCCCGTACCCCGGCCCCGTACCAAGCTGTGAATAATGCCGTACTGGTGTGAGTTTGTGCGTGTGGGCGTGGGGGGGGGGGTTGTTAAAGCACTGCTCCATACCCTGAAGTGAGGGAGCCTATGCCAAAGGTTAGGGTGCGGCTAATACGCGAGTTTTTCCCAGGGGTGATTCAGAGGGCTTCTGCGGCTTATATGATCGGTCCAAAGTCGGGGTGCGGCTTATACGCGAGTTAGGCTAATACGCGAGGTTTTACGGTAATCAAAATCTGTCACTTAAATGTGGCAGTACCGTACTATACTATACAGAGAAATAATTTACGTGAATTCTCAAAGAGCTTACTGAGTGGTAGGATTCTTGGCAACGAGGGCAGAAGGAGTATTGACAGATTGTACAGAATGCTTGAGTCTCATCAGAGTCCCGGATGACTGCTGAGTTACAGCGTGGACACCATGTGACATCCTCCATTGTCTCCAGGGTTTTCTGTGGATAGAACAATAGGATTGATTTGGTGTGAGACAGCATGGGGTCAGTCTGATAGAAATTCATTTGGTAAATCCCCAGATGACTTCATTACATAATCTTCATAGCTACATATGAAATGCAGGCTTAGGGGAAGCAATGGCCTAATTACAGACTTGGTTAACTCTAATGTAAAAATCTGGTCTTACCTGAAGACAGAGTCGTTCCCACCTTGTATAAGACTCCTGCCCCAGCACCTTACGCAGAACTCCGGGGGGCACAGACAACTTACACTCTGCCAGTGGGCACCTGTATGAGTTTGGAATAGGGATGTAATCAATAACTATATCATTATTTCAGAATAAGGGAATATCATACCTCTCTGATCATGATATCAAATACCTATACCCTGTGTTGTTTTATCCCAACTTAAAAACCTACCAATACTCTCATAATCTGCCAGGGTGATGTTTCTCTACAATTTGCAGACCTCCGCAAATTTGCAGATGTCTGCAATACGCATTCCATAAATTTATGGAGAAAACAAAAATTATGAATTAAGGTGGATCGCTACCCTTTGATCAAAGTTAACAGAATCTCTCTATTTTTATTCTACATCCAGTCTAGATCATATAGAATCGGAAAATGAAAAGAAAAATGGGGGGTCCCAGGCTAGTTTTTTAAATACAGAATTTTGAAAAAAATAAATTTTCATGAAAAAATAGAAAGAAATGTGAAAACTTCCATCATTTTTGTCACAGTGTAGTGTGTCGACGCTATACTATTTCTATTGGACCAGTTTGGGTTATATTGGGTATGTGTGTTGCCGTGTATCCGGGCCGCGCTCCTGTCTGGTGCCGGGTATATAGTTACATAAGTCTACACCTGAGGATTGAGAGAGCGCGGCCTGGTTATGTGCATTGAGCCGTGACCGCCACGTGTCACCCGACATATCTCGGGTACCGTGTCAGCCCGGATGCACCGGTGCGTGGTTACCCGGAGTTCCTCGGGAACTCAAGTGTTTACGAGTAATGAAGAGAGTTACATAAGGATCAGTACATAAGACCTGGGGTTCTGCTAATCGAGGACCCAGTCTTGCTGTGCACTTCGGCCAGCTCGACTGCTCCACAACAGAGCTTCCCCGAACTCTGTTGTACCTTTTTAGGCCTAGTCCTGTCGCTGCTTCCAACTTGGTCACACTGCGTCTCTCTCTCTGTTCTACCCTCTGGGGGAACTAGAGGAGATAGACGCACTGGTGGACAACTCCGGACACAGAACTCCTCCCGAGGAGTCTGGTCCAAGTGGAGTTAACCATGATGGAAGAGAGCCTTGGAACTCGGGAATTATGTACTAGACCGTGAGCGTATACCTCTTGTATGTTCATATGACCACTGGTGTTCAGAAGCCTATTTGATTGTTACTATCCGTCTGTATGATTACGAGCCGTATGTCAAAATGAATAAAGTGTAATTTCTGAACAACCTATTTTCGAATCTGGAGTTTTTCATAGCCGATGCCTATCTTAGAATAGCCAACAGCTACACTGGGTTGCTTGGAGATAAAATTTGTCATTATATCAAAGTAGTATGAAAAATACTGCACTTTGTGCCGCTATTTAGACACTGTGATATTGTCTGAAGGGGGGTAGTGTAGTGGGTCGACGCTATACTATTTCTATAGAACCAGTTTGGGTTATATTGGGTATGTGTGTTGCCGTGTATCCGGGCCGCGCTCCTGTCTGGTGCCGGGTATATAGTTACATAAGTCTACACCTGAGGATTGAGAGAGCGCGGCCTGGTTATGTGCATTGAGCCGTGACCGCCACGTGTCACCCGACATATCTCGGGTACCGTGTCAGCCCGGATGCACCGGTGCGTGGTTACCCGGAGTTCCTCGGGAACTCAAGTGTTTACGAGTAATGAAGAGAGTTACATAAGGATCAGTACATAAGACCTGGGGTTCTGCTAATCGAGGACCCAGTCTTGCTGTGCACTTCGGCCAGCTCGACTGCTCCACAACAGAGCTTCCCCGAACTCTGTTGTACCTTTTTAGGCCTAGTCCTGTCGCTGCTTCCAACTTGGTCACACTGCGTCTCTCTCTCTGTTCTACCCTCTGGGGGAACTAGAGGAGATAGACGCACTGGTGGACAACTCCGGACACAGAACTCCTCCCGAGGAGTCTGGTCCAAGTGGAGTTAACCATGATGGAAGAGAGCCTTGGAACTCGGGAATTATGTACTAGACCGTGAGCGTATACCTCTTGTATGTTCATATGACCACTGGTGTTCAGAAGCCTATTTGATTGTTACTATCCGTCTGTATGATTACGAGCCGTATGTCAAAATGAATAAAGTGTAATTTCTGAACAACCTATTTTCGAATCTGGAGTTTTTCATAGCCGATGCCTATCTTAGAATAGCCAACAGCTACACTGGGTTGCTTGGAGATAAAATTTGTCATTATATCAAAGTAGTATGAAAAATACTGCACTTTGTGCCGCTATTTAGACACTGTGATATTGTCTGAAGGGGGGTAGTGTAGTGGGTCGACGCTATACTATTTCTATAGAACCAGTTTGGGTTATATTGGGTATGTGTGTTGCCGTGTATCCGGGCCGCGCTCCTGTCTGGTGCCGGGTATATAGTTACATAAGTCTACACCTGAGGATTGAGAGAGCGCGGCCTGGTTATGTGCATTGAGCCGTGACCGCCACGTGTCACCCGACATATCTCGGGTACCGTGTCAGCCCGGATGCACCGGTGCGTGGTTACCCGGAGTTCCTCGGGAACTCAAGTGTTTACGAGTAATGAAGAGAGTTACATAAGGATCAGTACATAAGACCTGGGGTTCTGCTAATCGAGGACCCAGTCTTGCTGTGCACTTCGGCCAGCTCGACTGCTCCACAACAGAGCTTCCCCGAACTCTGTTGTACCTTTTTAGGCCTAGTCCTGTCGCTGCTTCCAACTTGGTCACACTGCGTCTCTCTCTCTGTTCTACCCTCTGGGGGAACTAGAGGAGATAGACGCACTGGTGGACAACTCCGGACACAGAACTCCTCCCGAGGAGTCTGGTCCAAGTGGAGTTAACCATGATGGAAGAGAGCCTTGGAACTCGGGAATTATGTACTAGACCGTGAGCGTATACCTCTTGTATGTTCATATGACCACTGGTGTTCAGAAGCCTATTTGATTGTTACTATCCGTCTGTATGATTACGAGCCGTATGTCAAAATGAATAAAGTGTAATTTCTGAACAACCTATTTTCGAATCTGGAGTTTTTCATAGCCGATGCCTATCTTAGAATAGCCAACAGCTACACTGGGTTGCTTGGAGATAAAATTTGTCATTATATCAAAGTAGTATGAAAAATACTGCACTTTGTGCCGCTATTTAGACACTGTGATATTGTCTGAAGGGGGGTAGTGTAGTGGGTCGACGCTATACTATTTCTATAGAACCAGTTTGGGTTATATTGGGTATGTGTGTTGCCGTGTATCCGGGCCGCGCTCCTGTCTGGTGCCGGGTATATAGTTACATAAGTCTACACCTGAGGATTGAGAGAGCGCGGCCTGGTTATGTGCATTGAGCCGTGACCGCCACGTGTCACCCGACATATCTCGGGTACCGTGTCAGCCCGGATGCACCGGTGCGTGGTTACCCGGAGTTCCTCGGGAACTCAAGTGTTTACGAGTAATGAAGAGAGTTACATAAGGATCAGTACATAAGACCTGGGGTTCTGCTAATCGAGGACCCAGTCTTGCTGTGCACTTCGGCCAGCTCGACTGCTCCACAACAGAGCTTCCCCGAACTCTGTTGTACCTTTTTAGGCCTAGTCCTGTCGCTGCTTCCAACTTGGTCACACTGCGTCTCTCTCTCTGTTCTACCCTCTGGGGGAACTAGAGGAGATAGACGCACTGGTGGACAACTCCGGACACAGAACTCCTCCCGCGGAGTCTGGTCCAAGTGGAGTTAACCATGATGGAAGAGAGCCTTGGAACTCGGGAATTATGTACTAGACCGTGAGCGTATACCTCTTGTATGTTCATATGACCACTGGTGTTCAGAAGCCTATTTGATTGTTACTATCCGTCTGTATGATTACGAGCCGTATGTCAAAATGAATAAAGTGTAATTTCTGAACACCCTATTTTCGAATCTGGAGTTTTTCATAGCCGATGCCTATCTTAGAATAGCCAACAGCTACAAGATCAACCATTATGCACAGAAATGTAAAACTTCACATGTAAAACGCCTATATTTTCTACTTTACTGCAAAAATAATCTTACAGTTGTATGCAATGGCATTCTGGGTAAAAATATGATGTTTCCGGAAAGAATAGGAATAAATTTTCATTATTTTGTAGCCTTATTAGTTAAAAAATGTATTCAAAGTTAACAGAATTTGTTTAAACTCTCTCAGAAAATAGTTAAGATCATTTGCTAACATAAAGATTGTGCGTGTGAGTGGCCTCACAGATGACTCAGGGTAAGCTGGGTGTGTGAATGAGTAATGGATGTTTAACACCATTTCGACAAACCTGGGTCTGTAGCTTATCATGTACAGTTAGATATAGTACTCCCTTATACTCATTTATGGGTCAATTCTGGCATCAGAAATGAATTCCTTGTTTAAAGGTACCCTCAAGTCATGTGTCATACATGAATGTTATTCCATTTCAGGCCATCAGGTGGGTGTGGGTGAGCAGGTGTGTGTGGGAGAGCAGGTGGGTGTGGGTGTGGGCGACAGTCGCCGGCTGCGGGCATGTACCACCTTCTGTCCCTGTCAAAAAGCGAGTTCAAAAATACCAACTGTGACGTACATAGCGCGGCAATAGGTGACAACACAGAGCCACGACAGAGCCCCCTTGTGGAGTGCAGGTATACTAATCCTCTGTCCAACCAACACACCCCCTTGTGAGTAGCAGTGGTACCACAGGTGGAAATCTAAATCTAATTTAAATAAGGTAGATGGTTTTTTCTATTATCCTGAGGGTATTTTTAATAATGCAGAGGGCATTTTTAAATGAAAAGAGAGAAATAGGAGCCAGATTAGGCTAAAACATGACTTCTCTCTTCCTGTTAACATTGGGTTCAATCTAGAGTTCATTTAGAGGGTAGCAATTTAACAGTAGTTAAGAGTTTAGACAAAAGAGAGAAATTTGTACCCAAAGATCGCAGCTCAATATCATATGGAAAAAAAGAGATTTTTAATTTCTTTTCGAAGGAAACATTTGTGCACCAATCTTGCCCACCCATTCCTTTGGTCATCTGATGTCTATCTATTACACAGGGCTCATGATAGACATTCTCCTATGTAACAAAAACGTCTTAAAACATGGTTCAGTCGTCGTATATTACTCAGCTACCCTAAGTCAATTATAAAAGTGCTTTTGATAGGGGGTCCCGGGAATATTTTTAGTTTTTTTGGCCTTTGAAGTTAAAAATTAGTGCAAAAATGGTCTAAATTTTATATTTAATGCCTTGAATAATGGGTAAAATGGCAAGAATCAGGGTATAAAATGGTTTTACTTCATACCCTTGGTTACTTCAAGCAATGTAATGTCATTTATATCAATCTAGATAATGATTTATTGATTAATAATTCCAATGTTCTAGCTTATGTAAAAAATAGCAAATAATTATTATTGGCTACAAAATTAATATATCAAATATTCAAAGTCCAATATAAAGCTCAATTTTGCTCAAAATTGTCCAATTTTTGGATATTGCTTACCGTAAAACCTCGCGTATAAGCCTAACTCGCGTATAAGCCGCACCCCGACTTTGGGCCGATCCTATAAGCCGCACCAGCGATCTGATTCTGGTGACTTTTATACTGTGCTATAGGAGCAAAAACTCGCGTATAAGCCGCACCCTGACACTGTGCCGATCCTATAAGCCGCACTGACGATCTGAATCACGTACAAGCCGCGGCTTATACACGAGGTTTTACGGTAGTTGGCATATATGTGTACCCCGTGATTTAATATCAGCTCATTCTGAGATATTTAAGCTATATGCGCAGATACCTTCGCAGTGTGTCCATATTCAAGAGGTAGCGATTCAACTTAAATCGTTTTTTTGGTACTTACACATACAAATATGAACCTTAGTATATATTTGTATAGTTTGATGAGTGTTAAACAGTAGTCAGCCAATATCTATATTCAATTGTGCTGTTTACTAAGAGGAGGGACAGAGCATGGAATGTGGACGATGTGCACTAATATTAATGTGACGAAACCTGGGAAATCGTAACATTAGGGGGAATAGCCATAAATGCCCTAAACATGATATTTCAGGAGATATAGCTAAAAATGTGAATACTTAAGAGCAAAATAACCTTAGACTAACTTTTCCCCATGAATCTTTTGAAGCTATTATCAAAATTTTATTTTCATTCTAAATTGGTCTTATTTGGAATCTAAAAAGAAGGTTTTTAGCCAATTTTAGCCCATTTGTTGACATTTGGTTGCCATGGCAACCATCAATTCATTCTTTTGGAATAAAAATTATCCCTATCCAATTGCCCCATCCATGAGGATTTCAGAACGGAAAACAGAATGTCAATATTTCTACCAGATCCAAATCTATGTACAATAATATCCATTTATTGGTTAAATTTCTAATAATTATGATTTATACACAGTATAGACCTATACCCGTATAAACCCCGGGCAGGGGGCGTGGCAGCGACTCGCTGGATGTAGTTCCACCAGCGCTCCTGGGGGGCGCCACCGGCGCCCTAGGAGTTCCTGCGCCCGCCAGGAGGTGGCGCCCCGGAGTGACGTCATCTCCCGGCGTGACGTCACCAGGATTGACGTCGCTTAGCGACATTCCATCTGTTGTGGGCGGACTAGATAAGGCCACTCCGTTCGAATCTGGGTCAGTCGGCCACCAAGTATCATAGAGTACGCACCTCCAGTATTTTTGAAAATTTTTCCCGAGGGCTTTTACTAATTCCCGAGGGCGCTACAAAGTATAAGGAAGTATGGTGTGTACGAAGAAAACTCCCAAGAAAGCTTGCCGGCTGGCAGAGCAAGAAGAAACAACTTCTGAGGCCTGAGAGCTGTTTGAAAGGACGAGGGCATCCATGGCTGACACCGAGGGCAGGCTGGCGAGGGTCGAGGATGGTTTCTCGAGGATGGCGAACATGATGGAGCAGATGCAAGGTTCCCTGGACGAGATGGCTTCGCCAGAGGCGTCAGTGTCGTCAGAGGGTCATCAGAGGGTCGTCAGAGGGTCGTCAGAGTCGCCAAAGTCGGAGGAGACACCAGTCGTCCCCGAGGGCCGCCAGGTACGCCTCGAGTTCGCCCTCAAGTTCTCCACATCCCGAGGGCGCCAGGAGGAGGAGGTCAACTGCCAGGTCTAGATCGAGTAAGCCATTCTCCCTCTTTAACCAAAGGAATTTTCTAGACAGGGAATTTAAGATTGAATCCCTCGAGGCTCTGTTGTTGATTAATGTGCGTACCCTGCTGATTCTAGTCAAGCAAGGGGAACCTATTGATGGCCTGTTAACTCATATGGAGTTGCTGTGTGAGAAAGCACTCACTAAGGTGTACAGGGTTAGCTCACTTATCGCATACGACAAATCGGTTAGGGCTAGGGCCGATGATAAGGGCCCTGAGGCCTTTGGGGTAGTCTCAAACAGTGACGTGCTGAGGTATTTTTCTTTTGATTCTACTGTAATTTCATCAAAGAGCTCCAAGAGTGGTAAACCTACCGGGTCCAAGGGTGGTGAGAAAAGGCCCTGTTTCGCTTACAATAAGGGCCAGGGTTTTGACAACCAGGGGTGTAAATATCAACATGTATGCATGTTCTGTCGCAGCCCATCTCATGGCTCATCAGCTTGTGGCAACTCCAACCCTAAATCTGACAAGTAGGGAAGTAGGGGTAGGCCCTTGTTGGGTGGTGTCAATGTGTATCCCAACAGGGTTAATACCCATGATTTGTATGGCCCCGGTAGGTCCCCCCACTTTTTGAACCCTAATTGTGAGGTTTTTATTCCATCAAAAGGCAGGCGGGGGTAGAAGACACCGTTAAGGCTAACTCAGTGGGGACTGTGTGTAGTGACTTGAGCACCAGGGAGGCTTCTCACACGTGTGGTTTTGTTAAAAGTAATTTGAACCCCGAGGCCGTCTCTTTCGCTCCAGCACTCGCCAGCATCCCACAGGTAGTAGCATATGAATCCAGAGTTGGGGGTTTGCCCCTGGCTCCGGCTTGCGCTGATCCAGGTCTGATTGAAGGGGTGGATGTACCTGATACGGTTCTTTTATTTACCATTGATGGCAACCAATTTTCCCCTAGCGTGTCAGTATATGATGACTGCATTAAGGGCTCTTGTGCCTGTACCCATTATATTGGTAAGGAAATTTCTCAACTTAAACCCTGCAGGTTTGCCCCTTTCATATCAGGCGCGGGTAATGTGCTTTATGGTTGAAATAATGAATCTAAGTTCATTTGGGAAGGCGTTTGCAATGGCTGCTCTATGCCTGACGCCAAGGCTATAAATAATTTCATGTTAAATACATATGAGCCTTTTTCCTATAATTCTGTTTATACAGTGGTAGATCAGCTAGAGCAGGGCATGTTTATGGCTGTGGTCGACTTGAAGTCGGCCTATAGGTCGGTAGGGGTATATGCTCCCCACGCCCAATTTCAAGGTTTCACTTGGGATTTGGGTGAGGGGTTAGAATACTATACTAACAACAGGCTCAGTTTTGGCCTGAGGTGCGCTCCCAATATTTTTAATTCCTTGTCAAATTTTATTGTCAGAGTCGCTAAGTCATATGGTGTATCTGTCATAATTAATTACTTGGACGACTTTATTATATTGGCGAGGTCTGAGGCCTAGTGCTTGCGCCAGAGGAACATTTTGATTGAGGTGATGGAGTTCTTGGGTTTTCGAGTCTCTTATAACAAGGTTACTGCACCCAGCAGACAGACGGTGTTTCTGGGTATCACTATTGATTCCGAGGTTATGGAATTGTCCCTCCCCAAGGAAAGACTATCCAAGTTAGCCTGTGCTTTAGATGAGTGTTTAGCACTAAGATATGTACACAAGAAACCTCTTCAAAAAATTGGGGGCCTAATGTCCTTCTGTTCTCAGATTGTTAGGGGGGGGCAGGACTTTTAGTCGCAGACTTTATGACCTATGTGCTAGGGCTAAACCCGGTAAGGCTATTTTTCTGTCCCAAAGCACCAGGGATGACTTGTTATGGTGGAAACAATTTTGTGAAGTATTTAATTGTCGCACCCTTATTAGGAAAGATTTGGTAGATCTCCCTATGGTTTCTGACACCTCTATGAGGGGGTTTGGTGCTTCTATGGCTGCTGGGACAGGTATAGGGTCAAGGGCATTAGCAAGCTTCATGAGGAGCCAGCCCCTGAGATGGTCGGCAAAGACCAAGGAGGATAAGCGTATAGCGTAAGACGGAGCTCTGCGCGCCTCTCCCATTGGTTTAGCATTGTGACAGGGTTCTCGGCGCTACTTTTGACGCCCAGAGCACCAGTGTGCCCTGAGGGTGTAGCAGCGAGAGGCCCCCATTGCCAGCAGTGCTAAAACAAAACATGTTCAGGGGCTATTTAAAAATAGTAATAATTAGAATTGAAATAGAATATGACCATGTATGGATAGATAAAGACGTGAATTTTCTTATTCTTAGGTTTATTTTAGGTCTGTGTGCAAAATTAAGCTAGGGGGAGCTCCGGTAGATCAAAAAACATTGGCATTTCGGGGCATATTCAGCGGAAATCGCGGAACTTGGCGAGAGAAAGACCCGTGTTAAACCTATCAAAACTATCATTTCTAATCCGTCCCCTATCTCTATATTACAGTATATCACCAAGAAATACCCAATTATGACTCGTATGTAGTTTGATTTGCTGTGATAGGCCCAGTTTAGCCATACCAACAGTGGAAAGTGGAGGGAGGAATCCGCGCATGCTACACTTCGCGTAGCCATGCATGGCCTGCGGCGAGGAGAGTTTGGGGCTAAAATACCCAACGTATGTGTTAAATCGCCAGCTCTCATAGTTACATATTTCCCCCTACATAAAAATTGTCTAAAGTATCATAAACTACAGCTCCATATCTATCTATCAGTGTTTAAATCATTTCGAAATTCACAGGATTACTATTCTAAAATGGCTTCTGGAAACGGGCCCTTTAACACTACGGCCTATGGGAGCCAGTGCCCGCTACACCCTCACGCAAGCTGGCCTGTCTCGTATATGTAACGCGCTTTCGGAGGGTCAATCTCTCGTCACCGACTTCCGCTGAGTGGAGTCTCTCATACTAGTCATTGCTCTCTGTGGACGGTATCCGGGTTCACAAAGGCAATATAAATGTGTATGAACTCTGGCCTGTTTTGGTTGGTTTAAAACGCTGGGGTCATAATTATAAAAACAAGAAGATTAATATTGTTACCGACAACATGCAGGTTCTGGCCATGATAAATTCTGGCAGGAGTAAAAATAAGCTGTGTATGGATTGGCTCAGAGAATTATTCTGGACTTGTTTTATATTTAATATCGAATTACATGCCACCTATATAAGGTCTAAAGATAATGTTTTAGCTGATGACCTCTCTAGGCTCCCCTACAAGGGGGTAGTTAAAAGGTGTTCTGATAGACTTGTTACTTATGGTATGTTTGATTCTCTTTACAGTGGAGAGGCTCCAAGCCCTCAGGGTGGCTCAATGGATTCTGGCGGAAAAGGGCATAGCACGGTCGACCAAAGCAACCAGGCTGGCTCAGCTCAATAGGTATAGGCCTAATAAGTTCTGCAGAATTTTCCATTTGCAAGCTTTCCCTTGTTCCCCCAGTCAAGCTGGTCTCTATGCCACTTATTTGGACACTGAGGATTTTAATCCTGTTTCCATTCGTAATTATATTTCAGGGTTGTGGTATCAACAGAAAATGCTAGCGTTTGCTGATTTTTCAGATAATTTTTTGCTGAAGCAGACTCTTAATGGTATCGAACGTAAATTTGATCCTTCCAGGAGGGTTACAAGATATCCCCTTTCTCCAAAGGACCTTCTCAGGATGTTTTATCTCTTGGATATGTCTAATATCAATGATGTTTTATTCTGGGTTGCAGCCCTGATTGGATACAGATGCCTTCTCCGAGCCTGCCACTTGACAGCTTCGCCTCACAATATTGGCATCTCACATTTAAGTCTTATGGAAGGGTATATCCGTATTAAAATAGTAACCAGTAAGACTGATCAATTTGGGAGGGATCATTTTTCTGTTTTTCTTCAGGATATGCCTGGCTCACCTTGGTGTGTCCGCGAACTGATTGTTAAATTATTAGAGGGCTCATCCCCCCGGGACCCTCTAATTGCTCGTCGGGTAGGGGCTTTGTGTTTTCCCCTCACTTATGATGAATTTTATTTTAGAATTAAGAGCTTTGCCTTTGCCTTAGGTCTGCCAGCTGATAGCGTTTCCACACATTCCCTCAGACCTGGGGGCACTACTCTCCTCCAGGATTTGGGTATGCCTGTCCAGTCTATAATGAGGAAGGGCAACTGGCGTTCATCTGCAGTGCGGAGGTATTTGCACCAGACTGAGACTGAGTTGTCTGTGCTGGAGCATGCCCCCTGTACTTTTCTTTCTTCTGTTAATCTCTGATTAATGTTCCATTGTGTTTGGTGGGTGTGTTTTGGCTGATATTTTAGGTACTATATATTTCACCACACCAATGTCTCGTGTCTTCTCTTATATTAATGATATATTCATTATATTAATATAGGCCAACTACCGGTAACTTAATATTCTCATAAGGTCCTAGTAGTTTCCATGGTAACTTGAGTATTCTGTATTAAGTCTAGCCCGAGTGCAGACCTTTCATATATATTAATGTATTACAACTTAATATATATTTCCACCCCCCTAACCATTTATATGGATTATTTGAAAATAGATTGATATGTGATCGCATTGCAGTCTATTCTGAATTCCTACATGTCCCTACCATCCCATGTTTGAGATGTCATTTCTCAGTAACTATTTCAAATATTTTGATGCTTGAAGTATCAAATTGTAGCTAATGACATGAACTTAAATAAAGGTGTTTTCCCCTATTGTCACGTTTTCCCACGTTTTGTCACATTTGTGGAGCTCCGCAAATTCATGGAATGTACACATGTATTCTGCAATTTGCGGATGTCCACAAATTTGCAGAGGTCTGCAAATTTGTGGAGAAACAGCACCCAGGACAGAACTAAATGGCAATGTAACAGATGTGAAGTAAAAAATCATGGAAGCTAGCACAGCTTGTTATTTCGGTGTTGTAAAAGCTGTGGCTCTCCGCATTGGCCAGTAATGGAGCTCTCAGTCCAAACTGCTAACAGTCTGGCCTGAAGCTCTACTTGAAGCAGCCAGTGTGCCACCCACAGGCCTAGAGTAAGTACCATGCTTATGCTTGATGGATGACTAGTGATACCGAATGTGTTATTTAACTAGAGTTCTATAATTGATGTGTACAAAATGACATGTAGAGTGTAACTTAAAAATGTATACATATATATATATATATATATATATATATATATATATATATATATATATATATATTTGGAGCTACCTTAATAGGACTCTTTACATAGAGGATTATTGCCAATCATGTGTTTGGTCATAAAGAGTAGAGCCATCTAGTTAGCAATGTATAGTAACTTTGGTAACTGGGACTGGGTTCAGAACTAACGTAGCAATCTCACACTACTTCTGTTGGCAAAGGGGCCAAGTGTATGACTACTAGTAACTGTAAGGATCGTATGACTTTCAGTTACAATACCCTAGAAGGAAACACAGGTTACTTGTAAAGGAGTGAAGGGATGTCTTTATTACAGGTGCTTTGTAGTTTACAGGCAACTATTACATTGTTAAACTAGATGGACAAAAGGTTAGGAAAATTCGACGAGTTAGGGTGGTCTGGATGGGGGGTCCCCATGTCGATTGTCGATCTTAAAAAATGGCCATGTTGCATGTCAATGTTGCTTAATAATGCCCATGTCCCATGTCGATTTTAAGAATTGCTCATGTCGCTTGTCACTATGATATTTGAGCCTCATGTCGCATGTCACTAGCTCTCATGTTGATTGTTGATTTTAAGAAATAGCCATGTCGCCATGTCGAATTTGGTGGTCCACACCCATAGTTAGGCTAATAAACGGAAGTACCGGATGTTTACTTCCAAGTAGAAAAGGGTACAAGATTACACAGTGTGGCAATGGGTACTTATATCAACCTTATATGAGAGTATAATTATAGTCTGGTACGTTTTAACTAAACTATAGGGGAGTGGTTGCTAGCACGTCACCCTAGAACCCATGGGTTTCCCTACTCTTTAGACTCGATCAGGCAAGTCGGCTTAGTAGAAGTGTGTGGTGAGCGTCTAGGCTCTATGCTCGGTGCAGAGCCAGAGGGCATCGGTGGTGCACCTGGCATTGAAGGTGGCTCGGCCATGGGCTTAGGTGGTGGTGTACTGCCTGACGGTGGAACTCTGGCAGTAGTTGTAGGCTGCATGGCGGTTGGTGGCATCTGCTTAAGATGTCGGTGGTTCCTTTGACTGGGTTTCAACCTGGTACGATCGTGGAGTACTTGCTTCTCCTTGTATCATTCCCTTCTCCTTCCAACCCTTCTGGATATCGGTCTTAACCAAGACAGGTTCTCCTGGTTGGAGTGGTTGAAGTGGCCTTACGGTGTGACGTTGATCATAATTTTCGGTGGTTGTTGCCTTGTACCGCTTATCCCTGGCAAGGATCGTCTTGGGGTCGGGCCATATAGGTTCCAGAGTTGATGACAGTACTGGGAGCATAGTGCAGAGATGTCTTTCCATCATGAGCTGTGACGGGCTGGTACCAGTGGCTGCGACTGGAGTGTCTCTGTAAACCAATAAGGCAAGCCATGGGTCCTTTTGGATCAGCATTTGTTTCGCTGTGTAGACAGCTCTTTCTGCCTCCCCATTAGAATTAGGGAGGTACGGGCTCGACGTGATGAGGTTGAATATGTACTTTGTCAAGAATTCTTTGAATTCGGCCGATGTGAACTGTGGGCCGTTGTCAGACAGCACCTCGACCGGCACACCGAAACGTGCGACCACCTCTTTTAATCGGCTGATGACGGCTGTGGACGTCGTGGATGTCAGGGCAAGGACTTCTACCCACCTGGAGTAGTAGTCGCACATGACAGAGATGCACGATGAGCATACAGGCTCTTCATGCTTTTAGGAACGTCTAAGACTAACACTCAAAACTTTTGATCTTGGAAGACAGTACTGGCAATAAAATGTCCTTGACAAGTGAGTGGACCACCTGGACTCGACAAGTTGACCTTGATATCCTTCAGTGGTGGTCTCGGCTTGACCTTGAGATAGCTTGGGTATGACATGATGGAGATGTCGGCACCTGTGTTGATCTTGAACGTTTCGGATGAATTACCCAGGCTTAGGGTGACTTTTCATGCCGAATTGTTGTTGTCACAGTTCAAGACCCCGATGAAGTGGTCAAAGTTCATGGCACCGCAAAACTGGTCGTTTGGCTGACTACCGACTTTCGAGCAAATCTTACACACTTTTGCTTTCGCTGAACACCCGATTCTGGTACTTCTTGTTGACTGCATTGACTGAAGCATTGTCATTCGACTGGATGAGCTCCTTGTGTCTGGCGGTATCTACAGCTTTCTGGAGCATCAATGTCACTTGCTCCATTTGTAGGTCTCGCGACAGCACCTTGTCCAGCAAACCCATGATTAGGCGGTCTCGGATATGCTTGTCTTCTTTTTCGGTGAAGCTACAATGTTCCGCCAGCTTGTGTAGGTTTCTGACAAAACACTCGACTGATTCTCCCTCTTGTTGGGTACGATAGTAGAACTTCGTTCTCTCGTGGATTGTCAGACTTCTTATTAAAGTACCGTCTTAAAATCATCTTTCGGGTCGATGGGATGTGGGATGGCTTGGGTTGGTGCGGGGGCCGGGTCGAATTTAAAAGACTTATAAATTTGCTCGGCTTGGCGACCCATCGTGTAGACTAGTGCAGAGACCTGCACGTCCCCCGTCTCAGTTTTGAATTTTTCTAGGACAAAATACTGTATGAACCTAGTTTTCCAGTCCTAAATTCCTAATTTTTTTTCAAATTCTTTTTTCAAAAAAACTGTCACTTGACTTCCAGTTTACTGACTGTAGTGTTGGCTTAATACACTGTTGGCTGGGACTTTAGTTTGAAGGGCTAGATTGGCATTGGTTTGAAGATACTAGATCTAGATCCACATTCACAGTCTGTATGAGGCTTGGCAATATGCCAGTTACAGACACTTTTTGTAACTGACAAGAGTATTAAACCACAAGTTGACTTGACTTGACTGTAAAGGATGACTTCTTTGACTGACTGAAGACTTGACTTGTTAAACAACAACAGGGAAATCGGGAGCCTACCCAAGAATGCAATTCGTCTGCTCACTCTTCTTCCTACTCTCTGTGTTCAATTGTAGGAAACAAGAGACCTAACATCTGCTAGGAGAAGGATATTGCACGACACTCACGACCCTATTTGCGCTATACTGAGGCATTCCCACCATGCAGTCTACTAGGTCACCAAGACGCCGTCTGTAGGCACAAATTTCCCGCGCTCCTGGCCGGCGTGTCTGGCCCGTCCTTCCATAGTCTATAGGCCTACCCACTATCCCGGCCCCGAAGGGGCTGGTCTTATTAATAAAGGGTTCACTCCTACCTTGGTCTGAGCTGGTTTCTCAAGCTGAAAATGGGACCTGATTTTCATCTGTTAATATGTTCCTCCAAACCTGCCATCCATCTTACAAAATTTCCTTGGATGTGTCTCCCTTCATTCTGTTGTGGTTGGGCTCTCCATATTACGTTGTTAACTTGATGGACAAAAGCTTAGGCAAATTCGACGAGTTAGGCAGGATAACGGAAGTACCGGATGTTTACTTCCAAGTAGAAAAGGGTACAAGAGTGTACACGGTGTTGCAACGAGTATGGCGCCCGTCGGCGAGTATTACGACACTTTGTCTTGGTTCTATCACAGCTACACACAGTGTGGAATCTTGGCTTAATAGATGGTAAACCTGGCAGAACTTGTAACAGGTGCTTCTACCCAATGGGTGGATGGTTCATGTGGGGAGCAGGCTTGTTCCAGGTTCAATCAGGTGAGTCTTGGTAGCTGATTAAACTTTTTTCCATTCCTATTATAATATAGGGTGCTGATGGATTAATGCAGCCCTGGGGAGTCATAATCTCCAGGGCTGCATTCATGCATCAAGATGATACCAGTATTGTTACATAAACCATTTCCAAACGTTACAAAAATGTTATAAAACGTTCTCAAAGCTAGCGTCAACATTTTAACGTTTTAAAACGTTTTCTAAACGTTTTTTGCAAAAGTTTGTAAATGTACAGCAAACGTTTTCCAACCGTTAGGGAAACGTTTTTTTGTTAGCTGGGTGGACACTCCCCGTAGCCTACCGGGAGCCTATAGGACATATAAACACTGTGATAAGGTTATGCATATTCTACACATAGATATGCAATGCATGTAATTAAATGTAACAATGGCAGTAACACTTAAAGTAACAATGAGCCCCAAACTGTTCAAAACATGTAAGAAATTTAGACGTCTAAGGCAGGATATACATACCAATGCAATAAAGATGCAGAAAAGTAGTCAAGTAACGTAGTAGAGGTATCACCGCTGTATGAAAAAGAGACATTCAAGTTAATACAGCATGAGAAATTTCTTTGAGATAGTTAGAGAATGCTTGGTACGAGGGTAATTGTTTGTGTCAGGTGACCAGGACACAATCTCCGACTGAATAGAGTCAAAAGCACTGCCCAGCCCCTTCTAGAGTGACCCTGGTAACAAATAACGGGAAATTCCCAGGATCTTTTGGGGATTCCGTGATGCAAAAATTCACTGGAAAATTCCGTAATTCAAACATCAGGCCTGAAACATTTGATTTGCTAAGTAATTTCCCTTTAAAATTGCAGGACTTACCCCAGTATTCAAGTGGTCCAAACCGGTTTGCTATTTACAATATCTAGACGGGGTAGACCTTTACATCCCCAAGGGGCTAGCCATTTGTCACTAGATGATGGGACCATGAGTAACATGGGTATAAAACGTTCAGTTCTCATGATTATTCAGTAAGATGAAAGTCAAGGACTAATAGATATGTTAAAATGTAAATACACAGTAGGATGGGGTAGAGATTTTACTCCACTTCTGACGAGAGATCGGGTCTAGGAGTTGTAACCAGTTATCTAAAGCAACTAGTGTTAACCTTTTAACAGCCGCATAGTGCTTTAATGCACTATGATTTACTATTTGCGGCATAATGCATGAATGCAGCTCTGGCAAGTAACTCCCAGGGCCGCATTCAAGCATCATTCCGACCCTACGGAGTTGAGACACTCCCCATGGGTGGCATGATACACCTATTCTCAAAGGGTTAATACACAGACATTCTATACCTCTCATTTATATCACAGTTACATATAGCAACAAGTTTTAACCCTTTGATGGCCGCATAATGATTTAATGCATTCTCTCTATGTTAAAAAAAAATAAAAAAATAATCCGACCTACCTACCCTAGACATCCCATTTACTGACCCTTCCACCACCTAGTCACGTGTGTCTGGCACAACCGAATAGGCCAATAAAAAAAGAAGGTTTGTTTCAGGTAACATGGGCAGAAAATGTAGGGTCGGTAGGTAAGATTTTCTTTTTTTTTTAACATGAAAGTACTAGCCGGTCTCTCCGAGCACTGAACCCACGACGGCATTTGCGTACAAAACTCGGCAAAGGAGGGAACAGGAGGGGTCAATATGTAGAACGGGAGGGCTGGTCAGGGTTTGGGGTATATGCCTTTCACGGTGGGGTGGGGGGGGGCAGAAAATGCTGACTTATGACTTCCAGGGTATCAGATGTCAGGGACACTCTTTACCGCGCCCAGGGTACATAGCACCCTCAGCCTGCCCCCACCCTCCAGTACCCCCCCCCCCCCACACCCTCCAGTACCCCCCCCCCCCCCCACACCCCCAAGGTGTCGTCTTGGGGGTAGTGCATGGCGGAGTAGAGTTCTCACTGATGCAGGCCAGTCTAAGGCCGTGTGTGTATGGTGTGTTGTCCACTGACCACCCACCTGTCAGGACTCCTTCAGAAAATGCTGACTCATGCCCTCCCGACAACACACTGACCTGTCTGTGTGTGTGTGTGTGTGTAGGGGGGGGGGGAGGTCGTGGTATACAGAGGGAGGGAGGGGTGTGGGGAAATGTGCCCCCAGCTGATAGTCACGTGTGTCTGGTTGCCATGGCAACCAAATAGCACCTTCCATCCCTCCCATCTCTAAGCACCTTATCTAACACTGATAAGGGCCCAGAAGGGGGCACCCATAACCCTTTGAGGGCTGCACAGTGCTTTAATGTGTCATGATGTATGCATGGTGTATGGTGGGTGCAGCTCTAGTGGGCTGCCTCCGAGCATCATGCTGACCCTACACAATAGATGTGATACATTCCCAAAGAATTATGTCACTCACCAGGGCTGCATTCATGCATCATGACAATCAGGGGTGCAGCAGATTAAAGCATTATACAGCCCTTAAATGTTTATGGGTGCAGCGGGTATCAGGTGTCAGGGACACGTGCCTCCAAACAGGGCGGCCTGACATCAAAGCAGGATTTCCACGGATTTCCACGTCGGATCTATAAATGGGGAGACATTAGACCTCCTTCAGAAAATTCAGGTCTCAGCAAAATGGTCTAGTCTCCCCATAAAAATGAATGAAATCGTTTTGATACTAGGTACTTAAGCATACAAATACGGACCCCTGTATATATTTGCGGACATCCATAGGCCTATATATATATATTTGTGGAGCTCCATAAATATACCCTGCAGCCAAAATTAAACGAGATTAAAGGGGCCCTAGATGGTGGGATCCCCATGTGCCATGTCAATCTTAAAATACTCAGGTCCCCATGTCGAAATGTCCCATGTCGCTATCTATCTATTCATCATGTCCCATGTCACTAAGCCCCAAAAAGGCCCATGTCAACATGTCAACATGTCGAATTTAGGGGGCTAGGGCCATATTAAAGATTTCCTGCTGGGTGCACCACTGGGGCCGGATTACACGCCCTGGGACAGAATTACACGCCTTGGGGCCGGATTACATGCCCTGGGGCCGGATTACACGCCTTGGCCTACATTTTGACGTACCGTGGGCATACAGGTAACAGGGGCCGTATGCCCACTCACTATGGCGTGGGAGAGTAAGGCGGTAGCGTAGTACGGGGGCGGTCCCCAGTCTAGTAAGATGCACCTTGACCCCGCCCCTAGCGTACGCTAATAACGTAATGACGCAGGGCTAGGGCGTGGGTTTTGTGTGAATCTTAGTTGGCCCGCCCTGCCCTGGGATCACGGTTGACCCAACAAGTCCCTAGGAAAGATACTCACGCCTCCACCTAAAGTGTTATTAACATGAACAATGTATCCCTGATGAGAGGGGGTAAATGGTCTGGGTAGGAACAACAATGTCGACAGAACATAGACAAGAGAGACTGTCGGCTGCTCTGACGTTGCCGTTGGCACAATCTCCTCTCTGATTTTGCCCAGCTCGACGTGGGTTCGGAGATTTGTATCATGCTGTGGATTTAGGAGTCTCTATGTGCCATTGGGAATTCGTAGTATAGTTTGGATACTCTCTGGAACAGTCCAAGTGAAAGACCATGGGCAAAACTCACCAATATTCCGGGATCCGTTTGGTAAATCTTCAGATGGTGCAGCAGCAAGGGGCGGGAACATCACACGAGGGGGCGGGAAACGTCATACGTCACATTTTGCCCACGTGACTCAAAGCTACGCACTGGTTGGCTCAGCTCCACTCTGACGTCACATATCATTAGCGGACGCCAGTGACGCTGTAGATGGATTGATACAAGGTACCGTTTCTGTTCACTTCATTGTTTACCTAACGTATGATCAGATTATAAATGATTATTTACAAAGACTTACATTTGTTTTAGCTCGTACAACTCGCCAAATAATCAAGATCATTTATGTGTAACCGCTGACCGTTTCACTGCTGGCATTTTACTGAAATCCGGATTTGTTGTTGGCTGCGTTTGTGATTATTTTTTTCCCCACAAATTACCTACGCTACGCCCACAACATTCTCATTTTTCAGCTCACTCTGGCAGTGTTGAATTCTTGGGCTTCCGCGCTAGAGGAGTCCACATCCTCATCCATCCGCTTTCTGCAACAGGTGAGCTATAACAACTTAAAGAGTATGGGCTTGAAATGTAGCAGGTTGCGCTGGAAAGTTGTCGGAAATTACAAAAGTTTACGCTGGGCTAGGGCCTCCATTCACCACGGCAAACCACGCCCCAATACACGAGAGGGCCATTCAATTAGTTACGTACGCACGTTTTTGCCCCAAATGTACCCCCCACCCCCTGGTGCGTTATGTACGCATAGGGGGGTGCAGAGGGGTCCCCCCCTGAGCCAGGCTGAGGTCGGAAAGTCGCCGAAATTAAGGGGTCCAGGTTGAAAAGTCACTTTTTTGGACCTCTTAATCTATAGTAAATTTTATCTAAAAGTCGCCAGGTCGCTTATATTATTGCCTTAGGTCAGAAGTCGCCTCCAAAACAGCCCAGGTCGCCAGGTCGTTTTTGACCCATCTGGAGCTACCATAGGGACTAGGCCTACCCCCCCCCCCCCCCCCACCATACATCGGGTGGGTGGGGTAGGGTGGCTGCTCAAGCTTACAGCCTTCAGGAGACATATCAGAGTTTTCTCCAAGAAAATGTTCAGATTTTGTTTGGCTATTTGAACCTAAAAATGCATCAATTATAGTCTCAAATGGCCTGAAAATCGCCCCCCCCCCCTCCCAGCGACTGTTGACATTTGGTGGGATTGTAAATGACTAAATCCAAAGAACAGGGTTAGATATATCAGGTGTTCAAAGTCTGCCCGATCCAAAAATAGAAGTCCAACTATTAGGCCTATTATTTTCCCAAACCATTGCAAACATTAGACCTACCATCTTTTTGTGGGTAGGCCTACAAGCCTCAAGAACACCTGTCAGTTCTTACTTTTGGGTTTGTTAGAATTGTAATATGCGGGGGTTGGGTACTTTTTTATGCTTAATTATAACCATTCCCCTACTTCGGTTCTTCTTGGGCTATTAACAAAACTCTTTTAGCAATATAAGGCTCGAGATCCAGAAGTAAGTTGAGGGTGTTGTGGGGCCCTTGATTTTAAGAAATGCTCATGTCGCCATATCGATTTTAAGAAATGTCCATGTCGCCATATCGATTTTAAGAAATGCTCCATGTCCCATGTCACTATCTATTTTTTCTCATGTCCCATGTCACTAAGGCTCAAAATGGTCCATGTCACCATATCGAATTTAAGGGTCTAGGGCCATTGTTGTCGACTGTCCACAATTCAACCCATTCAATATATTGCATGAAGAGTAGGCCTAGATCCAGTTATGTGAGTGTGAGGGGGGGGGGGCACTAAATTTATGAGCTGTGTTGGGGGGGGGGACAATAATGAATTCCAATTCTTCCACTTTTCGCTAAGATCCACCCCCTGTTGTTAGATAATGACCACTCCCTAACAATGGTTAACATAGTAAGTGATTGCCTACCTTAAAACCTGTGATTAGCCGATACTAATAACTTCAATGTTGTTATCCTCAGGTCTACTCACAGTGTACATACAGAATCAGAGGATATAACCATTTCCAGCACGATCATCTGTGATCTCCACTCGCTTTGCAGCATCTCCATTGGATTGGTATGTATTTCATGTTAATTCTCATGTTAATCCTAAGGAAGTATACCCAAATTGGCACGGGATGTGACTAACTAAAAACTCACAATTTTATGACTATGTATAAAAGATGTTACCAGGGTGAGATTCCTGTGATTGAAGTGATGATTTACAAGTGAAAGCTTATTGCATATAGTCTAAATCAGGTCTAAAGTCTAGATCTAAATCTCTCTTAATTCACTAGTGGTCCTTAGTAGTTGACCCAACTTATATGACCCACTTCAGGGTTCTCCGCAGAAAAGCACACCGTAAATTCGCGCGTAGAAACCGAGTACAACCGATATTTGCCCCTGTCAATTGATATGTTGATTTCGGAAATCTTGACAGTAGGCCTAGACTGTCACAGTAGTCTAGGCTAGGGCCAGGGAGGAAGACTAAGACCTAAGACTACATGTGACTATGTACTTTCTATCATATTTTGTCGGTTAATTTCTACAAAAGTCAGTCTACATAATGCTCACTACTGGTACTATGAAGTTATACTCTTTATTCTTAGGAAATATTAATATTGAACAATATGCTCCCACATAGTCGATTACATATTTGTATTGTGTCTTAATTAAGATATTTCCACAAGTGCCATGGCCATTTCAGTAAGATATTTCCACAAGTGCCCTGGTCACTTCAGTACCCCTTCAGTTGTCTCCAATAAACACACAGTACCGGTAGATCATTGTCAGAATTCTATTTAAAGGTATAGAGGTCTAATGTAATTTCGACTTGATAATGTAGCCTACCCAGCCTCACACACCTTGTGCAGAGACTCCTCCAGGCTCTCCTACCTACCTGTGTGTACCCAGCCTCACACACATCGTGTAGAGACTCCTCCAGGTGCCCCTACTCACCTGTATGTACCCACCACTTCACACACATCGTGTAGAGATCCCTGCAGGTGCCCCTACCTACCTGTGTGTACCCAGCCTCACACACATCGTGTAGAGACTCCTCCAGGTGCCCCTACTCACCTGTATGTACCCACCACCTCACACACATCGTGCAGAGATCCCTGCAGGTGCCCCTACCTACCTGTGTGTACCCAGCCTCACACACATCGTGTAGAGACTCCTCCAGGTGCCCCTACTCACCTGTATGTACCCACCACCTCACACACATCGTGTAGAGATCCCTGCAGGTGCCCCTACCTACCTGTGTGTACCCAGCCTCACACACATCGTGTAGAGACTCCTCCAGGTGCCCCTACTCACCTGTATGTACCCACCACTTTACACACATCGTGTAGAGATCCCTGCAGGTGCCCCTACCTACCTGTGTGTACCCAGCCTCACACACATCGTGTAGAGACTCCTCCAGGTGCCCCTACTCACCTGTATGTACCCACCACCTCACACACATCGTGTAGAGATCCCTGCAGGTGCCCCTACCTACCTGTGTGTACCCAGCCTCACACACATCGTGTAGAGACTCCTCCAGGTGCCCCTACTCACCTGTATGTACCCACCACCTCACACACATCGTGTAGAGATCCCTGCAGGTGCCCCTACCTACCTGTGTGTACCCAGCCTCACACACATCGTGTAGAGACTCCTCCAGGTGCCCCTACTCACCTGTATGTACCCACCACTTCACACACATCGTGTAGAGATCCCTGCAGGTGCCCCTACCTACCTGTGTGTACCCAGCCTCACACACATCGTGTAGAGACTCCTCCAGGTGCCCCTACTCACCTGTATGTACCCACCACCTCACACACATCGTGTAGAGATCCCTGCAGGTGCCCCTACCTACCTGTGTGTACCCAGCCTCACACACATCGTGTAGAGACTCCTCCAGGTGCCCCTACTCACCTGTATGTACCCACCACCTCACACACATCGTGTAGAGATCCCTGCAGGTGCCCCTACCTACCTGTGTGTACCCAGCCTCACACACATCGTGTAGAGACTCCTCCAGGTGCCCCTACTCACCTGTATGTACCCACCACTTCACACACATCGTGTAGAGATCCCTGCAGGTGCCCCTACCTACCTGTGTGTACCCAGCCTCACACACATCGTGTAGAGACTCCTCCAGGTGCCCCTACTCACCTGTATGTACCCACCACCTCACACATATCGTGCAGAGATCCCTGCAGGTGCCCCTACCTACCTGTGTGTACCCAGCCTCACACACATCGTGTACCTGCCTCTCCAGGTGCCCCTACCTACCTGTGTGTACCCAGCCTCACACACATCGTGTACCTGCCCCTCCAGGTGCCCCTACCTACCTGTGTGTACCCAGCCTCACACCCCAAAGATACCTACCATAGTTATTTTGTAATTGTACATGTAGCGTATCTCCTATATCCCAAACCCCTGTATCTAGTGCCATAGTGTGTGTCACTGTGTAGGGTTGTTTTATTATACTAGAGTATTACTGTAGGACTATACGTGGGCAGTAGGATAAAGATAGACCAAGGCTCATCTAGTCCAGCACATCTAGGCTTGACATGTCATTGCATCCAGTGCCCCTGACCTGGCAAAATGTTTTGTAAATAACATATAAAGGTGTACGCAATGTCACAGTTAGAAAAGTCTCCATTTATTTTAAAATAATGATGTTATTGTTACTAGATGCTAATAAAGTATTTCTGAGCTGACCACCGGTAGTATAGAGGTCACCATAATGTTTATGAGACAGGAAATGTAAGTGCCCAGTCCTAATATTTATCGTCAAGGTAGTGATATTTTTGACTTATACATGTACCTCTGACCACCAAACACTACCCAAGGTGACCCTACCTACCTGTATATACCCTGCACCTCACACATCGTGTAGAGATCCCTCCAGGTGCCCCTACCTTCCTGTATGTACCCAGCACAACCCAGTAGGAGTAAGGACACCTACCAGCTAGGGATGTCATTGGTATCATAGGTATCGATATATCGACAACTTCTAAGATAACCGATAATGGTTATTGAAACTATGTAAATCGATACCCCCTGAATCTCAGCTTTCTAACAGTGAAAGAATTTTTCAGATATTCCTATTAGAGGCTGAGCTATGGTATTTTAATGAATATGATTTAGGGAATGATAGTAAAATGGACATTTTAGGGTCCTATCCAAAAAAACAAAAAACAAAAAAAAACATTAAAAAAAAACAACAGTCAGGAGCCTCGATCCTTTCTCCTACCCGGCATATGTATTCTTGTTTACTGTGGTACTGCAGTAATTTGAAGCCACAAGACGTGTGGTTTACCTGTTAAATTTACCGTTTTTGTGATATTCCTAAATAACTGATATATCAAACATATCGACACCAAAATAGTGAATACCATTACCTGATAACCTATACAATTTGATAGCAATGACAGCCCTACTACCAGCCAGCCTACACATTTAACCACCAGCCTAAACATGTAAATGTGTAGGCTATATACCTCGTTTTGCATTATGAAACAGGTATCAGACATGTATAGAGTGGCAGCCATGTACCTGGGGACACCCTGTACCGGTACTGTGTGGCCATTGGACAGGGATTAATGTGGAATGCATACCTGGACACATATATGTATCACTCGGTAATAACACTTTAAATTCAAAATTCTAGATTTGTAGTCTAATTACTGGTTATCATATAGATAAAATACACAATGAAAACGATCAAACATTTGGTTTGAATGTCAGTGTATCGATTCTGGGTGGTTCCCCTACCTACCTGTATATACCAGCCATCACACACATCACGTATCTGCCCCTCCAGGTTCCCACATGTAGCACCCCAGCACTACCGGGTAGTTTACACTTAATATGACCAAAACATTTTCCAACTTCTACCAGAATGAAAGACGCGTTTGGTATTTGTACTTTTCACACAGATACTCATAGTCCCATGTACAGACTGCTACAGGTGTCTTATCAAACTACCGGGTAGTTTACTCAATATTACCAAAACATTCTCAAACGTTTATACTTTTAGTGATGTCCAGGTGCTGTGTACCTGTCCCTGTATGTGTCCCTACCCACCACCTCACACATCGTGTAAAGCCTCCTCCAGTCCCCCCTACTCACCTGTATGAACCCAGCCTCACACACATCATGTAGAGCCTCCTCCAGGTGCCCCTACATACCTGTATGTACCCAGCCTCACACATATTGTGTAGAGCCTCCTCCAGTCCCCCCTACATACCTGTATGTACCCAGCCTCACACACATCGTATTGTTCCCTTTTTCCATATCTTTCCTCTTAGTAGGGACCTTTAGCAACCACGTAAAAGCACAATAAACACAGACGTAGCAGTGCTATAGGCATAGGATACGTCTGCGTTTAATAACGTCGGGTTTGCTAAAGGTCCCTAATGTAACGCAGGTCTTAACCATTGTCACCGATGAATGTATAAGTGCCTACGTCCGCGTTTATTGAGCTACGTTGGGTTTGCTAAAGGTCCCAAGTGTAATCACGTTCATCTGTGCTGTCCCTCATTTCATCTTTACAGGTGTTAACCATGGACCCATTGTCCCAGGTTCAGTCCGTATCTGACTATCCAATAATACATTTTTGTTGGGAAAAGAGGGAGCAGGCTAGACAGTAGGGAAAACTTATTGTGTGTAGTTCTAATGTACGTGGTTATTTTATTTTAAGCTCTAGACAAGTTCCCTCATCACCTTTATCAATGTAGGGTAAAAACAACTGGAGTTAAACAGTAATCCATGTTTAATGAGCTACGTTGGGCTTGCTAAAGGTCCCTACCAGGAACCTTTAGCAATGATGATGTCATCCATTGAAATAGATAGGAGCCCATATCAAAAACTCCGGGTAATATGACACAGGCACAATTTATGTACCTCTTGGACTACCAGCCGCAATAGGTGGGCAGCTAGGGTACAGCACTATGCATCTGAAGGTGGCTGGTTCGCTTCTAAGTCAGGATGTGCTTGAATTTATCCTAATAACTATCCATTTATACATAATGTTTTGTTTTATTAAAGTGGACAGTTACCTTTGAGGTGTTCTTTTTGGATATATTGCGATTATGGTAAACAGGGGTTCGTGGTTTCAAGTTTTGATTACTAAAAGAAAATGGTCCTATGTAATGTATATAATTAATCTTATTTACAAAAATGGTTATCCTAACTGTGAAGCGAACCAGCTACCTACAGACCCATAGTGCAATGCTCTAGCTCCTCACCTATTGGGTCATGTCGTTAGGGAGGTACATAAGCTGTGACCAGTGCTATTGTTGCCAAAGAGGGATTTTAATATCCACAATAAAAAAAACGTTGCATATGGATTTATGCTAGTTAGATGCATTAAAGTCTAAATCGTGTACATCAAGATATGATCATGTATTCCCTAATGAGACATCTGACACGCACCCTAGGGATTCGAACCCACATCCTACAGCTGCACTGGGGTAGATCCCGTGATTTAACAGGATTATACATGTAAATTCACATGTTCTAATCCCGTGGTATCACGGGAAATTTTTCTCACAGAATCCCCAAAAAAATCCCGGGAATTTCTCGTTATTTGTTACCAGGGCATCGTTTAGAGCCTCCTCCAGTCCCCCCTACATACCTGTATGTACCCAGCCTCACACACATCGTGTAGAGACTCCTCCAGGTGCCCCTACATACCTGTATGTACCCAGCCTCACACACATTGTGTAGAGCCTCCTCCAGTCCCCCCTACATACCTGTATGTACCCAGCCTCACACACATCGTGTAGAGACTCCTCCAGGTGCCCCTACATACCTGTATGTACCCTGCACCACACACATCGTGTAGAGCCTCCTCCAGGTGCCCCTACATACCTGTAGGTACCCTACAGTACACACATCGTGTAGAGCCTCCTCCAGGTGCCCCTACATACCTGTAGGTACCCTACAGTACACACATCGTGTAGAGCCTCCTCCAGGTGCCCCTACATACCTGTATGTACCCTACAGTACACACATCGTGTAGAGACTCCTCCAGGTGCCCCTACATACCTGTATGTACCCTACAGTACACACATCATGTAGAGACTCCTCCAGGTGCCCCTACATACCTGTATGTACCCTGCACCACACACATCGTGTAGAGCCTCCTACCAAAGTTAGTCGCCATGATTGCATTTTCGGATCAAAGTGCATAACATATCAAAGCAGTATACAGCCTCTAAAGGGTTAAAATATCCTAGCCCAACCCCACCCACCCATGCCGCATTCATCTGTGAAAAAAGTCACAAATGATTTTGGCTCTGACGATCACGTTTGAGGCTTATGTCAGAATTCTTTCATGGACATGGTCTACCTGTATGTACTGAACACATAGGTGATAGATTCCTGCTCCTGTTGCCCCACCTCAAAGACCCTAGGTGCTGGTTATAGGATAACCCATACCTATGTTATACGCGAACCAAACCTCCAGTGCGGGTTATGCAATATTCCCAAAGTCTAGCCCAGTGGGCACAGAACATTGAATCAACATTGAAAAACGGTTGTCAACGTTGATTCAACATTGATTCAATGTTGCTTCAACGTTAATCTTAATTTTGTGCCCACTGGGAGGTGTCGATAATATGCCAATGGGCGCACTCTGTGTGCATCTAATGTGCCATTTAAGATTTGAATGTGTCAAATGGCGCAGGGCACGGGCCTCTTAATATCCCTGGATACTTCATAGGGTACATGAACCATATCTCACCCAGCTAAATTTATAGATTGATAGGATTTATTTAAAAAATAGACTTATCTCTGTAAAGTGTGTATTACCGAATTATGAATGATTACCAACCATGTCATAGGCTGATGCTAATTTGCAAAATGTGTCCTGATGTGTTCTATTTTGTTACAGAATCCCTTGAAACAAAATGACAACAGAGGAGTGCCCTGAAGAACATGTAAGTAGAACATACTGCATCAAGTATAACAATCAACCATAATCAAGTACATCACACTTATATTTAAAAATAACAATCAACTTTAATCAGTTTTTCATTTATATAAATTTATTTATGTAATTTGATCTACCCACGTGCATTGGGGGGTATAAGTGAAAAAGTCAGTACACTCACAAGCTGGGGATTAGTAATATTACCTACAGTGAAGGGAACTTATGTCTCCCACCTGCTGTGTACTTGTGTAACTTGACCAATATGGGCAATCTGAATGAAGTAAGATGCTACAAACATGTCAAAATTATTTTCTAATCAAATAATGCCCTGAGCATGCTGTGGCTAGTTATTTAGTTATTTAGTTGTGACAGAGATATCGTAGCTTTAGGATCTCCTGTGCCCTGTAAGGCACTATGAGAGTGTCCCATACTGTCTTATATATGGACCAAACCTCATATGCTGAGTGTATTGACACAAAGTTACTGCACAATCCCTGTGTGCACGTGGTTCTACCAGAGGCTTGATTGCCTCCTCATAGTTACTTACATTAACACAATAGCCCCAAGGATAACAATCAACCCTAATAAAAGTACCGTAAATTCCCGCGTATAACCCGCACCTCGCGTATAACCAGCACCCCGACTTTGAGAGAATCATATAACCCACATTTGGGGTCTGAAAATCACCGTTTTAGTACTGTACTATACTTATAAAAACCCTCGTATTACCCGCACCTAGACTTTGAGAATATTGTATAACCCGCACTGGAGGTTTGGTTCACGTATAACCCGCGGGTTATACGCAGGAATTTACGGTAATCAGTGTTTGCTTCATATAAAACTCACATTAATATTTTGTACAATATGCTTCATTGCTTCCTGATAGCTACTTACTTTAACCCTCTCACCGCCAGCAGGCCGCTATAGCGGCCAGAGCACCCAATGCACTGAGTTGAACAAGAATAGATTACTCAAAATTGATGAAAATATTTTCTTAGAAGTCATAATTGAAGCACACCATGTTTGGTATCATATTAAAGCTATGCCAAAACCTCATTTCAATTTTTTATATTTTTTTTTAATTTTCGGCAAAACTGCAGAGAAATATGGCGGTGGGAGTAACCCCAAACTAATCTAATGTGATTTTCATTTAATTCCCATATATAACCTGGTGAAACTTCAAACCAAACGCTATCCTTTTTTTAGGTTTTGTCCAACTACATAAGCACTCATATAGTTGTTGACTCAGGGTTTAATTAACCCTGAGTAATATACACCTACTAATTTTGCATTTTAAGACAATTTTGTGACATAGGAGAATCGTTGTATTTCGGTTATCATTCGAGATAGACAAAAGTGGAAAAAAACATGAGATAGGCAAGGTCGGGGGACAGCATTTTCCACAATTTTTTTTCTAAAAATCTCAATTTTTCTTGAAGAAATTGAACTGCGATCTTCACGAATTTATTTCTCTCTTTCACTATTATGGAAATGTAGTAAAAAAAAGCTACCACCTCCATGGGCCTCCATAGGCTGCAAGGCATTAAGTTTTTGGGTGCAAGATAGAAATGACATTTTGAGTGAATTTGCCCGTATTTCTCTCTTTCTACCCCCAAAGCGGGCAAAAACTGGGCACATTCTACCGCCAGGACCTATGGAACAAGTCACATCCACTCTATATCTATATGTTAACAGATAGCGGTTATGATACAGGTAACGAATGTACACCAGGGGCGGGGGGACAGGGGATGGACGGCAAAGGCATGGACGCGTAACACACGCCGACCGACACGGCGAAACGGAAACGGCGATGGTGTCGCTGCTGATGCTCCGATCGACTCGCTTTACGGCCGAGACGTAAAACAGCGGTTACGCGCTGCTGGGCGCTGACGCCGACAGCCACCTGCTCGCCCCCAGCTACCTGCTTTCCCACAGCCACCTGCTCACCTACAGCCACCACCTGGAATTTGATTATATATGACTTCCAATATGTGAAATTAGGGTAGCTTTTTCTGGCGATTACGATTCTGCCGTCAGAAATGAGAAATAATGTATTGTACTCAAATTAGATCACTCATTCGAATTCATTTCTGATGCCAGAATTGACAGATTACCCTGAGTCATCTGTGAGGCCACTCACACACTCCATTTTTGTTATTGTTTTTGGGCCCATATACACAATCACTAAGGGTCCTTTAGCATTCTTTGGAATAGTGTTCTTTAATCACACTTTTCAGACATGTCAGTAACAAGGATGAATTCCTATCTGAGGAGTCTGAGGGACCTGAGCACCTTGACTGACCAGACCCAGAATGAAGCTCTGCCATGCTTGAATAGCACTTCCTTGACAACTATAAGTACTGCCTAACAGCACTCTTAACATTGGCAGGTTGACTTCACATAGTAATCATGAGGAGAAAACATGAAAAAGGTGGCAAAAAAAAGGCTGCAAAGGATATGCGGCTGGTCTACAAGGCCAACTGGATGGCAAAGTCACGCAAAAAATTAAAAGTTGAAACACGAAACCCTTCTTCAGGAGATGGATTGAATGAAGCTGACGAAGGCATGATTGAGGTGACAAATGAAATACCATTCAGGGAGTTGAACCTCACTGACACTGCACATCCATCTACATCAAATATCAATGCATCAGACAGATCATATTCCAACAGTGGAGAGGACTCTCTCTCTGACTCAGAGGATGATGCTACCATATGGGATCGTATTGATAACCATTTCACCATGTCCTCTTCAGAGTCGGAAAATGAAAATTCTGCAGAGACTCTACGGGAAGACATTCGAAAATGGGTCACCCGCCATAAGGTCAGAGAAGCACCCACAGATGCAATGCTGAAAATATGGCGGTCTCAAGGCTTCATAGACCTGCCCTGCACTAGACGGACACTGTTGAAGACACAGGTTGACACTGAGCTGAGACAGGTCTCTGGCATGGAATATATGTACCTAGGGTTGAGCCATGAGTTGAAACGCCAGTTTCTGAGGTATCCAAAGGAAATCCGTGATGAAGTAACCGTCCTTGAAATCAGTCTGAATGTAGATGGATTGCCGCTTTTCAAAAGCAGCTACGCTACCATGTGGCCCATTCTATGCGGAATTATGAACCTAAAGCCAGTAACGGTGTTCCCTGTTGCTCTCACCTTCATCGCATCCAATTTGAGAATACCCAGGGATGATAAGCAGGCAAAGACAAAGCCAACAAATCTGGACTTTCTCAATGACACGATAACAGATTTGAATAACCTCCTGGCAAATGGACTGCAAGTTAGTGATGATGTAAATGTCAAAGTCAAGTTACGCTGCATAGTTTGCGACTCGCCTGCCCGCTCCATGGTGAAAGGAACAAAGCTGGTCACAGGATATTATGGATGTGACAAGTGCTGTCAGAAGGGAGTGTGGGCCAATAGAATGACATATCCTGAAGTGGACGTGGAAGACAAGTTGAGAACAGATGAGGACTTCCGGGCCCAAACAAACAAAAAGCACCACAAGATTGACACGCCTTTCCTAAACAGCCTTCTTGACATGATACTTGATTTTCCCATAGATTACATGCACCAAGTGCTCCTTGGAGTTGTAAGGAGGTTGGTGCTTGTGTGGAAGGAAGGCCCTCGTGGTCTAAAAGTAGGCCCGAGTCAAGTGAAAGAAATGAGTTCCAGACTGCAGGCACTAGAGAAATCAGTGCCTGCCTGCTTTGCACGGAATCCTAGAGGTCTTGAGGAAATAGACAGCTGGAAGGCCACCGAATTGCGCCAGTTTGTAGTGTATACTGGGAAACTTGCACTTAAGGGCATATTGAGCCAAGAGCTCTATGACCATTTCCTTGTACTGAATGTTGCTATGCACATTTTGCTGTCTGAGTCACCATCTGAGGACCTCTACACCTATGCCGACAAGCTGTTGCACTACTTCGTCGCAAGAGCCAGTGAGCTCTATGGACCACAGATGCTGGTATACAATGTCCATAGTTTAGTTCACCTTACAGCAGAGGCAAGGCGCTATGGATCATTGAACAACTGTTCAGCTTTTCCCTTTGAAAACTGCTTGGGTCAGTTGAAGAAGTCAGTTGGTTCAGGAAAACATGTGATCATGCAAGTTGTACGGCGCTACCAGGAACAGACAGCAGACCCCATTGAACCTGTGCCAGCAATGACACCATCAGTGAAACACCCAAACAATGTCTATATGCTGACAAATGGTGCATTCTGTCAGGTCCTGCAGAGGAACACCGAGGGTCTGCTGTGTCGTGTCTACAGTAGGAGGAAATACCTTCCAATCTTTAGTTCACCGTGCGACTCAAAGCTGATTGATGCCGTGAAGGTAAAAGAAGTGGACTACAAGCTGAAGCATCTGAGTCCCAATGAACTGGAAAAGCAGGCCCTCATGGTGAAGAACACTGCTAAGGGCACTCTTACCTTCATGGGTCTGCTCCATTTGGAGGAGTGGGCGTAATTGCTCCTTTAACTCTTCCTTTACCGTGCATCATTACTAGGAAATCAATGATTCTTAAATCTATGTAATCCATTATAGAATACAGACTGCAGAGACTTTTTTTTAATCAAAGCCACACCCCGTGGGCCCTACCTCACAGGTGGGCATCTAATCATCTTCTTTACATATGTAAACAGATCTGCACATTAAAGTGGCATATAATGTGATAACTGCATTCATGAGAGGTGAGCCCTTGTGCCTTGGGAGCGTGCAGAAGGGCTGGAACATGCAAAACAGCCCATGGCCACAGCATACTACCCGGGGAAGGCCGTTCCATAGGTTTAACATTGTAATTCTGTATTCACCATGAAATAATTCTTTCTTTTCCTTCCGCATGGTCACTTTGGCTGCTATCGTATCCTTTATGTAGTTCCCTGAGGCAAGAACTCAATACTCTTCTCTAGGGGAAGCCTAGCCAGCTCTGCTGTGCGTATATAGTTTTCCCGTGAGGATGGTCATGGACTCAAGTATTTACTCTCTTGTACAATGTTGTTACCCTGAGTTACATAAAAGGCTTCTTTACAAGCCCCAAAAATAATAAGTTCTATGTCAGACATGGATCTGATAGTTTGTGTAGTCCATCTTCCCTCCCCATGAAGGTTTGATGGCTTTGCTGTACTGCATTTATGGGCCTTCATATTATTTCTTCTTGCCTCTGGGGGAAGCATAGTCAGTCCTGCTGCTTTTATGTAGTTTCCCCTGGGACGCTGGTCATTAGTGACTTTTATACTTGAACCCTTATATATGGGAGGCTCTCGGATCCCCCCTAAAGGCTTCTTAACAAGGCCCCCAAAAGATATTTTGAAGATTTGTCTTTGTTTGTTTTGGATAGGCCTATTGCCGGTTGACAGAAATTAGAAACTATGGTGACCTTTCTGTTCTATGTTGCATGTCTGTTTAACTAGACTACTTCTCCATAACCCCTGCCTGATATCAGGGTCTCCCTAATCTGAAACCTCCCCTTTATAGGTCTTTCAAAGATTTGAGGAATACCTACAGGTTTGGGTCATGGTCTCTTCCTCTTCTTTCCAGGTCTCACAAGTTTAACTTTGGTCATAACCCAACTGTGGAAGATTTTCTTTTCTTAATAGCTTTCTTTTTAAGGGAGGCTTCGTTGTCATATGAGTTAGGATTCTTGCTAAATGATGAATAAAGTAAATGTTGTGAGTCCCCCATGGTGTGTTCATGTGTCTGGTGTCCCTGAATCTGTCCCACTCTATGTCCTTCTAGCCTTGAAATCTTATCATCATGGACACCTGTATCTCTGATGTCATTCATTCCGAACTAATGGATGAAAAGAGTCCTTTTTGAAGATTGGTCCAGAAACAAAATTTGATTCTGTTCTAATAGTGCCAGATCTCACTTATTGGGATTGAGTAGATAGGGTACTGCCTTTTGTCAACATGCTTAGCTGAAACCACCATTACTTCACTTATATTTCTAGACTTCTAAAAAGCATCTGCTATCCCCATGAGTCCAAAATCCAGGCAAATGTTATCCGGTAAAGGAAGAGTTAACCACCCCTGCAACGATCCAATGAAAGCCTCTATAACAACATCTATGTCTACCCACTATACTCCAGCCTGCATGTGTGAAATAACCCCGTTCATCTGAACTATACTCCAGTCAAAACAGACAGTCATGGTGCAATGATGAACAGGTCCAGTGGACAGTGAATCTAAGCACTCAATTCCTAAGACTCAATGATTTCTAGTTAGGCCCTGTGGACAGTATATCGACTTTAAAAGGTTTGATGTGTAGTGATTAAAGGCGCACCCTGCAGGCACCGTAAGACTGGTTTACTGAAGATACATTACAAGTTTGAATGCACCACCATGTTACAGGCTTCAAGTTCATTAGTTCATGCATATAATGGCCAATGCACAGGATTTCAGGACATCTTATGACCTAACTTCTAAATACTGGATAGGTACACACCAAACAGGGAATGTTTCACATTCTGTAAAGCCTTTATCACACAATATATGGCTAGCAGGTAGAACCCAGCATACATATGTGGAGTAACCTATTCTATGCATGCTGTACTCCAGTTGAAGCAGCAAGGTTTTGGTGCAATGATGAACAAGTCCAGTGGACAGTGAATCTGAGCACTCAATTCCTAAGACTAGCACAAGTGTGGCTTCAAGTTCAAAATTCCACATGTAATTGTAGGGCCATGAACATGATTACAGGATATTTTCTCACCTGTTGAACTGAAACACAGAGTGCTGTTAGGTAGTCAAATATCTAACCTGAAATCTACAAATAAACGGAAAGAGGGAGCTGAAGATATAGCAACCTGTTGATGGATCATCGTCTAGAATGTTAACTGTAGAGCATCACCCATGAATACTAACCAGAGAATTCAATGTACGTGTATTTCCCTTGTTAAATGGCTTCTGTTTACTTTATCATAACATCTTGTTAACCCCTTCTTGCAGTTATCTACACCAAATTCACTCCATTATAAGTTCAGGTTCATAATATTAACAGTTTAGCAAAAATCATTGATAAAAATGTAAAACTTCTCCTTACAAAGGAAACACCGATCTATTTTCATGATGGCTTGAATTACTTGTTAACAATATATTGAAACATTTATGGGTTGCAGTAGATAGGCCTGCTCTTCTCCCTTATAACAGGCCATGCTTTACTAAATGTTTCAAAATAATGTTAATTGATACCAAGACTGTCAACTGAATTCATCACAAAAATAGAGTGGTGTTTTCTTATAAGGAAACCCTACCTTTGAGATGATCTCCTACTTTGAGATAAAAATCAGTCTTATTTGAAAAATAAATGTGAAATAAACCTGTCTGGAAAATGGGTTTTATGGCAATCATGAATAGAAATTCTCTCTAGCATCTTTTTACATATGACTATATTTTCCTCATGTATTGATTTGCTTTTCTTTCTAACTGCCAAGCAAAAGATAAAAATAAAAATAGCAAAATATGTTCTATGATAACAGTAGATGTATTACATATTTGATGGCTGCTAAAAGTTCTAAAAATAAATTTATGTTCTGAATTCAGTTGGAATTCATCGTAGTCCAATTCTCCGAGGATGATACCACCGGCATAGCCCGGAAAGACTGGCTTCTTGAGGAAGAGCATGTAAGTAATGTGCAATGGCTGAATATTTTGCTCACATATGTAGGCTTGCATTTCCATTTTAGTAGTGAAAGAGTATATCAATATATAGACAAAGGTCCATTAGTTTTAGTCTGTTGACTGAGTTATCTCACGAGTTGACTAAGGGGCCATATTTCACAAAGCCACAGGTCAACAAGTGAGATAACCCAGTCAAAAGACATAAACGAGTAGACCTTTGTGTTTATTTTTTCTGTTTTTCGATTCAAAATACCAAAATTGTGGTGGGGGGGGGGGCTAAAATGGCTAAAATAGATTCTTTCTATGCTGTTCGAATGTAAACAAACCACCGTTTTAATGATGTCACAGGGCCGTGAAATATGACCATGGGTTATTTCACTGGGAGGGGGGGGGGGTGTAGTACGGTATTCTTTGGCAAAGTCAATGGGACTGCTGTATATCATAAAAAATAAATAACTTACTCTTGAATAAGAATTCTGGAAATGATATTTGGGCTTTATCAATGGCATCCCTAGTTCCCTTCCCATTGTGAAACAGTCTGGTTTCTTTGCAGGCTACATTCGTCTACTGGCCAGCAGATCCCACCAACGATGCCAAACGGAATACAAAGGTCAACCAGAAGACTTGGGAGCTGCATAAGATAAAAAAGATTTTCAAAGAATGTGGTGAGTACATAAAAAATATAGAATTTCATTTCATCAGGTCCCTTTGTTTGTTATGTTTGAAATAAATGTGGCACAATCTGCGAAAAATGCCCTTAGTGCAGGGTGCATTAAGGTCCCTTTTCCCAGCCCATGTCACAAATTGATTAAAACCTGAATGAAATAAGATAATTGTTTAAGACATTGCAGTACTCACTTCACTACCAAGGTGCCAAGCACGTGTTTACATCCAGAAGGCATTGTAGTCTGGAGGTTGTGAGCTAGAACCTTGCAGCGAACGACGTACGGAGGGTTATGATTATGAACGTATGACCTTGTAAACATATCCTTTGGTGTTGAAATCAAAATCCTAGACCTACTAATGGCAGAGATATCAACTTTTCTGAATGCCATCATTTTCCTGGCAGCCATTTTGGAAAAACGTCTTTTACAGAATTCTCCGGCGGTGCCAGCTTGGCTCTGTGTGGGAGTTTGTTCAGTGGGGTCTCACAGGCCAGAATCACCCAAAACCCTCCGTACGTGGTTCACTGCGAAGTACAGGTAGATAGGCCATTTCTGGCAACTGGACGATTGAACAAAATGACCACTTGATCCCTGATGGGTCGGTGACCCTGTGAGGTCACTAAATAATGATGTAAGCTATTCAAGGAGGTGAAAGGTAGTCTGACTTTGTCAGAATATTCTTCTTAAATGGTAGCTGTAAAGAGTAGACATGTACACTATAAAGTATAGTGTTGTGGCACTCCCATGCCTGTCACTACCACACACTTAGCTACAGTCCCTAAGCTTGGTCTGCTCATTCCCAGGTAACAAACTGACGTTGTTTAAACGTTATCTTAACGTCATTTATAGAGTGAGATAACGTTTATTTTGCAGCTAGCCTAACTCCATTTCGTGGACTCAAATCAACGTTGAATTAACGTTGAATTAACGTTGAGCTATGGGTGAAAAAACGTTGAGTTAATACACACATTATAATGCAAAAAGAGGTCTATGTACAGCTATTTAATATTTACCTTAATTTCTTTTATCTAGTTTCTTATGTCTTTCATACTTCCGCACAGGTAAGCTACATACTCTTTCTAAAAGAGTTACATGAAGCCTTTACTCCTTTGTGAGCAGTGTATTGATTTACAGCCCTATATAGGCATTTTTATTTATAATTCTCACAATGCCACACAACGGGTGTCTACCACACCACAGATCCCAATAAACACATTCTATCATAATGTGACCAACCTTTTAAGCCTAGATATATTTAAACACCAAATATTGTCATTGATATTGATAAACATTATGATAAAGTGTCATTATTGTAGCTTATCTTAGACGGATACTACTGTGCAACCATAATTTCATTCTCATTACATACTGAACTGCCACCTGGTAAGTTGTACTGAAGTTTAAAAAAAACGTTGGATTAACGTTGAACCAATAGGTTGAATAAACGTTGATTTGAGTCCACAAAAAAACGTTAGTCCATGTCAAATATAGGTTGTCTGGAGAATGTTAGTTTGCAAACTGTTTAGTAACATTGAACCAACGTTACTAAAAGCACGTTGTCCACAAAAACGTTAAGTCAACGTTGAAAGAATGCAAATGAAAAACGTTAGTCAAATTAACCAAAAGTGAACGTTGATCAACGTTCACTAAACGTTTCTTGTTACCTGGGTTGTCTTGCTCACTGTGGACTACATGCCTTTAGAAAAGAGTCTTCATAATTTAGATACTCTAAATTGTCACATGACATGAAGGACATGCCTGGTTTCTCTTGTGACAGCTGAATATCTTATATTTTCAGAAACCTACAAATTGGCCAGAAAATACGAGAGAAGGGCACTTGACAACTCAGATGTGGAAACCCATGACGAAGGTATAATTGTAATTACCGTAAATTCTTGTGTATAAGTGTAGGCGTGTAGCTGGATGCATTATAAACCAATCAGATAACACCCTGCATTCACTGCAGAACTTTTGGGGAGCATTATGTTACAGCTTGAACCAATGTGACCACTGTTATTAATTATACTTTAAAATTAAATCACTAACATGGCATCTTCAACAATATATTTTCTTTTGCAGATTCGGGTCAGCGAAAACGCAAGCGGAGCACCAAGTACATGAGTATGTTTAAATGCTATTAATTGATCTAGATGGTTATAACAGATAATGTGTATACACATAGCAGATTCCATGGAATGAACAAGCTATCGTAGTAAGGACCCTTTTGGGGGCATTTTACTAGAAAACCGCAAAACTTTCAGAGTATTTCAATGCTTAAAAAACTGTAACCAGTATATAAATATCCATTGAATGCTTAACTGCTCGTTGATTCAATATATCATCATAATTCCTCCTCCTTTTGACAGCCCAAGCATATCTCATGTTATTATCTCTGGGAAATAGTGACTATTTACTGATGATATGGATGATCTTTTGACTACTTTGCAGGCAATGCAGACGAATCGCCTTCCCCTTCCTCGTCAACCAGCAAAACAAAGGGCAGCAGCGCCAAGACATTCAGACCAAGAGGTAGTCAACATATTTCAAAACCTAAGCAAGCTTATAAAAAAACATGAAATTATTTTCCTGCACACATTGCAATAAACTGGAATCAGCATATAAATTACTATAATAAACATGACATAGTGTTCCACTACTCCATGAGGGCATATCCCACGAAATGCAAACCTATCCACGGGCAATGTCCCAGTATCATCTGAAATGAGCAGCTGTCTAGAATATAGTCACTACCTAACTATTTGCCTATAGGCAATATTCCGCTGAGACAAATTGTCAAAATTCCATCATCGGACAAGATTTGTCCATAGGTTTAACATTATAAACTGATGGAATTTCGGCTGATTTGTCTCAGTGGAATACTGCCTTATAACACTGATAACTGTTTCTAGATGATATAGATGAAGAGGAACCAGAAGAAGAACCAATTACTCCTCCAAAACGGAAAAAAACATCTAGTACCCGGACATATCGCAAGGGTGAGCTAAATATTTCAAGACTTATAGAATCATAAGATAGCAAAAAAATTATTTCAACCAGCACTTTTTTAGGTACTTTCCATATTACCGTAAATTCTCACATATAAGGCAAAGACACAAAATATTATAAGACACCCTTAATTTGACCAATCATATGATGGACCTTCAAGTGAAGACTGTAGACCCAGCTCTGTGACACTGATAACTGTTTCTAGATGATGAAGAAGGAGAAGCACGGGAGCGAGAACCGGCGACTTTGCCAACTGCTCCAAAACTACAAAAGAAATCTAGTACCAGGACAGATCGCAACGGTGGGCACGATATTTCAAGACTTATAAACTAATAAGATAACACACATTAATTTTACAGGCACTTTCCATATTACAACAAAATCTCACATATAAGCCAAACGTGCATATCAGATGCACCTTTAGCTGTGATAAATCCTATGACTGACCTTCAAGTAAATACTGCGGACCCAGCTTATTACAAACAAAACATTATCTCGAAAAACAGTGACTGCCTCTACTCTGCTACTGATAACTATTATCTATTTTTCAGTTAATGCTGACTCGGGTGAAGGAGCATCAACCAGTAGTACTCATGACCAACCAACAGCATCTACTAGTCAAGCAGAAAAACTGCTAGAGGTAAGCAACTGTTAGAGTCGTACCATCTTATTTATCGCAACCATATATTTGGCATTGAAACACCTCTTTCTGCATTCATTTCCTTCAAACTAAAATACTAGTATAGCAGCAAAGACCTTAATTGGTGGCCAGAATCATGAAATCTTGGTTACCCAGTACATTCAAATCCCAGAGTTCTTGATAACATGCTCAATTTAATTCCATTTCATATTTTTATCAACAACAGTCAATATATATAGGTAAAATTGAATGCATTCTCTTATCATGTTATAGATGGCGGAAGAAAATGGACAGCTGGCTGGTAAGTTGTGTTTATCATTACAAGATACTTAAGATGCTTACCTAGAGAAAAACAAACATTCAAAAAATGTTTTGAATATTGGCTGAAGGCTAAGACACAAATGTTTTTATTTTTTCAAAACTTTTTCTAACATTGATTAAATGTTTTCAAATGTCTATGAAAGTTTCAAGAAGGTTGAGATATGAGTTTTCCAACATGGAAAAGATATTAAATAAACGTTTATGAAAGTTTGTACAGGTTTTTAAATGAATATTGACTTTTCACTTTACTTACATAATACATATATTAGAAAAAAGACCACAAGTCACATTTTCTACACAAAATGAATAACACAGACAAACTATTGTGACTATTTAATAGGTGGAGACCTGATCAACCTACTCAAGGAAATGATTGGCAATCAGGACAAGATACTGACAAAGATGACCTCAACGCAGAGTCTCAGGATGGATGAATGCCTCTCGACAATTTTACCAGAACCGATGGAGACGGTTGAAGCCCTGGAAGAGTTCAACGACAAGCTAGGAAATTCCGTATTCCAGAATAATGTTGTACGTACTCACCACATTACCACAAATCCTTCCATGTTACCTCAGTACATCCACTTTGTTATTCACAAATGAACTCTTATGAATCAGTTGTGATGTAACTCGCAGGTCAACCATTTTATTGACTCAGAGTAAATACCCAGAGTAATATATAATGTCTAATTTTCATTTTAAAACGTTTTTGTGACATGGGAGAATGTTAATCATTCAGTTTGTGTTGACATAGACATGGGGGGACAAATGACACAGATAACCAAGATCGAGGTACAAATGATTGTTACGAGAAAAGTAGTTCAAGGCTTAATTTCAAGGCCTCTAAAATAGAAATGATATTCTGAGCTGAATTGTGTGATTTCTATCATCTTTCATGTAACTTTTCCCTCTATCTAACCTTAAGATTTTCATTGATCTGACTTAAATTACCATCTAACTTCAATGTACAATGGTGGAACAGGCAAAATCTGGGCATTTTCTGGGCAAATACTTATCATATGCAAACTGACCAAGCAGTCCCAAATAAGCTATGGGGGGCAGGGCATTTCTACAGGAACCTTCCCAGCTCAATATGCTCAATCTTTTCAATTTTGCAGCTAAGAGTGCTCAACTACAATGGGGGGGACCATCTGTCCAAGACCATTGGAAATTTGCTCAAAAAGATCGGTACCAATGGGCTTTGGTCAGAGTACTCCCTCTGCGGACAAAAGAAAAAGAGATCATTCAAGAAGTTGACCAGAGTGATGAACATAATCAATAGTAAGTGCAGCAATCCTCCTTGCATAAGTATGTGATTTGAAATTTGTGACTTGTATGCGGCCATATTATGTAATGTTATTAAGCCATTGACTACTGGCACTCCCACTTTGCAGCCATCCCCTCCCCCCCCCCCCCCCCATGACTATTCATTTCTTTGGCCATGCACTCACTTCATAGGAATTGGTTCTTTTGATGTCCTCAATGGAATATACCACTTTTGGTATTATGGGTTGATATACCACCTGAAATACACATAGAGTAGGATAAAACAGTATTTCCTTTCTCCTCTGCGCTCTCCCCTTCAGCTCCTGCCATGAGATGTCTCTTTTGGCCTTCTTGTCCCCCATTCTGTCCCACTCATTGTGTGCAACTCGTTTTCAACCTCTCTTCCTAATGACATCCTATATTCACCATATGGAACTATGTTTGACATGGGAACAATTGTTTGAGCCTTATAGGACAAATGGGCATTCTTTCCACAAAGATGTACCCTCCTTACTATGTGGATATCTTTCGATGGGACAGTTCAATGTCAAAACCTAATCGCTTATGTATACTTTTGTGAATGTAATTTTTTTTTTTCAGTTACCAGTTTCAGACACCATAAGCGGGCCAGCCACGATGACGTGACAGGCATACTAGAGGACCGCCTCAAGTCGGCACCCAATAAAAAGGGGGGATCGAACAGAATTTAAATCAGATATACAATCCTTTCTACCACTATCAGTAATGATGATGTTTTCAGGACAGGTCCAGTGGACAGTCTGTTTTTTTTTTAAATCTGACTTACTGGTAGTATCATATACATTTAATTAGTGCCCTTTGATATAGGTCAGGTAGAACAACAACAAAAAAGCTTTCATATTCTTTGTAATGATTACATATTTTTGAATTTAAAAAGTCATTTCATTGTCACAAAGTCATTTTTATAAAAACAATGTACTTATCCAATTCTGGTAGTTGATACAGCATACTGTGTGAAGAAATAGTGTCCTAATAGGTTCATGCGTCAACAAAAGTAAAAAACAATTCAATCTTCATGACACTGACCTATATATATATACATGATTTCCTTGCAGTACTTTCACATACTACAGCTCTGCTTGAAATCATTTGTATCAAATAGTTTGTACTTTAGATGGGTTAGGAGTAATTGGTTATAGGGCATGATTATCCATTGAAAGTTTATATCAAATAGTTTGTACTGAAGATGGTTAGAAGTGACAATGTTATCATATTCATGGTATTTTGGTATTTATTAATACATTAACTAATTACACTTAAATTCTAATATATATATACCATAAAAAATTGTAAAATTGTGATATCTAAGATAGTCCTCAGGGTAAATAAAGCATGCAATGTTCAATCTTGTAAATAATCCATCAGCATACCTTGTTACTCTTTGTAAATTTATTTACTAAAGGAAATTCATTTATTCACAGATGTGTATGCTAAAATAATGTCTGTAAATATGTGTTAGTTAAGTGCCTGCATTATATTTACCTATGTTATGATGACAGAATGTTTAATAATCATTATATGTTTCAATGTTGTGTGTTTATGACATTAGCTGACATTGAGCCTGATCTGGAGGGCATTGTCATAGAGTGAGGTCTAGCCTGAGGGCATGGGTGGTCAGGCTGTAAAGCAGTTTGCCCACAGAATAAAATTCATATCAATATTTCCTGAATTAAAGTTTTCCATAATTTCTTATTTGACACATATATATGCGGCATACCAAGTCTGACTTGGGCTATGTCATTGATACAGATTATTGAATTTCTCTAGGTTCAGGATGGAACCTTTGTCACAAAAAAGCAACAGCAGACACTTTTTTTAAATTACTATGGAATTTGAATTATAAAAGCCTTATAAAAACCTTTTTAAAACGTTTTAAAAACGTTTTTAATTGGTTTTCTAATCACATTCTGGAAAAGGGTTTTAAAACGTTTAAAAAACGTTTTTAAAACGTTTTTGGTGAAGGTTTTAAAAACGTTTTAAAAACGTTTTAAAAACCTTTAAAAAAACATTTTAAAAACGTTTTTAAAACGTTTTCTGTAGTCCACATATTAACGTTTTAAAAACGTTTTTTGCAAACGTTTTTCTAACCTTATCAGAACGTTTTTTTAACGTTTTTAAAACGTTTTTTTGTTTGTAGGGTTGACTGTATAGTTATACTCTGTGAGTGAACCCACAGCCAGGAGCTCCCAGTGGGAACTGCCAGCCCAGTGGGCACAGAACATTGAATCAGCATTGAAAACTGGTTGACAATGCTGATTCAATGTTGATTCAACGCTAAACGGAATTGTGTGCCCACTGGGAGAGACTGTTGATGGCCTGCCTTGTATAGGGCTCCTAAGGGTTAGGCCATGGGGGCATCCATGTTCGGGGGTTAGAAGTTCAAGCATGTAAACACTTCATAACCCCCGGTTAGCTGCTCCATCTACTGGCCAAGGGCCCATACTGCAGGTTCTCAACTTATCACAAGCGGCGCTGCTATCGACGGCCAGGTGCCCTATATGCAGGCCAATGATGGTGTCAACATCTAGCCAACCAGGCCGGATCATGTAATTCGGGCCGGGTTGTTAGAAGAAACTGTACAGTTAGTTTATAGAACCCGGGTGGTACAAGCCTGGCCGGGTTATATTAACCGGGCTGGGTTTGTAGTCCTCAAGGAGGTATAGTATTATGATGTAATACACCACAGATGTTTAAACTGCTTAGTCCACCATCATCTTTAGACCACAGATGGTGCCACATGTCTATGGACAAACACCTGGTACAGTAGGGCCATCTATGGTTGAACGATGATGGACGTCTAGCTCTGTCATACCTTATCCTATATTCAGTCATCTACTGTAATTATGAGCGTGCTGCTCAGTTTAAGCCTATGGTGCCACCTGGCACCTGTTTTATTATGCAACAAGGTTATAATGCTACCAACCTCCCCAAAGCGGGAGGAGTAGTTGAGGATAAAATGTAGAGATAGAACCCCATGCATACTCAGTAGTTGCAATTTTCAAAAGAGTGTGAGTACTCTTGTGATTTAGAGAAAAAGCAAGGGTCTCAGATCGTGATAAGTCATATATCACAATGTGGGTGTTGGCCAAAATGCATGAGTTTGTGTTATACAATATTTGAATAACTGATACAACACTTGGATAGAGATAAGCAAAACTGGGGGTTTCAGAGGGTTCAAATAATTTATTGACCAATAAAAGTGTACAAAGAAATCTCAAAGGTTCGTATCACATTCATATAATTTGCTATTGTATGTGTCAAGTATATCACATCTAAAACACTGTTACAGACTATTTGGTGTTATCACAGCAGATATGGATGGATGGTAGGTTTACATGTCACTTAATAAAAATAAAATGTACAGAGATCACTTCGTTTATGATGATGGTGATAAGGATAGCGCTCTTTGTCATTCAGCAGAGCTATGCGTGCTACCCTTGAAATGGATAAATGTGTATCATTATTACAGACTTGTTCTTTAATGAGCAAGATAGACCTACAGGACAGAAACAAGACAAGTACTTTTAAACTTTCTTCGTATCATTATAATTGTAATTCAAATAAGAGAAATGGTACGCAAATTTTCTCCAGAAACATAGAATACCATATTGTCAGTTTACATTACCGTAAAACCTCGCGTATAAGCCTAACTCGCGTATTAGCCGCACCCCTAACTTTGACAAATTATATAAGCCGCAGAAGGATTCTGAAACTGCTAATTTGGTACTGTACTATACTTACAAAAACTCTTGTATAAGCCGCACCCTATATAGGCATGTTTGGTATCAAAAGAAAGCTGAGTCTGACTCACGTACAAGCCGCGGCTTATACGTGAGGTTTTACGGTAGTGCTTTTACTCCATTGAACAGTTTTTGAGCTATTGAAAGTGACAGCGTGTAAGCGTATATCCATTCACACAATTCATATATTATTAGAGCAGAAACAGGCTTCTGAATTAAATTCCATGATCTTCCTATACAAGTTTATTGTCACGTGTCCCCATGTTGGTTACAGGGGGTGGTGGCAGTGTAGTGGCTGCTGATGTTACCTGCAATGACTTTCTTGCACTGGTAACAGAAGTTCCTCTTACATGACCAACACTTGATGTGGTTGTTGGTGCCATTTCTCAAGTTACGCTGGCGGCAGCAGGGACACATTGCGATAACAGCTGCTCTACCAGCCATGATAGCCTCTTGCACAGCATTTGCTCCCTGTTTGGAGAATATAAAAGGTGGCATTAGAAAAACATTTTCATCTATTATTTGAGGAAGGATAGTTAAGTCATACTGACCTAGAAATGTTTGTTTTATATTGCAATGTCGATCATCTCGCTTATGCCAATGTTTATATTAGATGTACATTTATTGTTTTACGGGAGATGTGTTTGCAAGCGACCACCTCAAATGCTATTACTACACACAAACAAATGTTTAATGATGTGGCAGGGGAAGTAGCGTTTTGAATATATTGCTTTGTATATTTTTGAATTTGGTCGGAAAATCATGTGAGTATTATTTATAGGATTGCCCAACCCACCCCCTGTGATGCCAAGTATACAAGTTGAAGATAACCCTTTAGCTGTACGGGTATGCATACCTCAGGTACGGGACGGCGTTCGTTCAGTCTGGCTTGCCAGTTTGCTCCTAGCACTCCTAATCCCTCTTGACCAGGGAAAAGATTACACCTTGCACCACTCGCATTGAAATGGTCATAGCTGTCTATCTTCTTCATGCAGATCCAGCACATACCCTGGCCACACTGAGAGCAGGTAACTTTGTTACACCTGTCCAATTAAACAAAAAGTACTTATAAAATTCATCAAACTTATGAAAAGATATATATGCTTATAATTCTGATCGTGCTCTAAAACCGAATACCAACTATTATATGTACAAGTATTTGCAATTACTTTAGAAAAACAAAACTCTGAGGTTTGTATAGTTGCTCCATAATGCAATATGTATTTAACATGTGGCATCTAATGGTAGCGTAGATTTGGTACATAGCGTAAATTCCTGCGTGCTGCAAGCCAGACCTCCAGTGGGGTTGGGTTATACAAGGATTTTTAGAAGTACACTACAGTACTAAAGTAGTCAGAATCAGAACCCAGGTGCTGAATATAGGGGATTTCCAAAGTCCAAGTTTGGCTTATACACAGGAATTTATGGTAGTACCACATATATTTACTAAAGTAAAAGTGATGTCATACCCTCCACTCTTCTCAATAGGTATTTTGCATCTAGGACACTGCTTTGCCTCTTTCTTAAGGTAAGACTTTGAAAGAAATTCTTGTTTGAGTCTTTGCAGTTTCTCCCTGCTCATCTTTAGAGCATCGGATTCACTCATACCCTTAACCTCTGAAACAGCCACATTAAGATCTCTTGCCAGTTTCTTTGTCAGTTCTTCAATGCGTTCCATCTGCTGCTCTACTGACATGCATGGTGACTTCTGAAATATATGAAAGTTAGTAAATGTAAAAAATGTGGTGACAAGGTGCTTCTTTAGATTCCTTAGACTTCCAAAGTAACGAACTGTTACAAATTTTATTTCTAACATTTAAAGTGGGTTATCCGTTTATTCTTCAAATTGTACATCTTACTTCAATGTATTCCAAACACTGAAAAGGTATAATATTTAGAGAATAGAGGTAAATTAAATTTCATCAATATGTGTTGATACATCACAACCATGGGTTTTTCTATTGTATTAACAATGGGGGGAATAAAAGTGTGCATGCTTTTATTTCAAAATGACCATATATTGGGCCATAAAATCTGATTAGAGCAAAATCGGAGGGAATTAGGGGGAATGGAATAGATAGGCGGTCAAATATATTATTTGTGAACATTCTGACTCATTTTTAAGGAAATCTATTTTTTTGTCCCACAGATCAGATGTACTAACTAAAACCTAAAAATATCAAAAGTTCCCATAGATGTGAAAACTGGCATACTTTGCAGACAAAAAGTTAAATTCACATTAATTCTCAAACAGCTTACTGAGTGGTAGGGTTCTTGGCAACGAGGACAGAAGGAATATTGGCAGTTTGTACAGAATGCTTGAGTCTCATCAGAGTCCCGGATGACTGCTGAGTTACAGCGTGGACACCACGTGACATCCTCCATTGTTTCCAGGGCTTTCTGTGGACAAAACAATAGGATTGTATTAGGGAGAGAGGGCATGCGGTCAGTCTAATAGAAATTAATTTGGATGACTACATTACACAATCTTCATAGATACATATAACATGCAAACTGCGGCCAGTAATAGCCAAATTACATACTCTAAATGTAAAGAAGGTGTTTTACCTGAAGACAGAGTCGTTCCCATCTCGTATATGACTCCTCTCCTAGCACCTTACGTAGAACTCCGGGTGGCACGGACAACTTACACTCAGACAGCGGGCACCTGTATTTATTTGGAATAAGGATGTCATCGATAACTAGGACATCAAAATATCGCCATTTCAGAATAACATTTCCATGTGGCGATGATATCAAAATGCTGCTTTAGGCCCACTTGAACACTCTACCCATGGAATCGAAATCAGTCAAAGTATTGGAGAAAATATATGATAACTCATGATATCAAAAGCGTGCATCCAAACGAGACATGTGCATCATTAGCTTTTCACAATGAACTCACTTGAGCTGTTGGACGGTGCCGTCATTCACGTGCATCACACAGAGGTCGGTCATACAGTCGCGGCAACAGCAGTGTTGGCACTCGTCAATAACGTAGAATTGGCTACCAGGATACTCGCAGAAACAGACGCTACACTCATGTACCCCCTTCTCAAACTCCCCCCGCAGCTTGGCACAGTCGTATCTACAAAACAAGGGAAGAAAAACACTTTATTCTGGTAATAGAAACGTGAGTTCTGGTAATAGAAACGTGAAATGCCCTAGACGTTTGGTCTAGTTTAGCCCCTAGACTTGAGCAGTAGAGGAATACCTGCAGTGTTGGGAAATGCCTAGACTTGGCGCAGTGTCGGAGAATGTTTACAGCAGGGGGACAGTTTAGGAGAATCCATAGAACTCAGCAGAAGTACTTATCACGAATCCTCAGTAAAAAATATGAAAGTTTCGGGGCACAAACATTTTTTGAGGCAAAAACTACAAATGTATTTTCAAAACGGGATTACCCATTCTCACGGGTTTTGGCTAAAAAAAATATCTATACAGTTAAAAGGACTGCGCATATCCTATCACATCCAACTTTACACCCTAATAGTAGGCCAAAGGGCCATGAATGATTATAAGCAGAGACAAACAATAAAGCTAAAAAAAACTGTAACACTGTGGTTAAACTCACTCAATAAGTCTGATAAGGTCACTTGCCACATCTGAACACTCAGGTAGAGCACGGGGGTCACGTGGTCCCAGGGTCGCCTCATCCCCGTCTATGTATGGTGTTAGTATCACAGACTTGTCCAGGCGTAGACAACTGCAAGATGAAATATGACATGTCATGATATCAATTTTTACAGGGGAGAAAAAGACAAAAAAAGACAAGTTGAACTCGATCCTTAATCCTTATGTGTTGACCCACTGAGCTTTAGGGAACACCTCAATCTATTGTCAATAGAAGTTGCCCATATCTAATATACCGTGGGTTCATTGTACCCTATGGTTAAACGTAAACAGTTGTTTTAAACCAATATACCAATTGAAGTAATTAGGGTGGTGGAGGTGATTTGATCTCTGGGAAAAGAAAGATTAGGAATACCATTCCTACACCTCGCAGAGGTTCTACTTCCTAGCCTTCAAGCCAAATAGGACCTGTATCACAATCAAAAGTTGCATATTATATCCTAAGCAATTACTATCAAGCATAATACTTTAACCCTTACCTGAGCACAGACTCATGTAACCAGTCGGCCCAGGTGTACAAGATGGGTGTTCCGGGCGCCTTGTCCCAGCGTTGGTCGAGCTGTTTACACAGGTCCGAGAGCTGCCCGGCGTCCAGCCACAGACAGGAGAGTGTGAAGACCGGGGCCACGTCTGACGGGTAGCGCTGCGGCAGGGTGATGTAGAGGCTGAGCGGACTCAGGTGATGTACCTGGAAGGCTGAGTGCCACTGCCGACCTGATACACACAGAGAAACCTAGTAAAAGTGCTCACTGCCAATAAATAGTGCTAGCTTTTGCAGCGATTTACTTATCATTTCACACCGAGACAGCAACATGGGCTTTCTTAAAACCGACATGGGACCTAGTGACATATATGTATTTCTTAAAATGAACCTGGCAGATTATTGATAATACATGGACAGAGACATACACCGAGTGGATTTCTTAAAATGAACAGGGTACATGGTACCACCCCCTCCCATATAAATCCCCAATATTTATAGGGTAACTAGTAGCTTCGATCTGTGCTTACCAGACTCAGTGCGCATGAAGTTAGGCCTGTTGTGGGTGGGGACCTGAGTGATGGCACGGCGGGCTGGTAGCGCGTTGTGCTGGTCGTACGGCACCCACATCTCCACCATTATACCCTCCTCAGACAGCGACACCTCCACTTCAATCTGATATATAGAGAATAAACACAAGCTATTTGAGGTGTTCTCTTCTAATAGCATTACTACTAAGGTTGCCATTTACATATTCATCCTTTTTGGTATTACGAAGTTCATCCTTTCACATAATGTGTGATTACAACTGTTCTTTTTATATTTGACACTAGCTTGGTTATGAGACAATTCCTGGTCCATACATTACCACGGTGATTGACTTTGTAATGTATTAACTAGGGCTTCATTCAGGGCTACCAATTACTAATTTAAAGTGTTATAACATCCATTAACCCTTTCAGCCATTTTTTATCATCATCTGCCCTAAATAAACCGTTTTCTATCAAGCCGGTCAAAGATGGCACCCGGCCAAAGATGGCACCCGGTCAAAGACTTTAACATTGGCCTGATCTCGTGAGACACTTACCTCCAGTGAGAATACTCCCTTGTCCTCTTCTGTAGGTCTGCTAACCACATGCACAGGACCAGCCTCTCCATAAATAGCCTCCAGGGCCATAACCTAAAACAGGATGTGTTTGTGATATTGTTAATCCATGTAGGCCTATGCATGCTTATTGAAGGTAGATTCCTAATACCCGGTACGGTTCCAATAAGGGAGAACCGTATCAAGCCTGGTAATCCGTCAGGAATGGACATTAACTAGACTGATTCTGAGAGAACAGTCATGCCAGTACAGTTTATGGAATTTTAAGTTTGCTTATGTCATAAGTACTATGTTTATATTATGTATCACCAGAAGGTTTTTTGGGACCTTTAGACCATTAGATGCTGATGCCCATCAGTTTCTTCTCTAGCCTATAGATATTCTTTTCTAATGCCGGCTAGATTCTGATGCTCACTAGATTCTGATGCCTGTCAGTTTCTGATGCCCGTCAGATATTCTTTTCTAATGCCCTCTAGATTCTGATGCCCGCTAGATTCTGATGCCCGCTAGATTCTGATGCCCGTCAGATTCTGATGCCCGTCAGATTCTAAAGCCTGTCAGATTCTGATCTCGTCAGAAACCGACGGGTGTCAGAATCCGATGGGTGTCAGAAGCCATACCCCAATCTGACAGATGTGAGAATCTAGCAGGTACTAGAAAAGAAAATCTGATGGGCATCAGAGTCCATACCTGGATCTGACGGACATTAGAATCTAGCGGGCATTAGGAACGCATACCAAAACCTGACAGGCATTAGAAAAGGACCTGAAATGAGATAATCTGACGGGCATTAGAATATAATTTAGATAATCTAACGGGCATGAGAAAGAGGGGGCCTATGGTCCCGGTGGCTGTGAGTCCCACTGGCTAAAGGTCCAGTGGCCATTTGACAGGGGGCCATATCTCTATGTCAGGGGGCTAAATATCAGGGTGGCTATATGTCAGGGGGCTAAATAATTGAGCTCTCAACCTTTTTTTAATACGGTTTTATTTGTTCCTGGTTTAAAGTTTCACAAAAGTGTTCGACCACGAATAAACCAGTTGAAACAGGGAGCAACTGTGTCAAGTTATTTACAATTTGATTATCCTTACATTTGAAACTTTGTACTCCAAAATATTATACCATGATTGGTGAGATAAAATAATATACAGAGATGGTGTATGATTGTAACAAGTAAAACATGAACATCAAAATGATGTTACTGATACGGGTGACAATTACATATACATATTACATTTTACATTTTACAGAGAGGTATCCAGTCCAACCATGAGCTGTCTACAGGGTGTGCTCTACAGTCGATCGTCTGATAGTTCGGAAAAAGAAAGAAAAATGAATATGGTACAGAACGTAGCCACCATTGGGACTCCTCATACAACATCTGATTTGACACTCCAAATTTTATCATAATCATCCTGACATATATTATTTTACTTAATTTTTATTACATTTCATTATTACTTTCATAGTATTCTAGCTATTCTATGACATCACATATTATACCTTGGATATAGACCAAGAATTTGGTCTAGCAATACACTGAACTATTACATAGGTTTAGGCGAAGTTTGGGTTACTTGTGCCTGTTTCGTACTGGCGTATCAGAGATAGCTTTTTACCTTTTCGTCACATTATACCTAGACAAGTGGAGATAAAGACCAGTGTGATCACATACACTTCTTCTACGTCATGTCAGTTACTCGACCTTGTGTGTAAATACCTCGCGACAGTATGAGAAAATAAAAATAAAAATAAAAATAAAAATAATATGGTTTTGATTGTTCGAAGTTTTGTCAAACTGTATGAACTTAAGTTCTATCCAACAAGGAAACTGGTCATATAGGAGTATATATAGCTAAGTCAAATCCTACTCAGCCCTACTGCACCTAGACAGGTTAGAAAAACCTAATATTTTGAGATGATATTTACTCCTTCAAACAGGAGATAAGGATTTTCGTGCCTCCACTTGTCCAAAAACAGCTTCCCAAGTTTTCTTTTTATGAGGACCCTGAATGTGGTTTTGTCACAGACCCACCTCGTTTCGGATTTTAAACTGTTCCACCAGGAAGCTGCCTGGTAAGACGGGCTTTTAATATATTGCTGCAGTTTGTGCTGAGGAAGTTTGATTGTGGGACCACCGGTTGCTCTAGTCCCACTAGAGGGGAGTATGTTACATTTTCCAGCGTAAACCAGTCTATGCACCGTACTCAACTGAAAATATATTCTCCTTAAATCTAGTGGTAAAATACAGGCATATTTGTATAGGTCTTTCACAGCGCAGTCAGTAGGGTCTTGTATTCTAAAACATATTCTTAACGCTATGTTACACTGAACTTGAAGTTTCTTGTAACATTTTACCGGTAAACCAGTTAAGAATATACAACCATAATCAAAATATGGTAACAACATGGTTTTGAAAATTATCAGTGCAGTCTCTTGGTCCATGTTCATCCTAGTGTGCCTATAAATCCAGATTTTAAAAGCAATCTTTTGGGACATGGTGTTAAATTGTTTTTGAAAAGTAAGATTTTTGTCTATTTCAATTCCTAAGTACTTGTAATTGTCTGAAGACTTGAGCTTTTTCCCTTTGACTGATAAATCTAGCAAAAATGGATCATTTTCTTTAGTAAATAACATATCCCTTGACTTATCTGGATTTATAGTCAGACTGTTTCTATTGCACCAGTCACAAATTATATCTAGATCTGCCTGTAGTGTGATATTCAGTACTTCTGTGTCTTGATGCCGAAACATCACTAGCGTGTCGTCAGCATATAGTCTTATAGAAGACTCAGTATCAAGCTTAGGCAATGAGTTAACATACATTATAAATAACAGTGGGCCTAGTATAGACCCTTGAGGAACGCCATACTCCATATCCAACCATCCAGATTTTACCTCGTTACAAAGAGTACGCTGTGACCTTTTCTCTAGGTAGCTGGTAAACCACTTTATAGTCCCCTCAGACAGATTAAAATGTTTTAATTTATCAAGAAGTAGTGTGTGCTTTAAGGAATCAAACGCTTTTGAAAAATCGAGGTAGATAGCGCCAACGCTATCACCTGAGGACAGGGCATTATGGATTACGTCAACCACCTGAAACACCGTATCCAGTGTGCCATGATTTTCTCTGAAGCCATTCTGGCTGCTACTTAAAAGTTCATGTGATTCCAGAAAGGGGTATATTTGTTTATGTACAATTCTTTCCAAAATTTTTCCCGGTACCGGGAGAAGAGATATTGGTCTTAACTGGGTAGCTGAGGTCGGGTTATTCACTTTGGGGATAGGTACAACAGTGGCTTTCTTCCAGCTATCAGGAAATAGACCACCTTCCAGAGACAAATTAATCACCGCTGTAAAAGGTTTCAACAATACCGTAAGACAGTCTTTGAGCAGCTTGCTTGATATGTCATCAAGACCTGAGGATTTATAAATATTGATATCTTTTATAATTTTCAACACATCCCCTTCGTCAACTTTATGAAATTCGAAATTAAGGTCATCTAGTTGATTTGGATTACGTCTGGGGGGCGGGACGTAGGCTAAGGGGGGGGGCGGGACCCCTTCCATCTCTGGGATGGCATCTGCCAGATTTTTACCAACATTAGCAAAAAAGGTGTTGACAGTTTCGGAGACTAGCTCTGAAGGAAGAGGGTTATTTTCATGGTCCAAAAGATTAACCGGGGGCCTCCTGCTTTTCTTTGGTAATAGCATGCTTACCACTTCCCAAAACTTTTTCGGATCTTTTTTATATTTTTTCAACTGCTTCTTTATAAAGTTAGCATAGGCAAAATTAACCTGGTTGTTGGTTTTAGTTCTAATGTACCTCGCCCAGGCTGTATTAGCTTCAGTGGGGTTTTTGTGGGCCATCTTGAGTGCTAGGTCTCTTTTTCTCATCAAGGAAGCAAGGTCAGTGGTGAGCCACATGGGCTTCTGCCTTGAAAACCTGAACTCCTTCACTGGGAAAAGGTCATTCGCCATATTAATTATTTTACCGGAGATAATGTCCCACAATTGGTTTGGGTCAGACACGCCTTGAACTTGGATTTCTTCTCCCCTACAGAGTTCCTCCTTTATTCTTTTGTAGTCATAGCCTACATAGTGCCTCCCTCTAAATTTAGCCCTAGTATAATGCGCTCGTTCTTTTTTCATTACCACATATTGTGGAACATGGTCACTAGGGCCTAAATTCCAGGCACCGCTATCAGAAATATGAGGGGAATTAGTATAAATTTGGTCTATTACGTTAACTGGATTCTCAAGAGGTCTAGAGGGGAAAGAAATCAAAGGGACCAGATTATACTTTTTGGTCGTGTCGTCAATGGGGCTGCTACTATGTCTATTCGGACAAACTTCCATGTTAAAATCACCCATCATATATATGAACGGGTCTGTATGTTTACTTTTAACACATGAAAGGGCAGCCTTTATGCATACATCAAATTCAGAAACAATACCGCTAGGTGGCCTGTATACTAAAATAATGAATTCTGGTCGGCAACCCTTCCTGGCTAGTCTAATGACCATTAGCTCACAGTTTGCGTTCATTACATTGCACTCAGCTTCAGCCAGCCTTTCATGCGCGTGCAGATGCGAGACGTAGCATGCTAAGCCTCCAGCATTCTGATCTGGTCTGTCTAGCCTGTGGAGGGTGTAGCCGTTAAAATGGTAATCTATATCTGCCATGTCATATTTTAACCAACTCTCAGAGGCACAGAAAACATCAGGCGTTCTGACATATGTGAAGTATTCTATAGCTGTCTTCTTCCAAACTAAGCTTCTGACGTTCCAATTAATCATGAAGAGACCCTTTGGTCTTATGAATTCTGTATCAGGGGCTACGCTCTAATACCCTTACAAAATGCCCTGCTAGACTGAACATGGGAGGGGTAGGAGGGTGCGATACTGCGGACAAAACAGGTAAAAAGACAAATATATGTCTTACACAAGCGCGTTCTACGAGAAGGACAAGGACAAGGACAAGGACAAGGACAACATTACTCGTCTTCATGTTGTGTAGGGGGGGGGGGAGGGGAGTGGAGAACGGTCTCACATTCCTCTGACCTGTCGTACCTTATTCAAGGACAAGAATAAACATGACTTATTTTCACAAATACTTTGTATTCAGAAAAAGATAATGCTTAACATTTAAACATGTTCAGGTGGAGGTGGTAGCACATACAGTAATATATGTCTCTGTGTACACATCCGCACTTCAGTTTCATCTCACTGGAGAGAACAAGCATATACTGTGGTTAGTACAACTCCTACAACCTGTCATTTATAATACATACATTTTCAGATACCACAAGCGTGATACAGCTCCTTAATTTTAAACTTAGCTAAAAATATACCGGTGTTGAATAATGTAGATTTTAACGTACTACAATATCCCTGTCATCTGACCAGTTATCATACTATATTGACTGGGTACGGAGCAATACTGCAATTACACAAAGGCTAGAGATGTGTTAGTTAAACCATTTGGCGACATGTCATGTCATTCATACTTTTAAACTGGAGATGGGCTCCACATGGGCTAAGTACTGACTTGTCTTATAAGAGAATACAATATTTCGTATATTTATCTCATATTCATGATACGTTTCATGTTGGTACCGACATATTGGCTTAATAAACCCTTTGCTCTATAAGCCGAGCTCAATTACAGTATTACCTATACTAACTACTTTGGGCGAAGTACAGTTTTATATTTTGCAAAGTAGTTTACCATATACAGCTGTTACGTATGTCTAGTGGTCTTGTGGTATTTCCACCAGCCGAGTCAGTTACAATCTTAACTTTAGTAACTAGGTTTAACGAAGTTGAGTATTATATTTACCAAGTAGTTTACTCTAAGCCACTGTAACTCATGTGTAGTGTTCCTTTCATCAGTTACTGATGGATATGTTTAGTGAATATACCAGTACCGTGTAATGTACTCAGTACTGAGGATGCTCTAAAGTCGAGCTCAACAACAAGAAGAGAAACAAAATGTCATTGGAGATTTTCCCCAACAGCGTCCTATATATAGCAGGATACTAAGTAATGGGTGGACCATGCCATACTAAGGTGCACCTTCCTGACCATGATTGAGGGCGCACGTCATACGTCATCATATAAACTTATCATCATGTCCTTTCTCGGCTAGATTGGCATAAGCACCGGCAGTCTATGATTTTAGTCAGTTAGCTAGGCTGATTAAGTACTTTCCCGCATGTTCAGGTAGAGCTTGAAGGGAGTGTCAAAAATGGAAGAATAAGTCCTTTCTGGTACTACCCTGTGATAGGGTGGTATAGTATACTCCGAAGATCAGTTACTCACAAGTTCAGAGAGGTAGTTCCAGGACTTAAAGTCTACACAGTGCTACCGGTGTCAGCATGTGACAATAGTAGAGTTTCTGTTGTTGTAAAGCCTTCACACGGCTAATTTAACTCTAACTGGAACCGGGGCCGTTCACTGTTTTTATAGCACTTTTGGTACATAAAATTAAGTAATATCTTTGTTGATACGGGCGTTTAAGAGATACCTGAAAAATATACCAGTGCCTTATTTATATAATATGTAAAAATATAAGTTTGTGTTAAGCTGAGATCCATTTAGTTGCAACACAATCATTAAAAGGAGAATGCACTGTCACGGTAGTTGTCTAGTATAGACCTTTTTATATTTCACATTGAGATATCTTTCTCCTGGAGAAATACTGTTTCTGTTTCACTGTCATGTTACCAATCCTCTGTATCACAGTATCTCGGTTTGGTTTCTGAGCCTACCACTCAATCAGATACTTTTTACCCATTTGGGTTAAAACAAAATAAACTTTCAGTGAGAGAACAGTACCGTAGTGTTAGGCATGGCACACAAGTTTAAAATATCAGTAAAAGTCACTGTACCGTATAACAGAACATAAATAAATAAAATAAATACACTTTGCAGGTACTTTTGAAGCAGAATTGTATGACTGGAAGTTTGGGGTAATACTTCGATCCCTGAGATGAGAGTGAAACCGGTTTTTTCATTTGTATCAAAAAGACTGGGCCAAATTCACAACACAACAGCGTTTCTGTCACATCATGATTGCGTCTGTTATCTGCTTATGTGGGAGTCATGGGCCAGACGTCACCCACGAAGAACTGCTCCGTGATAGAGGCCCAGAAGGTTAATAAATTGTAAGAAGCGACCATGTTGTTCTGCAATGGCCTGTAGGAGTGATGCCATGTGTCGGTAGTGTCTGCATATTTATGAACGAGATAATCCAGAGGGGGTGTGGGCGTGTCTCTGGCCTCATTGAACTGATGCACTAGCTCGTTCACTTCAATTATCCCTTCGTCCAAGACGGATTGCAGGTCTTCAGGAGCAGTAACCCGCCCTTCGACTTCAGGCCACTTAGAGACCTGTGCACCCACAATTGGGGCCCATATTATGGCTCCTTCAGGCACTGATTCACTTATCAGGGCGTTGATCTGGGGAAACTCGGTTCTGATCTTGTACCTCATTTGTCGTTTTGAATTTACTACCGGAAATATGTTGTGATACAACAGTTCGTCACCGCGCGGTTCTGAGAATGAACATACACTAGTGAAACCTGCCCACATCATGACTCTGTGTGCAATACCCTGCTTTATCACTTGTATTGCTTCCTCGGCCATTTGTACTGCGCTAGCTCTAGGTCTATATAGCACTAAAAACTCGACTGATGTTTCTCCTAGAGAATGGAGTGCTGGCTCCATGAGATCCCCTCTCACGTCTACTATTAACGCTATCACTTTTTTCTTGTTCTCACTCTGAGCAGAAGAAGCTGCTCCGGTTGCTTCCTCTCGTGCTTCAACTGTTGCTTCTCTTTCTTGGCCTTCAGCTGGGGCCGGGATGTTGGATGACTCCAGCACCCCTGGTTGGAGCTGCACGTCATCTGTAGCCTGGTTTTGTACGCCATCTGTAGCCTGGTTCACCATACCAGACTGAGTTGAGGCCTGGCTTTGGGCTTCGTCCTCTGGGAGAGGCAGAGGTAACTGCGTAGTGTCCATTGTATGGTCGGAACAGTCCATCACCTATAATTTTAATGTGCTTTCACATTACAATCAGTATGATACAGTTATATGTACATTGTGATGTAACAGGGTATATAGTTACAGTGTTATACTAGACTAGCCTATATGACAGGCCCTAAAAGTGTCAAGTTGCTATGTCGGGGGCTTTCAGTGTGGACCACTTCAATTTTAATTTTAGTTTAGTTTTAAACTTAAAGTGTCACGTTTTACTGGCGAGAGTGACGCATAGCTTGTAGGGCTATCTATGTAGCCTGGCGTGTATACTTCAAAATAGCATTTTCTCGACTTACTACCATTTGTTGAGAGGCAGAGGGGAGATATATGTCGACGTATTGGCTTGGCATACAAATTGCGCCCATTATGGGTTATCCGTTACTGAACACCTTAGTCGCCAGCAGTCCGAGCTGCGGGTTTTGGTTGAATGGAAATGACGGTGTAGAGCGATATGCACATGTCACGTGAAGAACAGTTTGTGCCTGCAGTATCTGCAGTATTACATACCTCATGTAACCCAACTTTGCGTGTGGATGATTGATTTAATGCAATAGTAGGAGTCTGTGCGTGAATGTGTTTGCTGCGCTTCGTGGTAAAGTGGGCGATAAAAGGGAGACCGCGTGGTCCTACTCGCCGGCAACCAGCGGACCGAGCTGCGCTGTGATTGGTCGATTTCTCTAGTCTTTGTTTATGTTTACATTTGGAGCACGTGTACTCGATGTAGGGAGAATATGACCATAACATTGCGGCGTTGTATTGTGAGTGAGATGAGAAAAGAGAATAGAACTCCCTGCTGTATGTTTGAAATGTAATCTAAAGTAAGTAAATTAGCCCAGCAACATGTTATGACACTTTGTAGTCTAAAACACTGTACGTTACCCATACTATTCATCTAGTCCTGTCTGGTATCTCGTCGCAGGGGTGAGGGGTTCTGCTCCTCTTGGCGTAACTGCGCCGCTCTGGCTACCTGCTCACGCTGCTGTACTTTTTCTCTGTCCTCCTGATCAACGTTGTTAGTGTTTCTTTTAATAGTTTCCGCCTCATTTGCTTTCTCTTTTCTCGCTAGCTCCCGTTGCTTGTCCTCCTCCCATTGTTCATCCATCATGAGTTGGATGATTGGGTTGTTGGTCAAACTGTTGCGTCTGGAGTCAGTGGGGGAATGCTGAGGAGAACTGTGCATTCTGTCCCCGGTGTTCCTCCTGGGTCTGGGGTCTGAAGGGGTGGAGTAAGGAGTACTGACGGCTTCATTCTGTCTACGAGGGCTACTGTCTCTTGACCTACTCACATTGTCAGCTGCGTTATTTGTCTGCATTGCAGGGCTGCGCGGTTTAGGGCGCGGGCTGGTGGGAATGGAACTGGTTGAGTGGAAAGAGTGTTGCGAATCTGAACGGGAAACAGGCGTAGGATTAGGATCTAACTCGTCGCGCACTTTCATGAGTAGTTTCCCCATTTTGTTTTGTCCTTTCCAGGTCCCCTCTCTCACCACCTTGGAGAAAAGGGATCCACCTACCGCAAAGAAACGGTCTCCAGTTGTCTCGAACTCCAGTAGAAACTCCAAATGTTTAGGACTTTGGCTGAACTTTGCACGGACTGCTTTTTCGAGAATTGCCTCCTGGTGTTGGTTTCTCCAGGTGGGGCTGGACAGGAAGGAGTCACCAGTTGCTTTTATCAGCCTGGGGTCCGTTTCATTCCGGATGAGTGTTGCTAGACTGTGTTTTAGGTGGAACTTTGCCTTGTAGTACATGTAGTACTGTTCAACTGAACTCCAGGTGACTCCGTCCAGTATGAACTCACAATCGGCCCAATTTGAGAGCGGGCTGTGCTGGCTCATGAAGCCCACCCCCTTGGGGGTTTCTTTAGTGAAGGCATACTGTAGGGTTAAGTGCTCAGGCACTAGATGGATGGTGTTTCTGTTGAACTTTACTGAGTCTATGACGATCTCGTCTCCATAAACTGCCGCCCTATGACCCTTCTCCTGAGCTAGTGCACATATGCCTTTTAGGCCAAGGTGATGTGTCTTATCCTCACTAGTGTAATCTGGGTTTATCCAGATTGACTTGAATATTGGGTCTTTTGCTCCTTGAAGACGGGACCTTGCATGGTACACTTGATCTCTAAGTAGCTGGTATGTAAAGTTCACCACTATAGGCCTAGGCCTAGGCTCAGTTTTCCTGTTCTTTCTAGGGGGGGGCCCAAGGCGCGTGGCTTCCTCTATGTCAGCTAGGCTTATACTGATGTTCATTTCCTGGAGGACCTGGCGGATCATGATTGGCAGATTTTGCTTATACCCTTCCGGTATATTGTCAAAGATGAGGTGTTTCTTTTTTGCACTCCTGTCTATGTGTTCTGCTACACGCTTTTCCACTACAGACACCAGCAATTCTTCCTGTGAATCCTGCCATTCCCTGACGTCTTTCACCACCACTCTCAAGTTATCTATGCTAGACTCACCTGCTGAGATACGTGTCTCTTTGTCAGCCAGCATTGATTTTATTTCAGAGATGTCTGTCGCAGTGGAGGTGGCTGTGGCCTGAAGATCAGAGATGGTTTTGTTGGCTTGCCGCAGTTCAGCCTCAGCTACTCTCACTCTCTCTTGCAGAAGAGTGTGATTGTTTTCTGCTGTCTGGACTCTACTGCCTAATTTGTCCCAGTGGACAGAGCTGTCCTTCAAGTGCTTGATGTCCTTTAAGCCATCATGCATTTGTACCATAATATGGTTAATTTTCTCGTCTGTTGTCATTTTCGTCGGGTCAGGAGGGCCGGTCACCTTGTCATTGGACTGGGCCATTTTCCTGATTATCACCAAACGTGAGGGGTGGGATGACTGAAGGGGGTGAGGAGTAGTTATCACGGCTTGAAACAATGGGTGAGTGAAAGTGCAGTAGGTAAAATTTGAGGGGTGTAAGGCTGCAATCAGGTTTAGGTGGGGATATAGGAAAAAGAGTCACTTGACATTGAGTCGGCGAGAACTGGTCCTCCTATTATCGCTCACTTTTTGTTGACATTGCCGAGTGAGCGGTAGCGTGATTCTTGTAAATTCCCTTACCCACAATTTGAAGTTGTAGCATACAGTAAGTAAAGTGGACAGAAGGTGCTTTTATACAGTATTGGGCCTGTATTTGTTCCTGCCGAAAAATAAACAACTTGCCCTTCAGCGGGCGGTGAGGGACAACTCCCCTATTATCGCCCGGCCGTCGGCTGACAGAGGACGGTGACGAGAATTGCCTTCCAACTTTTTCTTGTAGTCGGTGTTCTAGGGATGGCACTGAGGGAAATAAGGTGTGTAACGTAATCCTGGAGTGTTCATGTACACTTTACACCAAATTATTGGACTCTGCTGTAGAATATGAGACCGATGCTCCCGGATTCTCCCCTCCCCGCGGCGCGCTTACGTGTGGTACTCCATGATGGCCGCGTACTCTCGGCTCCCATAGGCCCCTACTAAGACGCCTTGCCACACAGCTACGCAACAAGGGACGAACCTGCGGAGTCACTAGACGCCGCACATTCTGTGCGTAATCTTGAATCGCCACTTTTGCCGTACCGGTAATCTTAATCTTGCCCCCCCCCAAAAGTTTGATACACCGCTCCCTTTAAGATTACCAGTTGAATGTGTTGTTTCTTATTTGTATACAGTACGCTTTTTATAACATCTGCATAATTTTGATTCTATATCATATAATCTCCAATCATACATTACGCATGTACGGGATAGCTCTCCCAGATGAGAGGACAAACGTTTAGAGCGTTATCTTAATCAGGCTATTAAGATGATCTTACTTGTCTTAACTTTTTTAGATTTATAATCTTAGACTATCTTAAAAGTATTACTATTACTACCGGTATCTATTATGTAATGGGGGGCTCTGCCCCCCAAACCCCCGTTTTTTTCTTCTTTTTCTTCATTTCAATCCTATCTTAAACTATCTTAATTCTTTTTCTTCTATTTCAATCCTCTCTTAAACTATCTTAATCCCATCTTAGGACTTATCTTAGACTATCTTAAAAGTATTACTGTCTGATTTTAAAATACTGCCCCAAAATAAGACACTGAATTAAGATATTAAGATTTAAGATTAAGATTATTTTCTAATAACGCTCTAAACGTTTGTCCTCTCACCTGGGAGAGCTATCCCGTATTTGCCAGTACAACCCCTATTCATTTTCATCGCTCTTCTTGCTATCTGGTAGGGGCTAAGATTATAGCCTTAGGGAGGGTTCATTATTCATGGCCGGGGTGAGGGTGAGCATTTGAAATTGAAGGGGGGGGGGGTACCGCGTATTCAATCAAAGGTAACTATCAGGGTGGCCATTTACCCTAGAACCAATGAACACCCCCTAACATTGTCAATGACAGAATGAGTTATGTAGAACTACCTCATCTCGCTGCTCCTGTAGATTGTCTTGCCATCCTTCCCATGACATGTCCTGCTGGTCGTCAGCCTCTGACCACTCTGGGCCTGGGCCTGGACTGACGGCTCCTCCCTCGGCCATCTTTGAAGTTCTTTGAGTTTTTTGAGCTGGTGTTGGTAGATCTTCTTCTCCCCGGCCTAGTGCCTATGAGTACAGCTTCTGATCCGACTGTTTCCAATGCTTACATCCCCACCAATGATAATCTAGTGCCCTGTGATTTGTTGCACCAACTTGACGTAAGTTATTGCACAATATTTACATGTAAGACTTGCTTGCAGACATGTCGAGGGTTGCAGGGGTTTCCCAAAGTGAGAACGAGGGTGAGGGGAATCCCGTGATGACGTGCCGGGACACGCCCACCCTACCACGTGGCGATGTTTACCAACATTGGCACGTGCTATACTATGCGGTGAAGTTGAGTTGTTGAGGAAAGACAGTGGGATCGTGGCTCGCTAATGGATTTTACGGATAGGTCTATGCAGCTTCTATGTTATCCTTATGTTTTCACTGATCAATTTTAAGATTGCTTATCCTTTTATATATGTAGCCTAAGGGAGCGTTCATTATTTATGGCAGGGGGGGGGGTGAGCGTTTGGCAAATCGAATACGTCAAAAATAATTGGCCCCCCCCCTCGGAATAGGTTGAAAAAAAAAGGCCCCCCCCTCGGAATAGGTTGAAAAAAAAGCGCCCCCCCCTCACCCTGAATCGTTTTCAACTTTATTACAAAAACGATGTTGGTGTCTACTAATTGTATGCATTTAATCCTGGGCACTTTTTTACCTACAATTTACTAGCTTGCAACAAATACATCCATTCGTAAGGTGTTTCAGTGTAAACGTCTCATGATACTCGCTGGTGAGTGATAATAGTCAAACCTCAGACACTTGACTTACATACCGTTGAGTTTAAGGGCCCCAGTGCTTATAAATTGGAAGCTCCCATACCCTCAGTGCTTACATGAGGCCGGCACTTTTTTGAAGACTGACAAAACGGTGGGCTATTCTGAGTGTCAAAAGTGATGCAGTGAGAAATTTGCTGGGAGTTTGAGGAAAATTTTAGAAAATTCTGAAAATATTGACATAATTTGGTAAAATATAACACATGCTGTTACCAAAATTCGCGACATTTCAACGTACTAAATTCGCGACATTTTTAGGAATACCCCTAAAAAAAAAGGCCCCCCCCTAAGAATAGGGTAAAAAAAAAAGGCCCCCCCCCTTTGAATACCCCTAAAAAAATGTGCCCCCCCCCTCAAATGCTCACCCCCCCCCTGCAATAAATAATGAACCCTCCCTAACCATTGATCTAGATCCACGACTACATGTAGGCCTACGCTGACAATCTACTTTCGGCCATGGTTAGGCAGATATTTGGAGCCATTGCATTGTCTCTCCCATTGAAGGGGGATTGCTACACTATAAGGCCACTACAAAAAGCTTCTTAAGAAAGAAAAAAAAGGTTATGATGCGGGAGCTTTCCTCCCCCCCCCCCCCACACCCCCAAATGACGTCACCGAGTTTGGTAGGACCACTTTATTTCAATATTTTAATAACGATCAATTTGCATTGAACTGCATGATAACGGCCAGTCAGGGACATAAATTAACCAATTCCCCTTTGATTATTCTACACGTAATTATAGACAGATAATTTTTATACTATCAGACATCCAGACGGGGGCTTGGGAAATTGACTTTTCATGGAATAAACTGAACCTTACATGCACACGATTGTTTGAAAATTAAAGACAAACTTAAGAAAAGAATCACTGGAACACATATGAAAGGGGAAAAAACAAGTCCTCATAGAAAACAGAAAACAGGCTTAAATTGTAAAGTGTATAATATATAAAACCTAATAGTTGTATCCACGCAAGACAGGCTCGAAAAAAACAACATAATATGACTCAAGAGGCGAATGCTTATTCAATTAACCGTTTTTCTTTTTTTATTAAAACTCGTCTGCTCATCGACACATTCCTCATAAGGATTTATAAGTCTTCGGCTACCTGTCACTATTGCAGTAAAAGGTTCACCAGCACAACTCTTGGAGACCTCTGCTCTACTTGATATAGGTAATCTCTTGGTCATTTTGAAAAAGTAGATAGAGATATTTTTGATATAATGGGATTCACATTCGAGAAGCCATTTCGCAAAAACTAGAAGTGATATAGTATCCCAGTAAATTAGTACGAGGTTGTGCCGGCCTTGGGCATACCCAAGCCAATTAGCGTCGACTGCATGGGTATCTCCAGTGCTCACACACGCTCGCCCTATTTTGCTGGGATACTTATGGATCCTAGGCTTATCGCTGGAAAGCACATGATCTCAATGTTGAAATCGACCCTTTCCGTGTCCGACCCTCTTCATTTGGCTGTGCTGTTCTAGATATTGGATGTTTTAGTGAGCCACGCTGAAGGAGGACTTCCTCCGCCCAGCATGTAAACTCTTGGGTAAGGGCTCAATGATTGGCGTATGGAGATCCCTAAGCTCCTCCTGTGTGGACACTTTAAGATAGCCCAGGAGGTCCATGCTGTCCCCACACTGTTCCTGCACCCAACGTGCCACATGCAGCTTAATGCTACTCCTCCAGGCAAACACTGTCTCATTGGACATCCTGGTTGTTGACCATACAGATTGCTTTCTAGTTGTGGTAGCCATCTGTAGCCAATCCAGCACTGTCCTACTCATAGTCATCCCTGCAAATTTATACAGCTCCTTGGCTATACGTATTGGGTCCCGTGCTAGATCTTCGTACCTCAGCAGTCGGTAGTTCTCTCTAACCGTCTTATGCATGCCCTGAATGCGTTGGCTGGCTGCAAGATCCCTCTGGAGGAAACCACAGAGTTCTTTTGCCCACTCAGAAGGTAGTCGTTTCTTCCCACCCGGAACCCCACGAATAGATTGGACCTGTCCGCGTGGGTCCCGAACAAGATGGATGATCTTGACCCCCTCTTTGAGCAATGGAATGATGGCGGTGAGGTTATGGAGAACGATAGTCTTGATGACGGTTGTCTGATGGTCTTGGCATCTCCTTGGGAGCTTGTCCAGTCTGTGGGGGTTACACCCGTGAGCTATGGTAAACCCATCTTGGTAATTCCTGCAGAAAACACGCTTTCCCCAGGTACTAACCCGATGGTAACCATCAGTGTGGAATTCCATCACGTCCTTAATGAACGGCACGGGGTCACAGTTCAGGAGCTGACCAAGGAAGTGTGCCCCCTTTTCCGCTATACGCTGAACCTTCCGCTGTTTCTCAGCTGTGTTATTGCTAAGAGCCGGGGGATACGTTTGTAATGGCTCAAACATGTAGTATGCCCCGGGTTGATGAGCAAAAATGTCCCCCAGGAAGCTTGAACCTGACCTGAACATGGTATGAATAATAATCTTGTGTCCAACAAATACCTTCGAACTGTCCTCCCTCCTAATTTCTTTTCCTGCGTCATTCATTGAAGCGAATAACTTCATATCATCGAATGATAGGCCTTTTCCCTTTCCTGGCTTCCCCCCATTTCGGGCACTAGGGAGAAACCCTACCTCCTCATAACAGTTACACTGTGCATTGAATATTCTGTTCTGGTGGCTCCAGTTGTGAGAAAGTAAGAGGGTGGTAAGGCAGGTCACACTGATAAGGTTTACAACATAGAACCAGACACCCAATCGCCGTTTTAAACCGTGGATATGTATGCAGGGTTTACTGACAAGGTAGAGTTGTTTTTCCATGTCGGCACAGATGCTGATAGGTTTGGCTAAAGTCTCAGCATCATCTTCTGGATTTCACTAGAAAAAAAACAAAAGAAAATCAAAGATAAGTGAAAATTCATTACAATTTTATCATGACTAATGTATGTTGTTACCTTCCCCCCGTACCTCAGTTGAACATTACATGTAGGTATAGCGTTGACACATCGTCAACTGTATAACTCACGAATTCTCCTTCTAAATATCTTTTTGTCTATTGCTATATTAAAGTAGGAATAATGTGTTATTCTCACTAAGTTGAATCAATTATATTAAATTTGCGGATATGTCTATAGTGTTAAACTATATTGGTCTCAATTTCATCCTCAATCATTTCTATTCTATAGTGGACTGGTCATTGTGAATGTCTATACATGTGATGGGATACATGTGATGGGATACTGCTTTAAGTTAAGAACTGGGAGAGGCATACATACCCTATAGGGAAATTACACAACACACGGGAACTTAGGATTTAAAAATTCGGCATAAAATGAGCAATTGTTAAGAACACCATATGGCAATGCAAATAAACGGCATTTAGAGTGGGTGTCATCTGTAATCACATGGCCATCGGGAATAAGTGATCATCTGATAATGTTGCATTCATATATACTTCACAGTAAATGTTGTCCTATTAACACTCTTAATTGCAATGACATTGGGAGTAAGAGCTGTCATTCACATTCCTAAGTAAAATAGAGGGATCTCTCCAACTGCAATAATATGATATCATCTAAACTTACTTGAAACTCTGTGACTTGGTGTACAGCCTGCAATATATCCCTGTATCATCCCGCAGTGTTACTAATAAACTAACATTGCATGCTTACCAGAACAGCACATCAACATGAAAGTCATAAAAAGTTAATGTCCAATAATTTCAAATATTACTGTTTCATGTACTAAACCCCATAAAATGCAAATGTCCTCTAGCAGTCTTCTTTGGAGAGAGCAATACTATTTATGACGATGTTGTTGATAGTCTGTAAGTATAATGTAGTGTAGAGCTGATGTATGATGATAGATATATCTTTTATTTACAGCATTTATTTTTATTACATTTCTGACGTATGCGTCATATATAAAGGTTATATAAACTATCTCGATCTTCCAGATAACATTGGTCCCTGGGGCGCATTTGTGTTTTACTTGGGCAAGCAGGGTTTGCCCATATTTGGGCTTTGGCCATTATTGTCCAGGACTACCAGTGGGAGCCCAGATGGGCTTAGCCCACAAACCCCATTAATGTAAATACATTGCAAATGCTTCAAATCAGACTCATCCACGATTATTCTCAGAAATGACAATTTAAAGTACACTTAATTTTGACATTGTTTTGTCAAAGTGGGCTAGATCTCGGCACTTCAGGCTCTGGGCAAACCTATATGGGCTATCAAAAGTTTTTCATTAAAAAAATTCTTTTTCAAAAGGGATTACAAAAAAATATAGAAGTCAAATATCTAAAAAAACGGGCTTTCTCTTGATTTTACAAGATTAAAAAAAAAAGAGTTAAAGACAACTATTTATACATGTATGATAAGCTGTTTTATTGTTAAAAAGAAGAAAAGACTCATGCAAGCTGAGACAAAATAAAACGATGAAACCATCAAAATAAGAAAGATAAAAAGTTACTTCGAGACTGTGATCAATATTCTTACATCGGGAAGTAAATTTGGTGTCATCATGTACAAGAACTATTGTCAAAGTTGATGCATGGAGAATGTACCTGTATGGGTAGCGGAAAACATAGTACGTTAGAATGTGGATCACGTATATCTCATTTTAAAAAGTACAGTGAAATTATTTATACTTTGTAATCCTTTGTGATACTACCAGTCAACGTCTATTCTGAAAAACAACTAGCCCTGAGATAATCTTGCCCTCGTGTAGTTTCAAGGTAGGAAATGCGTTGTTTACTTAATAAATCAACAGTGGAATGAAAAAAAAGAGTCCTAGTAAGGAAGTGGCTAATTAGATGTCCCTTTCCATCATCACATCTATATATAATTATTATCCTAATAGCCACACGCATGCATCACAGTGACTGTTTACGTTTATCGTTAATATCATATAACTACAATACTAAGTCATGTGCCGCGGGGCCCTGCACCTATTGGGGTAGCCCTGTATAGACCTACCTATAATTAAAGGTACACAGTGCCCTCTGATATCCATCGTACATAGCCGAATTCATATGGGGCTGATGAGAGGCCTATTAGTTGGTTCCGGCTTATTAGTTGCTTTAGGTCATAGATAGCAGCTTATAAGGTATTTCCAAGGGTGGTGATCCATAGGGTGATCGAATCTATGAGGTGAGTGAAGGTAGAAACACCAAAGACAAGACAGATGGGTGTACTTATTTCAAATACATATCTAAGGCCTCGTCATGTGGTACTTTTAGATGCTTCCATGCATGATAACATGAATAATTATGCCTGATAATGTCCGCCGTCAATCGGGATCTTTGCGGCCGGTTGAGCAATGCAATTTGGCAGCTTAGAGCCCAGTGGACGGTGGACATTATGTCATTATAGTTGAACACCTGCTATTGTAGCGCGTATACATCGATGGTCATGACTGTATACCTTTAAGACCCAGAAACCGCCCGTGTTGATGTCTCATCAATGATTAGACAAGGATGTGGGTGGTGGGTGGTTTGTGGATTCAATTCCGAATGGGTTTGCATGGGTTGTGCGTGTACTGGGTTGGGCCTGGAGGGTGGGTGATTGAATTGATATCAAGGTCTGAACTGATGGCTTAATTAGAATGTAATCTTGGGTAGGTGGAATGTGAAGGTGTTACTGGTGATTAGCAGTTCACGCTCATCCTAACGCCTACAGTCCTATAAAAGCCCTTAGCTGGACACTAGGGTTATTCAACTCCACAAGTCTCCCATCATGCATTTGCAGTGGATGGTGTTCCTGTTGCTGTACTTCCTGTACTGCTACCACTCAACAAGAGGCACAGAACAACAGAACAAACGAGGCAAAGGTAAATTACTTAGGAATTGAATTGGTACATTCATGATTTGTAGAAAATGTTCGTTGTATGGGTTTGGAGTTATGAGACTATAGCAAGAATCGAATACACAGCGTAAACAGTTTGTTCGGACAATATTGCCATGCATCCTCCTTGCATGTGGAAAAATATAGAAACCGCCTGCTGCTTTTGGAATCTTGTTTTATTTTTATAGCGTGTTGATTTTTCATAAATCTGTATAAGCATTTCATGCGATACGTTGAGGAGCCCTTCTGCTTAATATGGAATATATAAGGGGAGTTTCGTTCCAAAATACGTTAACGAATCCATTCCGGAATTGAAGCATGTAGTAATTTCTGTAAGGCTATACATAGTGACAACTATGGTGCTTTAGATATAACGTGTATGCCAGAGACTTTTAGGAAATTTTGTCTCAAAATTGCACTTACCTAACTATGCCTTACTTTTGTCAAAATTTGATTTGATTTTTCCAAATGGCGGTTATTGCGTTTTGGAACCCACCTGTTCAAGGTGTACTATTCTTAATTGCATCCTTCCATATGACCGCAAACTACATCTTAAAATCTTTATGAAACAGCATCATAGCATATTTCTTTATCAGCATAATTATCATTATAATGTCTTATTGAACATGTATTGGGGGTTCTGTGTCCAACCCCTTTTAACCCCCCCCCCCTCCTTATTCGTTTCCCTCCTACACAATGCACAGGAATCAAGGAATTGGGATTTCTTTTAACAACATTAACGTAATTCAAAGTAACTTAGGAAATCAAATCAATGGGTGATCAACATATCTTGATGACATAATGTCCCAAAGTAGCCTACGCCTGTTAAGTGATCATGTATCTATATTGCAGTGCCTATTGTGTTCAGCTATATGGACGAAGCAAAGAGGGTAACTTTAAAGAGGAAGCAGTCCAAAAGTGAGAAACAGAGTGTGAAGCAGCACGTGGGTTACAGCCTCCAGGTGCTCATCTACGACACTGAGTGTCAGCGGGGGCACTCAGAGAATGTAGCCTTACAGCCAGTTAGGTAAGTACCAAAAAATTCTCTCTTTTTTTGTAAATCCAAATTGTTATAATTATTATGTTGCCTGTTCTCCCACAAACATTGCCATGGCAGCATAATTATATGGATCGACGGAGAAACAAGTGAGAGCATAACCATAAATATATTCATGAAATGTATACGATATTGCATGGCCCAATTTTATGTCATATTGGCTTCTCAAGTCAAGAGGGCAGCATGGATTGGGAATATGGATGTATAAGCCACATGTTCATGGATTGGCAATTATAAAATCACTAAGGTTAAAAACATTTTCTCTCTGTAACCGCTCCTAAATCGATATATAATTGTGTAACTTAGACAAAGTTACATTGTCATTTGCCACCCCCCTTATCGCTTGTCAAGTTGAATTAGTTCATTTTAAGCTATTAGTCTGATCAAACAGAAATATACCAGCGCTTATAAATATTGGAGGATACCACATGGAGACAACTTGATTTAAACCCATCATTAATTTTATTTCCTTATAAATGTAATACCACACATCAGAACACTTGCCATGACACTGAATAAAATCGTTACTTCTATGTATTGCAGCAATATAACAAACGCTAACATCACCCAACACATTGAGTACATCCCAGAGGACGAAGACCCCGTCCACAATACCACAGAGCGCACTGCGCGAGTTAAGCGCTGGGGCTACGGCCACCATCACCACCACAAACAGCACAAACCTGTGTCTCTAGACTTTGGGTGTAACTCAGACAACTTCCACGAGCACATTACCAAGCAGCATGATGCTAGTGGGTCCAGTGATGGTACCACGTCGGCACCGTCACTCAGTAGTAGCAGTAGTGACGACCACCACCCACTGTCTCTGTTGAAAGGCCAAATAAAAAAAAAGGTTGGTTTCCGGTAACATGGTCAGACAACCCAGACCCGGCCGGTCGGATTTTTTTTTTTTTTTTAATTTTTTTTTTTTTTAATTTTCTCATTTTAGGCCTATTTTTAGCGTTTTTCCTCTAAAATCCTTACAAATTATCCGATTTACAAACCGTAAAAACTGGTATGTAGGGAAAAATTTGAAAAAGAGAAAAAAAGAGGGGGACCCGGCCCTGTTTTGCTAGACCCGGTCGGGTGACCGGAAACAAACCTTCTTTTTTTTTTGGCCTCATCAAGAGACCCCAACACTACCAGCAGAGACCCCACCACCACGGGCCCCACCTCACCTTTAGGTGCAATGCACATAACCACCACATCTTTAAACACTTCAGACGCAGGAGCAAATAACATTACTTTGAACAAATTATTTGTATTGTAAATACGTATTATTCTAATAAACACTTCAGACGCCTATTATAAAGTATATAACGCGCCACATGTAGCTTTCAGCATGTTTATACTCAATACTATTGAATATTGAATACATGACATTGTATCATCTCCAAAAGATACATATACAGGTACAACTTTAAACAACACTGCAGATGCCATAGTACATATCGGCAATAAGGCGATTAATTGACATCAATAATACAGTTATGGCTGTTGGAGGGACAGGGAAGGAGGGAAGAGGTATTTACAATATTCAATAACAGGGACGGTTTGTATACCTTTATCAATTCACTGGTAATGACCACTGTCCACTGGGCTCTATTCGGTCGAAATTCCCCAGTGGACGGTGACCATTAGGAACTATATCAAATCAGTGTTTTACGTAGCGACGCTTTGTTTAAGTCCTGTGTTGCTGGTCTGTATATCTATACCTGCTGAATCAACTACAGAGAGAGAGCACAATCGGGGGGGGGGGGGTGGAGAAAGAGAGAAAGAGTGCGAAAAATGGAGCGAAAGAATATGTTGTGTACATATATAATGTACAGTCCTCCTCCCCCATACACCCACCCGCCCTCTCTCAGCCTCCAGGTATACGTGATCGATGGGACATTATCATGTGCTGGTTGGTAATTAAAACACGCGTCATTAACACGACAGGTAACGGATACAGGTACCATAAAACCAGGCCAGGTGACGGGCAGTCATGGGACCACACAGGGGACCATACCAAGTATACACACTGAGCGATGCAATAACATGCAATAAAACTATGTACATCAACCTTGGAAGATAGAGTATTCGCCAGTACTTAACATAAGTATGCATCGATGCATACATAATCATATGCCATGTCCTTCCACCCCCCCTCATCCTGTCTGACGTTGCTCCATTCATTGATTCATTCACTTCCCTCCCCTACAACCTACTCTCTCACTCCCCGAGCATCCAATGAGCATCCAATAGCACGTTAAAGCACATAATTCATGCCAATCAGCCTGCCCATGAAAAATCCCCCTTTGGGCTATCAGCAATTATATTGCTTGTCTCATGGTTGTATTCATAACTCACAAACCCTGGTGGAGATATTCAGGTGGAGTGCCTTAATTAAATCAGCAGCAAAAGGATCGTAGTCACACATTTATTTAGAAATAGGGACATGCTATACGACCTCAATAGACAAAGTATGTGTCATGTGTATCGGAACTTTACAAAGAGTGACCGTATTAATTGATAACCAAAATAACAATAATATGTAATTGCACTATGATTATTTTCATGCAAGCCGTCATAATTGAGAACCATAGTACTGATAATGATAATAATGATTTCTATGAGTGTACAACCATATATATTTTTCGTGTGTTACGTGCATCATTGATATATATATATATATATATATATATATATATATATATATATATATATATATATATATACTAATATATTGAACTTCATGCACAGCTGTCTTATAGTAGCTGGGCACCGAGTTATGCAACCAGCTGTTTTGAATGTTGGTCCAATTCCCAATGCACGAATTCATAAGAAACTACTTAGGGAGTGTTCATTTTTTAACAACAGGGGGGGTTGGTGAGTTTAGGGGGGGGGGCGTAAAATAACTTGACCCCTTCCGAGGGGGGGGGGCGTAAAATAACTTGACCCTCTTGAGGGGGGGGGGCGTAAAATAACTCAACACCTTTAGAGGGGGCGTGATTTCTCGCGATATGACGTTGAATATTTTAACTCTTCACTTTTTCTGTAGAAATGCCTGAAAATGCAGCAAATTACCTCTAAAATCATAAAATTTTCTTGCGACACCTTGTGTCGCACCTTTTAAATCTAACAATTATACCCTGTGAATTTTCAAAATTTTCATTGGAGGGCAGGCAAACTCCTCAGATTTCTCAATTTGGTCATTCTTGTGATTCGTCCAGATCCAATGAGAACTCTATTTACCTTTATGTGTCAGACAAAATGATCAAAATACATCAAATTTCACCATTTGCCTTCTTGATTTTCAAAATTTTCTTGGGGCATGCTCCCAAACCCCCTAGTACCGCTGTGACATATGATTGGCAAATGAACACATAACTATTTCAGTGATGGTTTAAAATGGGGAGTAGACATGCCAGATGTGCCAAAATGCATCAGATTGCACCATTTGAAGTCAAGAATTTCAAAATTTTCTAAGACCTTCCCATCCAAAAATCAAAGTTCCATCTCCAATTATAAAGGCTGGCTAGTACAGATCTTAACTTTGATACAATTCTGGCCAAAATGCACAAGAATGTACCATTTCAGGTCTATAATATTATTTTCAAATGTTCCCAAAAGTTTCCCACTAAAAACAGGCTTCATGATACAGTTAGCCAAAAGGAAATGCACCATTTCAGGTCTTTATTGTCAAATCTTCCCAAAACCCCTCCCCGAAAAGGCCCCAATCATAGAGGCTGAATAATACAGATCCCAGTTGTAATATATTTTTGGCAAAAATGCAGCAGAATGCACTATTTCAAGTCTAGATTTCCAATTTTCCTAAAACCTTTCCTAAAAAATAAACAAGTTTCCAGCCCCAATTATAAATAATTCAGAGCTGATCCTTGTTATATTGTATGCCAAAATGCATCAGAATGCAGCATTGCTAGTCATAGACTTTCAAATTTTCTTGAGTTTTTCCTCTTCAGAGTTTGCATGTCTAGTGTGCACTGTAGTCCCACATTTGCCAGCAAGATGTGCACTTTCAACATGCCAGTGTACCGGTCGATTATTTTTGGTGGTATAACAGAGCAGACCAGACTGCAAATAAGAAATGTTCGTGGAGTTTGAACCAAAAACGGACATGGTTGGGCACCCCCCAAATTGGTATTCCAAAATGTGCAGAATTCCCATTATTGCATCAACATAATTGTTTATCGATGCACCCTTTGCAGGTAGAGGAACAATTTGCTTATCGAATATTGAAAAAAGTAATTCCAACTAAAACCAAACAGATTATTCAGTGTAAAAAAGGGAACAGGTTGTAGGCCTATTAAATGTTGGATGAAATGCTAGTGTGGTTTGCATCACTATCCTGTACTTCAGTACATGGACCTATGCAGTGGTGCCTAAATGACTACCAACCGTTCATCTCTTTACACCTTTCTTTTCTGGCAGATTTTATCTGCTGCTATATCATTGTGATAAAATGAGCTAGTCAAAAAAACAATAATAGAGACTAAAATGGTGATCATCAAATCTACCCAGGATGCTTTATCATTCCAGCTGTTAACAACTGTTTGTTTTAAACTAGGACTAGACTGCCCTATTGGTTGACCGGCTTGGATCAAGGCCATTCATTTTTAACTTGACCTTGAGAGCAATGCCTAAAAGGAATGATTGATCCGTAATGTTGACAGTAATAGATTAGGATTCCACTGACCCTTCCTATAAAGCTTTCAAAGTGCACATGAATACACCATTTGACTCTGAAATGTTCCAGTTAGGAGACGTATATGCCCTTCTGAAGCACTGCACTTTGAGTACAGTCACGATTTCCTGGAAGCTGGGTAGATATTGTGTCCCTACCGTAAATTCCTGTGTATTACCCGCATCTCGCATATAACCCGCACCTCCAACTCAGGAGAATCCTATAACCCAATTTTGGATCCATAGATCAAAATCAAAATTGCAATTTGAACATTTAATGGCCATTTCTAGGGAGTACATTTACCATAACCCCCCCCCCTTAAGAAACCCCACCTTTAAGACGACCCCCTAGTAAGGAAAAATATACTCCAAAATAAGTCTGTCTTAAAGGAGGGGTTTTATGGTACATGCCATGAATAAACATAGGGATAGGCATTGTAAATAAGGCCTATATCCTATATATCAAGTATAGATTCATTTCTAGGTCGTAGCACTAATGAGACACAGCAACGCAAATTGATGCAGAAAAATTGAAAGGGGGGGGGCGCAAAATAACTCAGCTCCTCCCGAGGGGGGGGGGAGGATTTTAACTAGGCCCTTCCCGAGGGGGGGGCACAAAATAACTTGCGTGTCAAAACAAAAACTCACCAACCCCCCCCTGTTGTTAAAAAGATGAACACTCCCATATTAAGGCATAAAACGATAGCTTCCTGGAGCTAAATGTGAAATTATAAGAAGCAACGAGTGAATTATGTTGTCGATGAGACCAAATAATGGAACCAGAAGGAGTACTAGCATGATAATAGGTCTACCATCAAAACCTATCTGTCTCACAACTATACCTAATATGACAGACAGCATGTCAATGCTACATGCCTCATTGATGTTTATATACATCTGAGTTTGCATAACGTGCCTAATATAAGTTCAATGTAATCCAGACCTCATAATTATTGTCCTGCCGTGTAATATGGATTTTGATGTAAGTTGAATATTCAACTTCATATAAATGACCACCATCATTATAATGCTTTTGCAAATAGTCCATGTTTAGTCTATAGTCCTCCTCCTGTACTTACCTGGGGTTTCCTGAAGTCGCAGCAACCATACAGAGTCACATGCAGCCAGCAGCGTCCCGGCAAAGTGAGCCCGGCTATATAGACCTACATCTATAAAACAGAAAGGTTCACAGCTATATAGTATACATCATCCTCATTATTACAGACCTCATTTATTAGTTATGAGTTCCAATGACAAGACCTTTATACTGCCTTGCGGAAAAGGTGTGTTTCATGTTGGATAACATGGGCAGACATAATAAGGTATGGTAGATTGTACCAAAGAAAAACTTTATCATAAATACAGAAAACAATAGGCGAAATGTAACTTTGTTCATGTTTCAATGTCTCTTATGAAAACAGAGTCAGGTCTGCCAGGTTTTGCTGATCTCGGTCTGGTGACCTAAACCTATTTATGTTTTCCTTGGCCCTGTTAATGTTACTATTGGTACAGTGTTATGTATAGTTTAAATTATTGGTGATGTTATTGATTGATCTTAGCTTTAGACATTCGATGAAACATTAACACACCTGTAACTTTATAGGCGTCATCATGTTCAGAGAAACATTTAATAAACATGAGTCCATCATGTAGTTATATGTCAGTAAAGATCTATATGAATAAAACTTGTTAAAACAGTTTGGCTGCACATGTTGCAATTTAGAGAAGATACACATTGGGTAGGTTATATGAATTAGAAAGGTGTGGACGGAACTAGGATGGAATAGGGAAGTGGAATATCACCTTTAGTCCAAGATTTTTAGACTTTAAGGTTAAACAAAATCGGAACAAGCCAACTTTTGGACAGAAGATGCCCAGAAGGATACTGAACCACATACTAAAAGTCCTCGGACATCCTCCTTGTGCTCGCTCGGGAATTCAAGATGGCCTCCAGGATGGGCAATATGCACTATTTCCCTCATTTTTTTTCTATTTTGACTTTCCATAGGCCAATTTGAAGTTAACCTAGCCCCCCAAATTCAATTTCAAGTTTTCCATGGTCTTATCCTTTTGTTGCTAGGGCTGGTGGTTGCCTAGCAACAGGTATTTCATATTGGATTTCCCAAGAAACTAGGGCAATTAACATTCAGAAAGGTATTGTACCCATACTTACTGCATCTGAAGTGATCCCAATGGAGCAACGATGATATAACTGATTTGCTATGGTCCATTGTTATCTAGCAACAGCAGATACTTACCTAGCAACCACCTGGAAAGAGTGTATTTGGATCTTTGGAAAATACTTTGGCTTTACAAAGGGCCATCTGAACATCACCTACCCCCACAATCCATCGGAAGCTTCATTGATGGTTACATTTTCGTGTCGCTAAGGGAAGTGGTTGCCTAGCAACATACATTCTATATTATACTTCTAACCTAGAAACCAGTCAAAATATTAATCATATATATTCATCTACCAATGTCTCGCCCCCCATGACATGTAAAGGAGGGTACTGAAACACATGACATGCTAAAAGTCCTGGGAAATCCTCCTCGTGCTTGTTCCTGAATTCAAGATGGCGTCCAGGATGGGCAATATCCACTATTTCCCTTATTTTTTTCTATTTTGACTTTCCATAGGCCAATTTGAAGTTTACACAGGCCCCCTAAACCAATTTCAAGTTTTTTCAATGGTATTATCCTTTTGTTGCTAGGGCTGGTGGTTGCCTAGCCAGGCATTTCATGTTGGATTTCCCTAGAAACTAGGGCAATTAACCGTCCGGAAGGTAATGTACCCGGGATACTAACTGCATCTAAAATGACCGCAATGGAGCAATGATGATATGTTTGTGTTGCTATGGTCCATGGTTGCCTATCAACAGAAGATATTTACCTAGCAACCTAGAGTGTTCATGCCTCTAAAATAGAATTTGGCTTTAAAAAGGGTAATGGTAGGATCACCTACCACCACAAAATATTGGAAACCTTTTGGATGGTGTCATTATTGTGTTAAAGAGGTAAGTGGTTGCCTAGCAACACAATCTATATTGCTACTCCCCAAAAAACAGGGGAACTATCAATGAGAGGCATACTTCTACTACATATAAATGGACCTCAGATGAAGTGGGATAATGAAATGTGTTGATATGGTGTGAAGTTGCCTAGCAACATCAGATATCTACCTCTCAATCCATGTGTTATAAAATCAAAGTGTTTTCCAAAGAGCCAAAGACACTCTTTCCAAGTGGTTGCTAGGTAAGTATCTGCTGTTGCTAGTCAACCATGGACCACAACAAATCATTTATATCATCTTTGCTCCATCGGGGTCACTTTAGATGCAGTAAGTAGGGAATATGAATATGAAATGCCTGTTTCTAGGCAACCACCAGCCCTAGCAACAAAAGGATAAGACCATTTAAAAGCTTTAAAATTGGTTTAGGAGGGCTAGGGTAAACTTCAAATTGGCCTATGGAAAGTCAAAATAGAAAAATAGTGCATATTGCCCATCATGGACGCCATCTTGAATTCTGGAAGATTTTCTGGGATTGTAGCATGTGTTTCAGTAGCCTCCTGGGGATGTTTTGGGGGTTGAGATATTGGTAGATAGATATCTCTGATTAATATTTCTGGTTTCTAGGTTAGAATTTTCATATAGAGTGTATGTTGCTAGGCAACCACTTTCCTTAGCAACACAATAATATCATCATCAAGAAAGCTTACAATGGATTGTTGGGGTAAGTGATCTTCAGATGGCCTTTTGTGAAGCCAAAGTATTTTCCAAAGAGCTAAATGCACTCTTTCCAGGTGGTTGCTAGGTAGGTATTTGCTGCTGCTAGGTAACCATGGACTATAGAAAATTAGTAATATCATTGTTGCTTCATTGGGGCCACTGTAGAAGCATTAAGTATTGGTACAATACCTTTCTGACTGTTAATTGCCCTAACTTCTAGGGAAATCCAATAGAAAATACCTGTTGCTAGGCAACCACCAGCCCTAGCAACAAAAGGATAAGACCATTGAAAAGCTTGAAATTGGTTAAGGGGGTCTAGGTAAATGTCAAATTGGCCTATGGAAAGTCAAAAATAGGAAAGAATGAGGGAAATAGTGCATATTGCCCATCCTGGACGCCATCTTGAAATTCCGAGCGAGCACAAGGAGGATGTCCGAGGACTTTTAGTATGCGGTTCAGTACCCTTCTGGGCATCTTCTGTCCAAAAATTGGCTTGTTCGGATTTTGTTTAACCTTAGGTCCTATTCTGAGCTAAAAATCTTGGACTACTTGACATGGTCTTGTCACCTCAGGAGTACTCTATGTTTTTCGATACACTGAGACATCAAGGAGCTGCCTGAGAATTAAACTATTGTCTACACCCTCCAAACAGAACTCAAGAATAACACAAGTTGGAAACGTGTGAATTTACTGGGAAAAGCACAAGCTGTATACACAAGGTAGACATGGGAGATTCTCTAGAATAGTGAACCTTCTAGTGACATGTTCAATGGTAATGTGTATTTCCCGAGTTTTACTCATGCAAATAACCAGAAATTCCACGAGTAGAATGAAGATGTGTATTTCTCAAGTTTCACAACAAGAAATGAAAATGTCCATAAAACGTTCCAGAAACGTTCTGAAATTCTCGAGTTATGACCCGAGAATGGCACGAGTTCCGCTTGAGATTTTGTTTACAGGACGGCAATAGACACACTCACACCTCACCTTTTTTGAGTCAACAGATGTGGTTTCCTTTCACAGCGTCCCCAGAGCTTTTCCTAGGTACTACCTAATAACTAATGCACCCAGAAATAACTGCCAGTCTGGTATATGTATCGATCAACTGATTAATACATGTTATGCCTGGGCCACTGGAAGTCAGCCTAAGGGCAGTATGCTGCATCTATGTAGCACTCTCCGGTGCCACGTACATTAATGTGACATTTATGCATCGTGCCGACTCAGCTAGCACAGTAGTCCACGAGGTTTAGACCTTAAGGTGTAACAATTTCGGAACAAGCTGATTTTCTCAAAACAGATGTCCAGTACCTACACATCAGAAGTAATGGGAAATTCTCTTAAAGAATTGTGCTTGCTTCGTAATATTATTCAGGATAGCGTCCTCTAATTGTCTCACACGTTCTCTATTTGTCAAGTTGAACATGGTGGACATGTCAACAAATTAGGGTTTAAGACCCAAGGAATACAATAAAACTAGTTAATCTATTATTAGCCTGATATGACCCCCAAAATTGTCACTATATAATATATAGTCAATATAGAAATTAAGTGTCAAAAAATCAATCCCCAGGCTCATGATAGCCATAAGCATAGTGACTCCAAGCAAACATGATGTTATAATGGCCTTTTATCATAGAATTGGAAAGGTTTCTATCTAAAGCTAGATTCAGCTTGGAGCACAGAGTGGAGTTCACCAGGCGCTGTTATTAATTTGTTAATTCTTCATGGTTATTGTTCTATAGAATGTAGGTAGAACTATTAAGGCGAATACTTAACTACAAAAAGTATAGCACAAGTAGAGGGCTTATGAGGAAACAGAGGATATTGATCATCCTTGAGGCGCATTTCATTATCTTTAGGGGGCCTATGCGCATCCTTTGTGAGATAATATCAGACTGTTGCGAATTTGAATCGGTTGGACGGAGGATGGTTCCCTACCACTACTCATTCAGTACTAAATCAAGTAAGACTGTTGCGAATGTGTTACCCTTGAGGCCTATGCCGAGCTAAGACGCCTGGCCTATTATAAAGTGACATGATGGCTCAACGTTGGTTCCAACCTAATCGATGGTTGCAATGACCTGATGGCGGATGCCAAAGCTGGTTTGGATGGGAGTATTGCGTTGCCAGCATCAGCACAAAATGAAGTAAACCGAATGTTCCGCTAACAGTTAGGTTTTAATGTCAATCCAAAGCCTATCCAACTTTGTACAAATATGTCAGATTTTGAAGGGAGCTTTAAAATCGAATAAAGTTATTCAGACACTGAAGAGCAGGTCAAATGACAAGGTGTAGATCTTTTCAGTTATGCCTAATAGACATTTTCCGGGTAAACCGCATTAGGAACATCAGGGGCGGATCCAGAAGGGGTGGTCTAGGGGTAGCACAGCCAAGAATATTTGGTCATGGGGGGGGGGGCACAGGTAGTGTTCTGGACCACATTTCTTATAGTTAAGAGTCATACCAAGGGGGTCTAGCAAATGAACATGACTATAATAACCATTGCATAACTACAATGGAATAATCACTAGAGAAATTTAGGTAGCTTTAGTTACTGGGTACATTATCTTGCTTGTTTGAAACTAATTTTAACCATTTGGGGATGCAGCCCCTGGACGTAAATTTCTAAAATACTGCAGAGGTCGTTAGTGTACTACAACCATGTGGTAGAAGCTTACTATTGTACTAGATACTCACTAGGGGGCAGTACCTCTCAATGTATCCAGCAGGATCCTGAGTAAAATGATCACCAGAATGTTTTCAGGAATTGCATGCATATCCATTGTGTGAACATAGGAATTACAATCCCTCGCCTAAAGATCAATGAGAGATCATCGTTAAAGGTAACAGCATCTTGAGACAAACAGTCCCATTCCCATTTTAAGCCCAGCACCTTTTATGCCACAAAGTGTTGATTCAAAGGATTAGATGTACATCTTATATTACCAAAGCCAGGCCCGCATTGAAGCGCCCTAATATAAGAATCATACCAGCAAAATAAGCTAAGCTATCCCCAGAGTATAGACCAACCCTTTCAACGTATGGCAATATGGTCCTTTCTAAAATATTTAAAACACGACTTGATGAACTCACCTTGATATATTTAACATAGGCTGACACCCAAATTGCCTCTGCGTCTGCTTCAATATCTTTCCTGCAGAACCTGATATTCTGAGCGATCAAGCGTCGTTCCCGTAATTCAGCTACTATGTGTTTAATTAGCATTTAGGATATGTCTGTCTGAAACAATAAAATCTGCTTATCATGAACCGTTCATGCATTTTCACACGCTCTTTATCACCATGTCACTAAAGAGGACAATTAAATACCTCAGCATGGGGTTTGGTGTCAACATATATGGAAGTGGGGGGTAGGGGTTTGATGATTGCGGAAATTACATTTGTCTTTATGGGGAGGGGGAACATATATGAAGTAGGTTCTTCTTGCTGGAGGTACTGGAGAGCACTGTGTATGTGTGTGTGTGTGTGTATGTGGGGGGGGGGAGGTTATGAAGGGAGCAGAGGTTTACACCTGTAGATGTCCTTCCCAGGTACCCAGGTACCCAGGTACCTGCAGGTGTTACAGCTACCTTGTTAATTACCTCACATTTAATCACCTCACACCATCCTGCACACCTGGCACCTGCACTGTGGTGCCACCCACACCCCTACCACAGATCACTATCTAGCATGTTGACAGCAGAGCCTGATTAACAACAGTTAAAATGCAAGGTGCGTTAGCATGGTGGTGGTGTGGTTTTAGTATTTATCTGATTCCTCCCACCCTCCAAGCTCATGGAAATTTATTGCTTCCGCCAGGTGTGCGGAAGTATTGGGGATACTAATACCCTCACCATTACCATCAGAGATCAGACAACTTGGGTCCACAGAGGGATCAACAGTCATCTCCCCCATCTCCCAGTGTGAGATATATTTGCATCAGCTGGATTCCCAGCAGTGAACTCCTGCTGTAAAATAGTGCTGCGGATGACAACTTAGCCTGAGGACAACAACAATATTCATTGAACCTGAAGATATTTCAGTAGCTAGCAGAATGAAGGTCCACTGCCTTTTGGCAATGTTGGTGGTCTGTGTGGAGAGATTCAGGACAACAACAACAACGACATCAAGCACCCACCAGCAGCCGATCATCAACCATGGTGTCTACAACCCGATGCAGCGTAACCATGATGTCAGGTCTGAGGAGGAAGACGAGGAGGACGTTTGTCAAGCAGACCATGGAGATGGAGTTACAGGTAGGATAGCTGTTTTACATTTTGTTGTTAAAATAATCAATAAAGGTTTTTAAACATACATCTGCTATGTATGTTTTAAATGCAGACTAATGTATATATATTTGCATGTACATTACAAAATTCAAAACCTGATATCCAATGTAGGTAAAGATAAAGTCATTTAAATACAAAACATTCATTCAATTAAAGATAAATAACATTCTATCATTCAATCAAATACAATTTGATCCATATATAGAGTTATCATCATAAAGTCACAATGACGCATCTTCTTGAGTACGATTCATTTTAATTGATGAAGAGAAAAGAGACATCTAAAGAGTTTGGTTCTGAATGCCTTAAACCCATTCTAGAATTGATGTGCGCATGGACCTCTGCTAAGAGTTCATAGTGATAATCATTTTATATTGCCTACTGGGCAAATTGAAAAGTCGACATGAAAATGAAGAGTGATCAATTTGGTTTTAGTGACATTTAACCCACCATAACATGTCACTTTTCACATTCTGATTTTATTTTTAAAATGGCGTTCAAGGCATTTTCGAACCAACATTATTGTTAATTGCTATTTGTGTGTAAATAAATCCCAAACCTAAACCTAAAACCTAAACCTGAACTCCTCCTTACCTACAACAAAGTCTTACCTTGTTAGATGTGCATGTCACCAGTCCTAAGGCATGAAACACCCCTATATATGTACTAATTTCCTCAAATCTTATAACATGATTAAAAAAATAGAGAAAATAACCTTCTCGAGAGTAATGGATAATATCACAATTGGTTTATGATGTTTGCTACTTCTCCAAGTAAAGTATATGTAGCCATTATAGAACAATGTAGGTTAAATTATTATCATCAGCTAATTGATTTATATATTCAATCATAATCAGACTAAGACATGGACTGGGAAAAGGGCACTTAGTACACCCTGCACTAAGGGCCCTTTTCGCAGATCGTGCCATTATTGTCCAAAAAGGTACTACCCAATGAATTGTAACCAAAAGCATATTTTTGACAACTGGAACATTATATTCAAGACAAATCCTGACAGCCCTTTCATGCAAGGGGGAGACTATAATATAATATCACCACAGAACTACAAAAGAAAAAATGATTCTGCTGAAGAGCATGATACCTCGAAAATCTGTTAAAACCAAATTATTACAAAATAATGACACAAATCCCAAATCTGGAGGACAAGAAGACTTAAATATAATCCTGATAGCTCTAGTGTACGGTTGATAATTGAGTATAGTGACCAGGAGCAGCGTATGACAACATTCCTCCGAATGAAGGAAGGAAATAACCAATATACAAAGGTGTCTTATGCAAAGCAATATACATGTAATATTATTTACAAACCCAACCTGTGTGGGACCACACTTAAACGCATAGATTCCCACCTGTTGTACTGCGCCCTTGTGGCAAACGCCTCAACCAAATTGTTCTATTGAATGAGAAGTAGATGGAATGTAATCACAGGTGCTACTTACCCCATAAGCCCGGACTCCACTAGGGCGGCACAGGGTGCTGCGAAACGTAGCGATCTTTTTAATGTTTTGTTCTGGACATTTCGCTTCATTTTGCTTCATTTCGCCTGATTTCGCCTCAGTGTCGCCCTGAATGTCGCCCTGCTTCTGGCGATACTTTGGGCGACACTGCTGCGAAATGAAGCGAAATCAGGCGAAATGTCCAAGACCAAAACAATAAAAGGATCGCATCGTTTCGCAGGTACCTGTGTCGCCCTAGTGGAGCCCAGGCTATAGCGAGGGGCACATGAGAAATGACTCACTATTTGCCATTTATTAGGATGTTTCATGAAGCTTTCCTGCAGTGGCACCAGCAGCCACATACTATTAGGTCCTGACTGTAGATCTTTGTAATTCACAGTGGTAAAGCTGCAAATTATGGTTTATGACCTAAAATCGTAGTGTATTCCTAGCCACTGTCCTATATCATTTAATTATTTTCTTCAATATCCAGTCTCTTCTAGCCATTCACTGGGGTTAGTCTCAATATCAGTGGGAAATTCGTCACAGGAAGGAAAAGGGTCCGCCTTTGACCAGGTTTGTCCATAGTTAAACACGTTTTCAAACACATCCAGATTGATAACCTCCTGGTCTACTCTATTTTCTTTTATCATTTATCATTGATACACCTTTCAAGGACTATAAACCAAGGTATGCATGTTCTATACTAGCTACGCTTTGTTAGCACTCAAAAGGGGTAACAATGGGTTTCCACATTGTTCCTCTAAGATCAAACCTACCGGTGGATCTACCCTTAATGAAATGATTATTGTATAAATCAAAGTAAGCCATTCTGACCGCGTTGCGCACTGCTGTTCGGCTAAGCCAGAAAAAAGCAACGGCTATGATGAAAAGGACAATCAGCCAGGAAATAACCAGGTGAAGATGTCAGCAACTATCAGGCTGACCTGGAGTAGGGTCATTTACCCTGCATATGAACATGTACTAGGTGTCCAAAAGGTACCTTAGGCGAAATCCCGTTCCAGGGACAGAGACTGAGTCCAATACAAAGGAACCTGCCTTGACTGAGGTTCCAAGGTGCAAAGTGTAAGCACTGGAAGCCACGAGTAGACCCTAACAGATGGATATGGATATGTCATGGAATTGATTGACAAGAATGACAATGTGAGATTAAATGTATGGGGATGGGATGAACACTACCACTACGATCATCATCATCACCAACAATAACCAGTCGCTCTCCTTTGTCACAGCGGTCCCTATTTCTTTCTAATAATATCCGGCCTGTGCATGCCTTTTACAAGAACTCCATTACCATAATTATCTTTAACCATTTCAGAAGGGGTGTTGCCAGCAACAGTAATTAACAGGGCGACAGAGTTGGTTGATTAATGTTCTTGATGAGTGACATACACTGATATTCTTTGTATCTCTATACGACCAATCTCTCAGTCACTATAGCCTAACCAAGTTAATTAGTTCTTTGGCTCCCTATATGACCAACCTAAGTTTATAGTTAATATTGTCAGGTTGGTTAGTACTGAGCAACCCACCTTAGTCTTCTCCATTTCAACGAGTTTTAAGTACTTTTGGCATTAGTCATATGTTGTTATGCCTCAGTCATTTCTGAATGACTAGCTAGGAGAGCCACTTCAGGCCAGGGCATTTAGATTTTCTGTGTATACCCATCACATTTTCTTGATCCAAGTGGGAGGTTAAGGTCATTCGAGATTTGATTGATAGCTTATAAAGTGTTTTTTCCCACAATTTGGTTAGAATTATTTCATCTTTATAGCATTGCTGTCAATAAGTCCCCAGGAACGTTAGAGTGCTTAAGGTTCAGAAGAGTCTAACCCATCTGCTCATAGGGTTCATTAGACTTTATCTAGTCGGTGTTTGCTGAGTAGGGAAACACAATTAGGCCTACCATCATTATGTCTTTGAATTTTGGATCCATGGATGTTCCAACGTCCATTTTGACCATTTTGTACAGCAGATTTATATCGATACTTAGAAATAAACTAGGCATAATTATGATGCAATGGCCAAGTGGTAGAGATAAATTGACAATTCACTAACTAACTTTACCTTGTTCGGGAAAAATTTCTAGTTGTTAAGGATTGCTCAGCTGCCTATAGAGCCTCTACACTTATTGAAGACGTCCCTAGACTAATCGCAAGTATGTAAACCAAGAGACACTTTATAATGGATTCCAACCCAAGCCTTCCATCCTACAGTCCTTAAGACCAGAGGAAACTCCTGAACCTACTGCACCATCATACAGCACCCACTCCTACCTAAATTGGATCAGATGTTCCTGTACAGTTAACCCAGTTGGACACGCACGCACGGGTTAGCTCTCCCAAGTGAGAGGACAGACGTTCAGAGCGTTATCTTAATAAGACTTTTAAGACAGTCTGAATAGTCTTAACTTTAGTAGAGGCCGCTTATGTCATTAAAAATAAATAATATTTTGAAAGTATTACTATTACGACTAGTATGTAATGGGGGGCTCTGCCCCCCAACCCCCGTTTCTTTTTCTTCTTTTTCTTCTTTTTCTTCTATTAGAGACATCCTGAGTTCCTCTGAGCTGGTTGCTGGCTTGAAATGATTTATTTTTAATGATAAGAGCGGCCCTGGGTAAGACACTGAATTAAGACTTTAAGATGTCTTATTAAGATAACGCTCTGAACGTCTGTCCTCTCACTTGGGAGAGCTATCCAGTTTTTGCGTTGGACACCCCCATGGACGCATTATCCTTGTTGGAAACAGATAGTTGACTCACCCTACTTCTTCCTCCCCTACCTGTCTCATGTTACATAAGGTTCCTGGTATTGCATCTTTGATCCCTTCCTTTTACTATTTGTGGGTATTCAGATGATGCAATAGATCATATAGGTGTGAAGAAGTGCCATATTGACTTTACGCCTTGTGCGTTCAAACTCATTTTCCAGCACCAACAGTTTATGGAGGCCCTGAGAGAGATGTAGATTCGAATGAAGGGGAAACCAAGATTGGAGCTGTAATTAGACTAACCTGGGGAATGATGATTCACCCCATTGTAAAACATGTAGGAGGGGCTAAAGCTCCAGAGGCAAAGGCTGCCAATACAACCATAGTCGAAAATGAATTTGGTGATATGAAGCGTGGTTCAGCTTTCATGACCCGGAGCAAGCATTGGAAGCCAAGGAAAACAGATGAGGATGGTAATGTGATGGAGCCAGAAAAGCCTGATGCCGAACAGCCACTAGATGATTGGGGCTGGGGAGGTCACCATCATGGTCACCACCACCAGCAGCACCACCACCAGCAGCACCATCATAAGCACAAACCAGTTTCTCTTGACTTTGGCTGCAATACTGACAACCACCATGAGCACATTACTCACCAGCACTCTGTGATGCAGAGCTCAGATGATGGCATAACCAGTGCCCCCTCTATGGGACGTTCAAGTTCGTCATCGGGTGGTGCACGCCCTGTCCATGTCTTTATCAAAAAGCCCCACCACCACGTGCCCCGTCCGCACCACCATGGCCCCTCTGTCACATTCAGATGTAACGCTGCTGTTGCCCACATTTATAAGCACTTCCAGAAGAGAATGGACAGTAACAGCAACAGTGTCACCATTGCTGGATAATTTATTCTATTTTTCTATAAGGGGGCTATATAATGTATGAATAGGCACATTCATTACTGAACTATTCCATGAGCAAAATGGTACTTTCAATTATAGTTATTTGTTGTGAATGATGCAAAAGCTTGACACTCTTGTCTTCATCATACGTTTCTTTTTCTAATAAAATCAAGGCTATGAAATCCGATTTTTGTTGATAATGTCTACATCTCTAATTGGCAACCATAACTCTAAAACGATATATTTTAAAGATGTTATTCAAAAGCGTTGGTGATTCATATCCAGTATAGTGATAGGTGCTATGCATAGAGAGGTAAACTGAGGGAGTGATTTGAGCGTAGTGTTCACCAGCAATGCAGTATCAACGAACCTAAACCTAAACACTAAACAACATTACAGTCAATACCAAATTCCTGAATCACTACATCAATGTACATGGCAACATCCTACACTATACATTAAAAGGGAACCCATTGAACAGAGGGCACCCTGGGAAAGTCCTATATGCTGTCTGCGATGCCTCACACCTCACACCATAACCAGACATCTATACCTCCTCAGGTACCCTACCTATAGCTTCTTCCATGACAGAGATGTATGTTTGCTGCCTTAAATCATCAACCTCCTTACTCCACATGAAATGTCTACCAAACCTTAACTTCACCAAACACCTTGGTAGGGTATACCCCATTGAAAAAAAGCAGTACTAGCCTCATCAACTATCTTCCTACTACTCGATACCACCTTTTCCCAATGGACAAGACCTCACTCCGAAATGCATCATGTATGTCTACCTAAAAACCTTCCCTGAAATGCAGATCTTGCCGCCTGAAACCGTTGTCCTCTATCTAGGAGCTCCTAGACAATCCTCCCCCAACCAAACTGTTCCTGCATTCTACCCAGCTACCTCTTCCACTTCAGCTACACCATCCCGGATCAACCCTTTGAGGATCCTGGATAATAAAATGCGCCACAACCTATTACCCATCCTCTTTTCCACCTTGGACATAGCCAGATCCTTATCACTATACCTGTATAAGGATACATAAAGAATACCAGGATTCCCCAGTGATTGATGGACCTTGCATATAATCCCAAACCTGTTCCACCCAATTGAATTTTCAACCTTCCTGCCTCTACCCCTCAATAGAATCTGGCATCTGCACCTGTTCCTGGTTTCACCAGAACTGAACGGTAAGTACCTCCCAAATACCTTGATAGCCTACTACCCTATCCTTATGATACCAAATATCCTAGAATGATGATACCAAATATCCTGGAAATGGAAACCGCATAGACTGCCTCCTTTGATTACCTGGCTCCTCCAACATGAAGCATGCCTCCCTGAAATGGAACCCAACTTCATTGTGCAATGTGCACTTGAATTTGCATTTTTCAGTTACACCTGCTGAGGAGACCGATGATGAATCTCAGGAAGATGCTGAGAAGACAACAGAGCTGGATAAGAAGGCTGCTTTTTTTAGGTGGACATGGGGCATGATAATTCACCCTGTGATGAAACACATCGAACCCAAGTCATTTATCTCTGGTAGCGTAGACATACCGATTGCTAACGTCACTGCTGAGTTTGAGATGAAACCAGTTTCGGGTTTTATGATGCGAAGCAAGCATTGGAAGCCAAGGGAAACTGATGAGGATGGCAATGTTATTGAGCCAAAAGCACTTGAGCCAACAGAATATGACCCTGGAATGCCACTGGATGACTGGGGTCACGGACATCATGGTCACCATGGTCACCATGGTCACCATGGTCACCACCACCACCACCAGCAGCATCACCATCATCATCAAAAACACAAACCGGTGTCTCTTGACTTTGGGTGTAATGCTGATGTTCATCATGAGCACATCACCAAGCAGAAGTCATTGATGAAGAGTTCCGGTGGTGTCACCAGTGCACCATCTATGGGAAGGTCCAGTTCATCTTCTAATGATGGCAACCGGCCGGTCCATGTGTTCATCAAAAAACCCCACCATCCTAGACCCCATCACCATGGGCCCTCAATCACTTTCAGATGTAATAGTGGCAACCACCACATTTTCAAGCACTTCAAAAGGAGGGTTGGAAGCAACAGTAACAGTGTCACTATTGCCGGATAATCAGATTGTTAAAAAATGAATATGTAATCACTTCTTTCATAGGATTATTTCTCATTCCTATATCTATCAGCTCCATGATCTGTGAATAGGCATATTCCTTTATCAAACTATTCATTAACACTTCGAATGAAGAAAATGGGGTTTATTAGTGGGTAGATAAGTCTTCATCAATGCAACAAACTTGTCTTTTTCATGTATCTTTTTCTAATAAAATTGATGCTATAAAATCAGGTTTTGTGAGTGATATTTATGTCTCTGATTGATAGAATTCAAATAGTTTATTCAAAAGAATTGTTAATTCATATTCATAATAATGATAGCTGCTACCCAGATAGCGAGGGTACACCAGGCCTATGTCGGAAATGCTCGTCAGGACATACTCACATGCGAGCGTGGACAAGAAAATCTTTCCAATCTTAAAATCGATAATATCAAAAACTTTGCAAGCTTAAAGTTTATAACATTTAAGATTATAACATTTATTTAAGGTTATCGCTGCTCACCATTGCCTTAAATACTGGTAAGATGGCACCACTATACTTTATAACGTATTTTATTCACAAGGTGATATTCAAAATACTGGCACTAGTTATATTGTTGTATACATCGGGGGCTATGCCCCTGAACCCCCGTTAATTTAATTTTCTCCTCCCCCCTTTTCTTGTTTTTGGAAAATGCTACATAGGCTATGTGGAAGTATTCTAGTTGCCAGCTTAAAAACCTTGCAGAAAACCCCCCAAGGTGTTATGACTGATTTGGGTACAGAAAGTCATACACTTTCAGAATCTTGCTGGCATCGTTGAGGGTTTTCAGAAATTCAAGATGGCGTGCAAGATGGCTGACGAAAATGTTTAAAGTCATAAATCAGTCAATTCTTATGTGATTTGCTTGAGTAATACCTCTAAATTGTTTTTTTTGGCATGCGTGATTGATCAAGGGAGTCAAAAAGTCATTTGAGTAGGTATCCATGGTGATAGCATGTTTCCATAGCAACCAGCATGCTGATTCTAATACAAAATATATATTGTTATAAAAAAATTGTCCTTTCTCAACACATACGTGGATCAACAAGGGAAAAGGGCCCTCCGTGAGGGATTTTTTGTACCAACTTTGGCCACCAGGGGGCTCCATATAGCCAAAATATAGAAAAAACTTATCTATACTACTTTTTTATGTAGAATATGATAGGCCACGTTAGAAGATTCCATCTTTGATGAAAACATTCCATATTTGGAATGGAAAAGAACGTTTTTTGGCCTAAATTGGTGTTTTTGCACATGTTGGTTGCCATGGAAACATGATTTTCATTCTAAATCGAGAAATTAAAAAAAGAATCGATAGAAGGACTCACAATGAGTTCTATGCTGAAAACAGAATGTAAATACCATTTTTAGATCAAAAGCTATGACCAAATGATGGAAAAAGTATGGATATTTATGCTAATTAGATAGGAATATCTCTAAAACAAAGTAAGATAGAGCTTATTGGCATTTAAGATTAGACAGTGACCACACATATTCATAGAGCCAGCACTCAAAAACTAGAGATGGCACCTGCTAATAAAAGATATCACTGGAAACTGATGACATAAATTTTATTATTGAGTTTTTACCTTGGAGGACCCTTTTCCCTCGACTGTCCACATACAGTCATGTAATATCTCAAATTAAAGGTCTCATTGAGATACATAATTTTAATATAGTTTTAGAGTTGTCACAGGTCCTGGGTAACCATGGCAACCAGAAATCAACAATAATAATGCCTAATGATTGATGCCGAAACATTATCATCCTTGCTGATACATGAAACTGCAAATACATGACAGAACAACCAACATGGCAACCAGATACTGATTCTCTGCTCAATGTCAAAAAGGTCACCGGAGTGGGTATCTATGGAGATGGGTTATTTCCATAGCAACCAATATGCTGATATGCAGAAAGTTTTGATTTCAATTCATGATTTTTACCAACAGCTCACAACCTGCTAGTCGTCTTATAGTGCACTTATTATTAGCCAGCCCCTTTGTCAGCCTGGCCAGCTAGTGAATGATGCAGTATAGCTGTTCAATATCAGCAATACACAAACATATGAACATGCGGCTGTGTATCATTAGTGTGTCTGCTGACATACCTTTATAATGCTATAACAGTTTGTAACTATTTGCTTGATCGTGTGCCGACACCTATCGGGTAATTGCAATTACCCGATCCAAGATGGCGGACTCTTAGTCAACCATGTCTAACACATTTCTGATAATTCTGTAGTAAATACTGTATTTCCATACATGAAAACATGTATGATCATAGTTAGGCTGTGTCTGCTTCTGTAGGCAAGAGATGAACCTCTGGAATTACTGATATCACATAGAAATCAGCCAGAAAAGAAATCTAGGTACCAGGGTAATTGTGGGTGTGGTACTAGGGTAATTGTTCCCAAAGCTACAGGATAGTACTAGGGTAATTGTTAAGAAAAGTACTAGGGTAATTGATCTGAACAGTACTTAGTACTACATGTACTAGGATGATTGGTATGAAATGTAGGCCTACTAGGATATTAAAGGGAGTGTTGATTTATTAATTACAGGGGGATGGTGGGATAAGCAGTTGGTTTGTAAAAAAGTATGCTCCTTTTTAGCTGAAAAGCCAGTGTGTTACTATAGTGCAAAGGTGGGGGGGGGGGATTACAATTTTTGGCACCTTCAGCAAGGGGGGGTGTGCAAAAATTTCAGCACACTCTACAGGGGGGTGTAAAGAATTTCACCACCTGACCTGTAAAATTACTAAGGGAGTGCTCATTTTTAAACAGGGGGGGGGGGGGCTAGAGGGGTCAACATTTACCCCCCCCCCCATCCTGGCGGGTAAAAATTGGAATTCAATACTCTTTTTTCAGTCAAGATCCCCCCCCCCCCTCAATTATTTGTTTTTTTTTCTCCTTCTCAACAGTTATCAGGGAGCTCCTACGAGGATATTTGTCTTTTCTATTTCAATTTTCTTGTATAAGATGTTTTGGTTCTGCAACCTAATATTCTCAATTACCCTAGTACATGGAACAAAGATCTCAATTTTACAATTACCCTGGTTTTTTTTTTTTGCTTTTACATAATATGTACTGCTCAATTAGTATTAATATCATGTATGCGTGTCACATAAATGCCCTAATTAGCCAACCTTTCGTGCCCAGAACTATTTGACAAAAGTCAGGTATTTACATCATCATTGGAAGACTGTGTAAGAGCTGAATATATTATTCTAATAAATGCTTTATATTATATTTTTTGAACGCTATTGAGATGCCCCTTCCATTTCTGTTTGGGAGAACATTACAAATTGAGTCACCATGGCAACCAGAAACATTCTTTTCACTAATATGAAACAATACTACCATCCTCCCAGGAAGGCTGGTTATGCTCTTTTAGCTGAGAATTTGACTATGTGAGCTTAGAAAACGTTCCTTTTTTGCACTATATGAGGGCATACCTATTAAAAGTAGAATTATGCCAACACCATAATCGTTATCTCCAGGAAAAATTGCTAAAACATGTTTATATCATGTTTTTCACTATTTTTATTGATATTTTTGCAAATATCTGTACTTAATCTGCCTCGGTAATGCTAGAGCGCGCATTTCAACTGTATTTTAAGCTATTTTCATCTCATTTTATATTATAATCAAATTTGAAGGAATTGCTTATCCACACAAAACCAGACGAGTTGAATTATGTTGATGGTGTTTTATTGGGATTGAAAGAACATCGAAATCTGGGAGATTGGGTTTGATGATGCAACGTTTCGTGAACTTTTAGAACACTTCTTCAGGCAGATGGTCAACTTATATTATAATCAAGCCTTCCATCCATAACATACATATGAAACCACAGCATTCTTGATACCAAAAGAAAGCCTACGCAATTATGCTTCATTTGGTACCAGGAATGTCCTGTTGTGAGTTCTTGCCAACCCAGGGTGGTCTTCTGAAAATATATAGGTGTAAAAGCGCGCATTTTTGGAGTTCTGGGCACGAAAGGGTTAAGTGATGATACAGGTCAGAGATCCCCTTCACTGAAAGTGCAATTACCCTAGTACCTCCTCTACAATTACCCAGTACTTGTTGTTTTGGACCAATCCAATCACCCTAGTACTTTCAATTCTAAATCCACTCCTCACAGCTATTCTACAGCATGTCACTATACAATTGGAAGTCAGCATGGTAGAGCATGATACATACTACAAATACACAACTTTACAGCCTCCAAGACCCCTTATAAATTATATAGTGTAATCGACTCTTTTAGCTCATAGTAGGGTTTCTTATGGCACAAACAGGTAGGGGGGTGGGAAATTTGTGAAAGAGCTTAGCCACCAATCAGGTATCATTAGGGACATGGTGGACATCAAGAAAAGCTTTGGTGGCAGTCTGGGAATGGAGGCAGCTAGCCGTGGCGGCCATCTTTGTCATCAATATAAGTGAATTAGAGAAAATATATTAGATGATCCATTATAGATACTAAAAAACATCCAAATCAGGTGCAATCGACAGGGATTGCAGACAACTATCATATGATTGCAAGGCACATCATGACTCATGGGTCAAGGATTACTATCAAGGTCATTTGAAGGTCAGAACTCAAAAATTAAGTCCTTTATCAATCATTTTCATTATTCTGTGCCCAAAAATACATAAAGGATATTCTATACTGGTATCTAATTTGCTATAGAAAGTTTCCTTATATGCTTGACATCCTATTCCATGTGATAGGATAAGATCTGAATGTGATATGTTGCCATTAGAACTTGCAGAACACCGCCTACCAATATTCCCAAAAATCTTTAGATTTTTTCAATAGGCATGTATTGCATTACAGCTACCTACACATCATTTGAAATTAGTGGGGGACTTAATGTCAATTCTATTATCTATATATAATGAGATTTTTTGACCTTGACCTATTTATTGGACAAACATACATTTATAGTTTGTACCACACCTGTGTTATCAGGAGGAGTTCTTCTAGTAGGTTAAAGATCATAGAGTTCCTACAATGTTATATAAATATAAAACAGGTGGTAAAACCTTTGTGGGATCATAATGGAGGTTATGGTTCAAGGTCATATAGAAAACATCAATGACAAACCGTTCAAAATAAATTTAAACAACCTAAAATTGCGATGTCTTTTGTCAGATGTTGTTTCTGAAGTATGAAAATATCTGCTTAGTTTCTTCATAGGTCTGTTAGTTCTTTATACACCATCATGAAGGTCAAGGCCACTACTTAGTGCCTTGGTACATATAGGACAAATCATAGCATGTGTTTTTTTATCTTCTTCAATTATGATGGAATCACAAGGAAGTATGTCTGATACTAAGAGAAACAGCCCCCAGAAGAGGTTATGATACATATTGGCATCTGAATAATAAATATCTAACCATCTCACTATCAGCACGCTCGATATATTAATGATCTGAACCACATCATTTTACGGCAAGGTGAACTTCACATATTGATTGCCCAACTTCGGACAATTGCAGGCTTCATAGACAATAGCGGAATTGATCTCTGTTGGACAGAGGCAGAGTGCTGTGGTCCTGTTGCCACAAAGAGAATCCTGAATGGGAACCATGTCAAGAGAGCCATGACTGCTCATTTGGTTTCAATCCAAGCACTTTTCACATTATACCAGGAGACCTTACTGGAGGAAAATGTCAACCTGCACAGAGAAGCGAAGGAGGCAGCCATGACATTGAATGGTGCATGCAAGGACAACAACATCAAACTAGTACATCTAGAAGATGGCAAAATAATTGATATGCTCAACTTGCACCTGACAGAAAGATGGCTGCATTTGAAAATTTAAAAAAAGAAAAGAAAATACCATCATTCAAATTCATAGGGCAGTACATGAACATGGTTCTGAAGATACTATTGCTCATGAGATCTGTTTGTATGGGGGACTGAGAACTCAATTTAACTAGTCTTCAGGAATTCACCCCTCACTTCTTTGCACATGATAGACTGCACTATGCCTGTATAATACCTTTGTATCTGGCAGAGATGAAAGAACTACCTCTAACAGATGTGGCAATGCATGAGGAGTTTGTGGATGGAAACTGGGTGGTGAACAAGAATGAAAATGTAAGTTTTTGTGCTGTTGGAGCAGATGATGCCCTAGAACACCTGAACCGATCCATCAAAGTAACTGGGGGTTTGGTAGGTATAACCCTCAATGAAAGCGCACAAATAAAGTTCTTCTTAGCATCACAAGAGATGGCAAGATTGGCTGCAGAAGCAGAGAAGATTGCAGGAGTGCATACAAATCCTAATAAGCACCACAAATTATTACCAACTTACATAGCAAATGAAGAGAAAGCAGTCGCAGCTGTTACCTCGACCTTGAGGAAATGTACAAATCCTTTCAGTGAAAACAGCAACAACTTGTTCAACATAGCCACAAAAGTAGTTGGGATGGAACGAATCAAGTCTGGCAACACTAGTTTGTGGTCTCCCATGATGAAGATAAAATTGAAAACATGGAAGAGTATGGAAAAAAGAGTAAAGCTTCGGACGGAACATGCACTTGTAGAGTTGAAAAGGGTTCAATCCTTGTTTGCTAGATTACTCGTTGTGTGCCAGTCAAGACCAGAAATCAACCTAGAGGAGGTAATCAGCAATTATGAATTCTGTTGTGCCAGATGGCACCATGCTGTATTGCTCAGCAAAGAGTAACTTGCTAGGTATCCCAGTAAGCACAGAAGCTGCACCAATACTCCATGTGAATCCAATGTGTTCACATCTCGCAGAACACTTCACAGAGAGGATGGTGAAAAAATTTAGTTATTTCGCAGAATTTCATCTGGTCTTCGATAGATTTGATGTGCCATTATCCCTGAAGACAGGCACGTTTCTTCAAAGTCAGGGAAATGACCAGATTGTTTGTTACCATGTAACAGATTCTACACAGATTGGAAAGGTGCAGCTCGAAGGTGTAGGATTTACTCACCAAAAGGATCAGCCGTATCCATGAAAGAACTGCGATGGAAGTTCTTTAAAAAGAATCAGAAGGAATCGGAAAAACTTCCTCCGACACAAACAGCCCTTCATCAGGCTATTCTATGTGGGCATTACCAAACGATTATTTGAAACAATGATGTTGTACAAAGTCCTAGCCTTCCATAACCTAAGGGCTATGACTGGACACTCAGTGAGCAAGAATGGGTGCCCATCATGACTAGAGGGCTCCAAGCACCTCAATCGTTGATTCACCTAGTGAAATGCAAATGTGCTAAAACAAAGTGTACAGACTTGTGTGAATGCTCAGAGGCTGAAGATTGTGCAAACACTATAACACATGAATATATGTGGAAACAGACAGTGAAGCCAGTGATACCAGTGATTATGAATAATATGTGGAGGAATGAATATGTTTGTCAAAGGTTTGTAGATGATTATGTTCCTGCATTCAAGAAACCTTTAATTTATGCTTGATATCTTAGGAATGAGGAAAAACAAATGATATGCTCCTAAGAGGCTTGCTTATTAGAGCACAACATTTTTGATACAAATATCATTATTGATTTGTCCTATATGTACCAAGGCACTAAGTAGTGGCCTTGACCTTCATGATGGTGTATAAAGAACTAACAGACCTATGAAGAAACTAAGCAGATATTTTCATACTTCAGAAGTCATAGAAACAAAATCTGACAAAAGACATTGCATTTTTAGGTTGTTTAAATTTATTTTGAACGGTTTTCGATTGATGTTTTCTATATGACCTTAAACTATAACCTCCATTATGATCCCACAAAGGTTTTACCACCTGATTTATATTTATATAACATTGTAGGAACTCTATGATCTTTAACCTACTAGAAGAACTCCTCCTGATAACACAGGTGTGGTACAAACTATAAATGTATGTTTGTCCAATAAATAGGTCAAGGTCAAAAAATCTCATTTTATATATAGATAATAGAATTGACATTAAGTCCCCCACTAATGTCAAATGATGTGTAGGTAGTGTTAATGCAATACATGCCTATTGAAAAAATCTAAAGATTTTTGGGAATATTGGTAGGCGGTGTTCTGCAAGTTCTAATGGCAACATACCACATTCAGATCTTATCCTATCACATGGAATATGATGTCAAGCATATAAGGAAACATTCTATAGCAAATTTGATACCAGTATAGAATATCCTTTATGTATTTTTGGGCACAGAATAATGAAAATGATTGATAAAGGACTTAATTTTTTAGTTCTGACCTTCAAATGACCTTGATAGTAATCCTTGACCCATGAGTCATGATGTGCCTTGCAATCATATGATAGTTGTCTGCAATCCCTGTCGATTGCACCTAATTTGGATGTTTTTTAGTATCTATAATGGATCATCTAATATGTTTTCTCTAATTCACTTATATTGATGACAAAGATGGCCGCCACGGCTAGCTGCCTCCATTCCCAGACTGCCACCAAAGCTTTTCTTGATGTCCACCATGTCCCTAATGATACCTGATTGGTGGCTAAGCTCTTTCACAAATTTCCCACCTCTGTACATAACCAACCCTACTGTCAGTATAGAAACACTCACAGTCCGCCATGTTGGATCGGGTAATTGCAATTACCCGATAGGTGTCGGCACAGTGTTGATGGTTGGCTTAGTAGCACACAATAATGGCTTCAGTCACTATCTCACTGAATACTACAATCAATGTCTTCATCTACAATGGTTCCCTTCTCCAGATTGTCCACCATAGCCTCATTTGGATGGGACATTAAGTATGTGAATCAATGAGCTGACATTTCCACATATCTGTGCAGTTCAATAAGGCATGATCATCAGCAAGTAATATCTCCATGGACAGCATGGGTCTGAGGAAGAACAGTTACAGCAAAGCATTTTGAGGATAGTTGATGGGGAAATATGAATCACATTTGGCAACGGTGTGGGGATAACATACCTCATTGCTGTATGCAAAGACCAGTCAAATAACAGAGGGTCTTGTTCTGGAGGTTCTGATGACATGGCACCCCCTCAGGTTAGCAGAATAAAGACACCGGTGTCATAAGAGATGACATGCATTATTTGATATATTTACTACACATATGTCATAGCTTGATTGGTCATGATTGCATTGGCTTGTCCATTTGTGATGCTCAATCATGTAGCTGTATTCTCCTGATCAAAGACCAGTCTTTGAATTAGATTGAAAGAGCCTGATTGATTCCAATTGATCCATTGACACTTCTGTGTCAACTGAATCTGGCTCCCTTATCTATAGATAACCATCAAGTATCTCAAGGGACATATCTCAAGTTAGCAAGGTAGCCATCCACAAACAGTAGTACCATAAAACCTCGCTTATAAGCCATGGCTAGTATGCGAGTCAGATCAACTGTGCAGCTTATACCATCAGCCCAGGGTCAGGGTGTGGCTTATATGCAAGCTTTTGCTACTAAGGTACATTACTAAAAGTCACCATAATCAGATCTCAGGGGGGTCTGCAGTGTGCATTCTACCCCAAGACGGTGGTGCCTTCTGGTGTAAGGATTATTGATCCTAAGATTATTCATTTCAAGATTATTGATTTTAAGATTATCCATTTTAAGGGTCAGCAATGCTCAACCTTCATAATTATCATACCAACCATGGCCCAACATAGGGTAATGCAGATGTTGGCTCAACAGACAAAATGCGATGTTTGCCCACTCTTGGCAAGTACTCACGAAATTCTCAATTGAAATGCAATGTTTGACATTTAAGTAATGATATTGGGCAATTCCTGGCTTCACCACTGGCCCAGGGCTGGCCCATGCTTGCAGAAGCTAATATTGACCCCATATCAGTCCAGTGTTAAGCCCTAAGTCCACGGCGACAGGAACAGGCCATATTCAAACGGTATCGCTACTCTGCCGCATCGATTTCTCCCCTGTAACGCCGTGCACTTTGGCGGCACAGACGCGGAAAAGGTACGGCAGAGAGGCGTTACAGTTTTAACGCAGGTTCCTGCCGCCGTGGATTTTAGGCTTTAGACTATTTCTGGGCCATCATAATAATCATTTCTGATGTTGGACCAAGATTGATTATAAGTACATGTACATTGGCCCAATGTTGGCTATGCGATCTCCACCAGGGGGATTCAATGCACGGGTTAGCTCTCCCACGTGAGAGGACAAACGTTTAGAGCGTTATCTTAATAAGACCATTAAGACAGTCTTAGTGGTCTTAATGTTAGTTCCTGAAGTGGCCACCTTACCTTCTACATAATCCGACAGATGGAGCCACCCTTACTTCAAGTGCCACCCAAGTGCCACTATTTGTTGATATCATGGGGGGCTCTGCCCCCCAACCCCCGTTTTTATTTTATTTTCTTCCTTCTTTATTAATGCTGAGTACTATTAAGCCTAAGACTTGATCAAGACCTGAAAGTGGGTCAGGGGTGCTGGAGTAAACCAGGAACGAGGGGCCTCTGAATTAAAACTTTAAGACACTGAATTAAGACTTTAAGACTTAAAGATGGTGTATCAGCTAATAAACTTCCCAAACTTTTTCCTTAAAAGGGATGCCATGGGTTCTATCATCATTTTAGCTAATACACAGTACCCAATATTTGCAAGATATTTGTCTATAAATACATGATTTGAGATAGTTAACAATATAGCCTATTCACCTCACTGACTCAGTCACTCCCCCAGGTGAGTACAGGGGAAACTAGCCTGGTAGAGAAAGCACTGAGCCATGCAGTATAAACACATAGGGAGTTTTAGTGTCGACCTACAGTAAAGATTAAGACACTGCTTGTGCTAATTTCATATGTTTAGATAATGCCAATCAGCTTACTGAAATTCAGTTACAAATATGATCCCCAGTGTGCTTTACAGCTGCATAGGTCAGAGCGAATTCATGGATGAAAGACAGTATCTAAAAAGTGTCAGTTACTACATGAAACAACAATTTGTCAATAGTATCATCTTTGGGCAATGAAATAAGATAAGTCCTAAATAATAGTACATGTATTACAGTTTGCATGATATCTGAGCCTTATAGATCTGACATTGAGATGGATTGCAAAGACGGGAATGACATTTTCTAAACCAATGATATTTGGCAGCCACATCTTTGGCATCTCTTTGCACATTTACATGTTTGCATGGTTTTCGTTCTTATCCTTACGGATCGTCCATGAGATGAGAACCACAATATCTATATCAATGCACAAACAATGCTTATAATATGCTAATCATACAAATTACAATGGTAATGGCCAAGGTTGGCAATTGTTTTAGTGGTCCTTTGTTTGGAAATCATATGTTGGGGCGACATCTGAATTACAATGTTGCCCAGATATTCAATTTCTATCACTAGAATAATGTTATAGAACATTGGGATTTTGGCCCCGGATTTTGCCAATATGAAATCAATATTACCATCTGCAAGCATTGGCCATTACTGGACCAATGTTCAACCCAGCATTAGGCAGCAATTTGCAAATATCAGAATTCCGATATTTGCCCATTCTTAAGACATATATGTCCGGACCAATGTACCTCCGTAACCTAGTATGCATTTAACTCAACTGATGGACTTCCAGTTTGAGCCCAACTTTGGTGTTGTACATCCATGCATTACCTTTGTTATATTTCTATTAAGATCAAGTATCTGAATACATCTTTACTGAATTAAATTATTGAATTGCTTCAGTGGATCCTTTTTCTTCAGGTAAGATAATACACCAATCAGATAACTGAATATGTTCAATGCCAATGCTAAAATTGTAAACATTTAGCAGATGCTGAATTCATTTTCGAGCGTAAGACCAACTAGTGAATTTAGGGATTAATAATAATACATGATTTGAGATTGGTGAAACATCTATAGGCCCTACATATTTACCGTTGTTTCCTATTTCAGTGTCGCCTGATTCGGAGTCTGAGGAGGAAATAGATACCTCAGATTCCATGAGTGACAAGGTGATTCAGATTGACAACATTGTCAGATGGACATGGAAAATGGTCGTACACCCTGTGGTAAAGCATGTCACTGAGGGATATGGGCTGCACAGGGAGGTGAAAACACCCCAGAATGTAACCTCAGAGGAGGAGGAGTATAAGAACATTAGACCAGCAAAATACAAAATGAGGAGTCGTTACTGGAAACAGCGAGATGAGGCTGGTAATCTACCGCTAGATGATTATGGCCATGGCCATGGCCATGGTCACGGCCATGGGCACGGCCATGGTCACGGTCATGGCCACGGCCACCATCACGGTCATCATGACCATCATCATGGTCATCACCATCATCACAAGCATGGTCACCATGGACATCATCATCATGGTCATCATCACAAACATAATCACCATGGCCACAACCACCATGGTCACGATCACAAGGAGAAGCACGACCACGGCCATCATGGACACCATGACCACCATCATCACCACCACTCACACAAAAAGGAGGTGTCACTGGACTTTGGTTGCAATGCTCCTGTCCACCATGAGAGTATTAAACATCAGATGTCTATGATGCAAAGTTCAGATGGGGTGACCAGTGCCCCCTCCATGGGTAGTTCCAGTTCAAATGACGGAGGAGGACGCGCTCCTATACATGTTTATATAAAGAAGCCCCATCACCATATGATGCATCCACATCATCATGGCCCACATATCACATTCAGGTGCAATGGGGGCAACCATCATATATTCAAGCATTTCAAGCGCAGGAGAGTGGAGAGTGATGGCAGTGTGACTATAGCTGGTTAATGCTTTGAATATATTGGAATCTATGCACAGTGAAACATATAGGCCTTTACAGTGAAAATTATAGGCCTTTATATCAGTGTAGTTTGGGGAACACTCGTGCAGAGGAGAATGCGTTTGGATTTTGCTTATATGAATCTTTCTCGTCATTCAGCACTGGAAAGAACTATATCTTGTTGACATTCTAAGGATAGTTTTTTAATGTGCAGTTCCCTCATCAATCAGTGTATTAATATAACATTCTTCTTCAATAATGCTAGACAGAATTACCCGGTAGGAGCAATAACCCCTCAAAATAATCATCAATAAAGATGTTTTATCCTTATTTGTATCTCATCAAGTCAATCTTGCCTAATGTTTGTACAACATAATGCTTATTCAGAAACGTTATGTTTGGAGTCCATAACAAGAGACTAGGTTGAATCCATTTGATACAATATTACCGGTATGATTCGGTTGACATGATAGGAAGTTTACTGGTAAGTTGTTGTTCTTATGACCCAACCTTGGGCGAATTTCCTTTGTGGACTTGTTAAGTCATAATGTATCTGCTGTATGCTTTGATAGAACGTTAAGCACACTAAAAGAATATCTAGATATAAGATGCCAGTAGCAGAGACTAAATGCATTATTCGTTTAAAAAGTACAATAACTTGTGAACAAGGTTTTAATTGGTTTATGCGTCTTTCAGAGACACCAGAGCAGGGCAAACAAGGAAAGAAGTCAGCAGTAGAGGAAGATGAAGCCCAACACCTTGAGCTGCAAGCTGTGGTGAGATGGACATGGGGAATGACTATTCACCCTGTCATCAAACCTGTAGCATCATCCAAAGGTAGACATGAATCTGATTTGAATAGTCTGCAGAATGTGTCACTTGTGGAAGAGTTCTCGACTATGCGACCAGCTGAGGGTGTTTGGATGCGTAGTCGTCACTGGAAGCAGAGGAAGGTGGATGAGGATGGGAATGTGGTTCTGGATGACTACGGTCATCATGGCCATGGCCACCACCATGGTCATCATAATCATCATGGTCACCATAATCATGGTCACCATCACCATGGTGACTACCATGGTCACCACAATCATCACCATGGCCATCATCAGCATGGTCATCATCACCATGGACACCATCACCATGGTCACCATGGACACCACCACCATGGTCAGCATGCCCATCACCATCACCATCACGCCAAGCATAAACCAGTATCGCTAGACTATGGTTGTAACACAGACAACCACCATGAGCATATCACACATCAGGATTCAGTTGAGGAAAGCTCTGCTGATGGTATCACCAGCGCTCCATCTATGGGCCGGTCAAGCTCAAATGGCGGTGGAGGCCGTGGCCCAGTTAAGGTGTATATCAAGAAGCCTCATGATGGCCACTCACAACCTCATCACCACGGGCCTCATGTTACCTTTAGGTGTAATGCGCCAACAGCACACATATTCAAACACTTCAAGAAAACGATGGACAGCAATAGCAACAGTGTCACTATTGCAGGATAAATGTTATCTAAGTTAATCTTTTTTCTTTTCTAATAATTATGTTTAAAATTCATGCAGTGGGCTTCATTTAGATTGGTATAACCTAGCAAAGCAGTGATTGTATGTAATATGTATGTACTTGTATATTCTGATAATTATTGCTTATTTCAGTGGAATATAACTTTATTAGATAAAATAGTTACTTTAATGTGCTACTAGTTTCAAACCCAACATTGCTTCTGATCTATCTATGCTTTAAGTCTACTTTATATTTAAAGTGTATTCCCAAAGTATGCAATGGGATTAAGTAAATAGTTTATCCTAGCAAAGCGATATGTTACAAATATAATTTTTAAAACAATTGCTAATTTCAGCTTGATTTATAATCACTCTAATGATAGTGGTACTAGTTCATATCAATACAGAAACCTTGAGTTCCAGAAATGAATTCTACAATGGAACTATTAGCTTTGACCAGTCTTTGATTGGACATATCTTACCTGTTTCCCACTGTGGGTATGCAAAGGACGACAATGGATTGTAGCTGAACTTTACTGACAATACACATAAAATATTGGGCAAGGATGTGTCATCTTTTGTCCAGAAAAGGAGGATAAACAAAGTCACACAGAAGTAATTCCTCAAACGTGTGCTTCAATTATTGAAAACTAGCAAACCAAGAACCAATAATAAACTAAAATATCCAAGTCAGTAGTTCAATTTTTCTTCATCATCGAGGAACTTTATTTTCAATATTAGGGATACAATAATACAATTATTTCATGAAATTATTTCTGAAAAGTAGATTATAAGTTACATAGATTATTCATTAACCAGAACAGACCTGTCCTGCACCCCTCATATCAAGACACAGCACCTCAACGGCATTCTGAGTATAATAACTTCCCAGCTGAGAAAAATAGTTCCCAAACGTTACCAAATACTTTTAAACCGATTTGAGGAAAACCTGTAAGTATAGATTCGTTTACAAAGGTTTCCCTTCCAACACTATAAATAAGTTAGTATTCTTTGTAAGTTGGGGTACACGTTTCATGTCTGGTGGTGTAATCTTTTTCCACTAGTTGATAGCCTCCACAAGTAAAATTAGTTGCATCAGCTGAAAGCCAACTTTCCCATTCATCTCTTTAACTCCTCTTAATACGGTATACTTCACCTTACATTACAAAAGTGACAACCAGGCTCTCTTCATGGTGCCAAAACCACTCTTGCTTCAGCATTGTCTGCTTCTGGAAGGAGAGAACTTGTATTTTAATCTGGAAGATGAGTCCAGCCTGGCCAGAGGTCGAGGGGGTCTACCAAAGCTGGACTCTTTTTCCAGAGTTTTCCCAAGGCTAACTCTTCCCCCGGAATCAGGCAATGCTGGAGTCTTGGGCGAGCCAAGATACTAGGTTGAATCCATTTGACATAATGTTACCAGTATGATTCAGTTGACATGATAAGAAATTAACTGGTAAGTTGTTGGGCAAACCCGGCTCTTTTGTTATGACCCAACCTTGAGTGAATTTCTTTAGTGATAATGTATCTGCTGTATGCTTTGATAGAACATTAAGCACACTAAAAGAATATCTAGATATAGGATGCCAGTAGCAGAGCCTAAATGCATTATTCTTTTATATCTTAAAACATATAATGTTCAACATGTGAACAAGGTTTTGCAGATTCCATCCCTCAATTGGTTTATGCGTCTTTCAGAAACACCAGAACAGAGCAAACAAGGAAAGAAGTCAGCAGTAGAGGAAGATGAACCCCAACACCTTGAGCTGCAAGCTGTGGTGAGATGGACATGGGGAATGACTATTCACCCTGTCATCAAACCTGTAGCATCATCCAAAGGTAGACATGAATCTGATTTGAATAGTCAGCAGAATGTGTCACTTGTGGAAGAGTTCTCGACAATGCGACCAGCTGAGGGTGTTTGGATGCGTAGTCGTCACTGGAAGCAGAGGAAGGTGGATGAGGATGGGAATGTGGTTCTGGATGACTACGGTCATCATGGCCATGGCCACCACCATGGTCATCATAATCATCATGGTCACCATAATCATGGTCACCATCACCATGGTGACTACCATGGTCACCACAAACATCACCATGGCCATCATCAGCATGGTCATCATCACCATGGTCACCATCACCATGGTCACCATGGACACCACCACCATGGTCAGCATGCCCATCACCATCACCATCACGCCAAGCATAAACCAGTATCGCTAGACTATGGTTGTAACACAGACAACCACCATGTGCATGTCACACATCAGGATTCAGTTGAGGAAAGCTCTGCTGATGGTATCACCAGCGCTCCATCTATGGGCCGGTCAAGCTCAAATGGCGGTGGAGGCCGTGGCCCAGTTAAGGTGTATATCAAGAAGCCTCATCACAGCCACTCACAACCTCATCACCACGGGCCTCATGTTACCTTTAGGTGTAATGCGGCAACAGCACACATATTTAAACACTACAAGAAAACGATGGACAGCAACAGTGACAGTGTCACTATTGCAGGATGAATGTTACTAAGTTGATCTATTTTCTTTTCTAACATGTTCAAAATTCATGCAGTGGGCTTCATTTAGATTGGTATAACCTAGCAAAGCAGTGGTTACATGTAATATGTACTTGTATATTCTTATAATGCTTATTTCAGTGGAATATAACTTTATTAGATAAAATAGTTACTTTAATGTGCTACTAGTTTCAAACCCAACATTGCTTCTGATCTATCTATGCTTTTAGTCTACTTTATATCTAAAGTGTATTCCCAAAGTATGCAATGGGCTAAAGTAAATAGTTTATCCTAGTAGAGTGATATGTTACAAATATGATTTTTGATACAATTGCTCATTTCAGTTGGATATACTCGCTCTAATGATAATGGTACTAGTTCATATCAATTCAGAAACCTTGAGTTTCTGGCACATCACTAATTTTGAAGCCATTAGGGCTGGAGGTCTATTACAGGCACTTATAAACTGTTTGATAGTATTTGCAGAATATCATACTATACCAATTATTGTTGCCACAGATGTTCCCATTTCCAGAAATTAATTCTACAATGGAACTGACAAGCCTTTGACTATATCTTACCAGTTCCCTGCTGTGGGTATGCAGAGGATGACAATGGGTTTGAGCTGAACTTTACTGACAATTCACATAAAATATTGGACACTGCTGTGTCATCCTTTGTCCAGGAAATAGGATATACAAAGTTTAACTTGTGCTTCAATCATTGAAAACTAGCAAACAAGAAACAATAATAAAACTAGAATTTTCAAGTCAGTAGTTCAGTTTTTCTTTATCATTAGATTTATCTTATCATCAATATTAGGGATAGAATGACAATATTTCTTTCATATGTCTAAAAAGTAGAATATAACTTTCATCGATTATTCATTAACTAGACCGCTACTGTCCTGTACCCCTCTTACCAAGAGACATGTCCTCAAAGGGGTTTTAAAGGATTAGTAAGAGTGATCTCCCAGCTGACAAAAACGTTTTCACATCTAGTAGTGCTATTTCAGCAGTTCTGCCGTTTAGTGGGCTACACAATTACAATTTGTCTCATAGCCAACTTTCCCATTCATCCTTTTAACGTCCCTTTAAACCATACACTTACCTTACAGCATTGTCTGCTTCGGGGGGGGGTGGGGCATTATGCTGTAATCAAAAGGAGAGTCTAGCCTGGCCAGAAGTCAAGGGGGTCTACCAAAGCTGGACTCTCTCTCCAGAGTTTTGTTCCCCAGAATTCAGCACAAGGCTAGCTCACCCCCCAGAACCAGGCAATGATCGTGCACAGTGATTATGATATAAAGCTCGAACGAAAATTATATCTGCCACAAATGAATTCCCAGAAGGACAGTCAATAGTACCTTTATGATGTCACTCCAGATACACCAGATGCAAAGGATGTCAGGTTCCCTTCCCTCTGATTGTATAATAAGAATCCATCCATTGACGTTATTTTCCTCAAAATAGGAGTGAAGGGTTGGTAAATATTGATTGGGTAGGAAACGTACAATTTCACAAAAATATCAGGTTCTTCATTAATGGGGGATAAGGCCTAACCCTCTGTCTCGTGAAGATGTACTACTGGTAACGACAATATCTTCAACCACCTTAACTGCAAGAAGTCTTATTGACCATCATAACTATAGACACTTTTATTCTAAATACATTACTGATTTTGAATTGGTCGCCCTTGGAGGTATACCTGATTAGGCCTGTATTAGGAACTTGCAGACTTTCAGAACCCGGCATGGATCATGGTTAATTAAACCGTATTTCGGGTTATCAGCTTAATGCCGGTGTAAATATGAAAGAGCTACTGCCGATGTACATATGCACCATGTGATATATATTGGTAATCAGGAAATCTCTTGATATTCATTATTCAAATATTCAAAGAAATATTAGCTAACCATAATGCTTCATGATAAACCTATCACCAACGAAATGGAAGACCATGGAAGACAACCTTTTGGTGCCAACCGCCTTTCTGCAAAATAAACCTCAGTGGTGAGCAGTTAGAGTGTTCTACATTGATTAAGATACACTTTCAAGTTGAATAATAATATTATCTAATCTGTTATCTTACTATGTAGGCCCTAATTTGATAAATTGATAGGCCGCTACATACGGGGTATAGGGCTACATGCTACGGGAGTGTGAGGTATAGCATTCCGAATTTTCTACATAAATTATATTCAACTACCGAATTCACGATGAAATATAAAATATAGGCCACTCATCACCACTGCCAGATAGTTCGTGTAAGTCCCATCTGAGATATTGGCATCATTCTACCCATTCTCTTCTATAGTGGTCCGCTGCAACAATCTTATTACAAAGCTATAATATTCTTTAATAGTGGTTTCTATGACACATAAACAGAGATGTATAGACAACGGAATCGGGACCTATCATATGTTTCATCTAGGAAAACAGAACAAACTTAGTATGTGAGTAAACCTACATTGACAAAGTCTGTGAGTGGCACAAACTAGACAATAACCCTAACTATGTTTGTCTGTTAGATGCAGCCATGGCACCACTATCTCCCGCTTGCATGTTTATGGCCATAAAATCCAATCCCATACACCGATAGGAATGATTGACATTAATGGCGTTAGAAACTATTGCATTATGCCATATTAGTGTCAGATAGTTAGGCAATATTGAGTGTGCTGTTACGATTGAAGTGGAAAATATGGACCGTAATTCTTCTACAATGCGACATAATAAAAGTTAATTGCATTTAAGATTACCAAACAAATACACCAGCCAAACTACAAAACTATTACTGTACGATGAATAGCTATTTAGAAGATATAGAATGACATTTACTGAAAACGGAAATTGTTTCTATCATTTATGTATTAGATATTATTTACATAGATAAATCACATAGGCCTCTGACTTGTTGCTTATCCCCATGCAGTGCTTATTCAAAAACAGGCACATATCCAAGAAACTATTTTAGCGCTTAAGAAATGTCAAGACCTCTGTACCCCAAACTGCATTATAGGAGCTCTTTTGATACTCGGTGTTATGTCGCAACAGTATGGTATTTGGCATTTAGTTAATTGACTTAACACTTCCACTCCTGTGTAATCCACATACCTCCACTACAAATCACCTTCTAGCGTGTGAAAAATAAAACTAGATGTAACAGTTAAAAGGGATCCTTAACATGCATTTTAGTATTTTCCCCCCTCCTCCTTAAACCATTGGATGTGTTTGTATTTTTATTGCTTCCGCCTGGTGTGCGGAAGTGTTGGCACTACTAATACCCCCACCTTCACCATCAGAGATCAGACAACTTGAATCCTCAGAGGGATCAACAGGGCTCATCTCCCTCTAATAACAGTTAGATATATTTGCATCACCTGGATTCCCAGCAGTGAACTCTTCCTGCTGTAAAGTAGTTGCATGCTTGCAGATGACAACTTTCACCAAGACCCACAAAGAGATCTATTGAAGCAGACAGTATTTCAGCAGCCAGCAGAATGAAGGTCCACTGCCTTTTGGCAATGTTGGTGGTCTGTGTGGAGAGATTCAGGACAACTACAACAACGACATCAAGCACCCACCAGCAGCCGATCATCAACCATGGTGTCTACAACCCGATGCAGGATCATCATGATGTCAGGTCTGCGGAGGAGGATGAGGAGGACAAGTGTCAAGCAGAGGGAGTCACAGGTAACGTAGCTGTTTCACATGTCATCTAAATAATTCATATTTAGATACATGAATTATTTAAAAATGTGCATAAAATAGAGGTTTGGCATGTAATATTAAAATATCTTGAGCAAAGCAGTACCTTCTACCATTCAATTAAAATTAATTAATTAGTTCTAATTTTTATTTTGATATGAAAATAGGTGATGATGATTCTTTATTATAAAATCATAATATACTATCAGGAACAGGTCGTATTCTGCGTTAAAACGGTATCACCCCTCTGCCTTGAAATGGGGGCTACAGAGGTGTGAAACCGTTGTGACGCAGAATATTACATGTACCTACTGCCAAGGACAGTATCACCAGCGTATCGCCATGAGGCAAAATCCTCCCAAACTATTGTCACCTTTTTGAATCCCTGGTTTTGGTTGGATATCATGCTGCCTATAACTCAATCACATGGAGGCTTTGAACATCCTGACTACATTGTTACCCTCATGACAATAGTCAGCAACCCACCCCACCTGTCAACCCATCCCCTGCTGTCAACCATTTAAACTGTTATAATTCAATCCAACGCAAGCCTATATTCCATGTTACATACCTGAAAACCAAAACCAAACCCTGGAACTGCTACATCCATGACACCCATTCCTACCTTGCTTGGACCAGATTCACCCTGATGGATACCATAACCATACCAGAAACAGGTAACTCATTCATTTGTTATACCTTACTATAGCTGTTTTATTGGTTATTGGTATACGTACCATAACACTTGTGGCCATTTGGGTGATGACATAGATGATTATAGTTGTGAGAAAAAATACCATATCGCCTTTACGCCTTTTCCAGCACCAACGATCCAGGAAGACCCTGAGAGGGAGGGGGAAACCAAGATTGTAGCTGCAATCAGAATGACCTGGGGAATGATGATTCACCCAATTGTAAAACATGTTGGAGGTAAAGTTTCAGCGGCAAGGTCTGCTAATATGACCATAGAGAAAAATGAGTTTGGTAATATGAAGTTGGGTTCAGCTTTCATGATCCGGAGCAAGCATTGGAAGCCAAGGAAAACTGATGAGGATGGTAATGTTATAGAGTCAGAACAAAAAGCTGAAATACCACTGGATGATTGGGGCAATGGGCACGGCCACCATGGTCACCATGGTCACCAGCACCAGCAACATGGTCACCATGGTCACCAGCACCAGCAACATGGTCACCATGGTCACCACCAGCAACATCACCACCATCAGAAAAAACACAAACCAGTGTCTCTTGACTTTGGCTGTAATACTGACAACCACCACGAGCACATTACTCACCAACACTCTGTGATGCAGAGCTCAGATGATGGCATAACCAGTGCCCCCTCTATGGGACGTTCAAGTTCATCAAATGGTGGTGGGCGCCCTGTCCATGTCTTTATCAAAAAGCCCCACCACCACGTGCCCCGACACCACCATGGCCCCTCTGTCACATTCAGATGTAACGCTGCTGTTGCCCACATTTACAAGCACTTCCAGAAGAGAATGGACAGCAACAGCAACAGTGTCACTATTGCTGGATAATGATCTAATTGATTTTACAATGTTTATTGAGTGATATAATCATTTATTTTGTAAAACCATTTGTAATTTAAAACAATGGACCCTAACAGCAGCAGTGTCACTAGTGCTGGATCATGATCAAATTGTTTTTACATTTTTCATTGATTAATATTAGCATATATTTTGTAATACATGTATGATTTATCATTTAAGACAATGGACCATAGCAGCAACGCCATTGCCGCTCCTTGCTAAGACTCTATTTCACCCAAGACCAGAAGTGCTAGATGCTCATCTTTGTATAAAAGTTATTATTATGCAATGCTACTTATCCCATGTATAAAACTGTTTGATATTTGATATGGTGTAGTACCTTTCTAATAAAATATGTTGGTTAACATGTTGATTCAACATAGCAACCCAGGAGTTATTGTTCAAGATCAAATTAGTTTTGGGTTCATAGGAGTCCTCGCGAGTGCAGAGAATCTGATACTCATAGTGTACAAGGGTATTTGCATAACGAGGATGCAAAGATAAGGATCAGGATTGAGGATGAGGATCCAGATTAACATTTCCTCACAGCCAAAAATAATTTTCTTACCCCAAGAAAATACTAGAATCAAGATTAAATTTTCTCAATTCAAGAAATAAACTCATTCTGAGTTTTTACGTTTATCTTGTTTTCAGAAAGGGGAAGCTAAAAAAAATATCTTATATTTTTCTAGTATTCTTCTAGAAACAAGTATTCAAGATTATTTTTCTTTAGGAATTTTCTTAAAACTGGTCAATTGTGCACCCAACAAGATTATATCTTATATTCTTGAAATAAGAAAGTTCTATTTCTAGATTTAAGATTGCTATGTCTTGAAAATCTGCTCAGTTAAGAATTAACCTGAAACCATGTGTCCAAAGTGTCTATTAGGGGAAAAAATGCAAGTATACTCTATTATGTAATGGTTATAACCATGCTTAATGCCTTCACCAAATTCCTTCCATTATTCGGGAATTATATAGGTGTGGAATGTGAGTTCAGTTAGGTTCCATAGGGATCAAGTATACAGACTACTAAATAAGAATTATTTTCTTAAAATAAGAAAATTAGTTACATGTTGTGCCACAAGAGGCCACCACTATGCAATACAGCAACTTTTTTTATCAAACAGGGTATACAATTCTGCCTCAAATCAAGTCCCAAAAAAACAGTAGAGGGTAAAAATATGTGGGAAAAGGGGAAATTTGTTAGGGATTAATTTCATGTAAGAACCCTTGTTCCAGTGAATGAATTATAATGACTATAGGGAGAAATGATAAGAGACACCATTTGCTTGATAACATCATTTAAATAAAGGGAAGGATTACCTCTCCCATTATATGAAGTGAAATGACTTTGAATAAAGGTCTGTTTGCTTAAACTTCTATTGTAGCTACAAAAAGCTGCATTTAATCTGATGAACCTCTTTCTGATGCTCTGGCATCAATCCTTTCTCTCTAAGACTAAAATTAAATACAATTATACCCCTTTCCCAGGCAAGAACATCAATCTTGTTTATTTACTCAAATAAGAAATTAAAACTTACTTAAGAAAAAGGTTTTCTAGAAAAAAGGTCCATTCTGTAAGAAAGATTTTCTTATTTTGAGAAATATGTCAGGAAATATCATCTTGATTCCAGTATAAAATACTTGATTTAAGAATTTCTTTCTTGTTTGTTTTTCTTACTCTAAGTTTATTAAACTCAACCATGCTTTCAAGTAAAATTTTGTTATCCTACGGACAAACTTGTTTTAAGTTTATTTTACTTAAAACAAGAAATATTTTCTGAAAATGAGAAAATTATTTTTGGCTGTGCTGATGTAGGATTTTGTAGTTATCATTCTGGTATAATCTCTAAAGGGTGTATTACCACCCCAAAGATGTAAGGACCAGGTCCACTTTCGGATATTTTTCATGGTATTTCAATAAGCTTTGTTCAAAGATCCCATTCCAGACTCTCACTTATGGAAATAAATTAAAAATGCTCTAATGATAATATTTTGATCCACTGAGTCGTGGCGTGTTTTATATAACACGAGTCGTACCACAGCGCTTTTCGGTACTTTGGTGTTTGGTGGTACCTCCCCCTCCCCCCGACCGTAAACAAATTTCAACTAGCTGCTACTACCCCTCCCCCCTTCCCCCATCCCTCAACTCACACTTACCCAATGCTGCACAATTGAACCCGGGCCGCTGTATAAGGTTAAGTACCTGTTTTGCCTACACTCGAATATTCAAGGCCCTCATTTCTTCCTTCAAGTCACACGCACCCCAACATGGTAGATCTCCCACAAGGTGCCTCCTTCCTTCCCTCAGGTCCCTCTATCCCTCAAGCCGTGCCTCAGTCATATATTACAGTTTTCCTTACTTTAAATCTAGAACAGGGTTGCCACCGACAAGGTAGTATTAATTCCTTGACTTTATATCAAATTTCCCTGACCATCGCGACGTAAAACAAATGTTTTTTTTATGCCCTCCAACTATGAATATGCATTCTTTTTAAGGTTATCTTCTACATAGCCAGTGGTCATTAGTTAACAACAGGGGTTTTGTGTATCCTGTGCGCGCAAATATTTTACCCTCTCCTTTTCGAAGATTAAGATTTTTAGGTGACTTTTTTTGGTATTTCAAAGATTTTCCCTGACAAAATATTGTTTTCCCTGACATTTTGCCAAAAAATCTGAAATTCCCTTACATTTCCCTGACCTTTGACTTTGACCTTTCTCTGACGGTGGCAACCCTGGAGAAATGTACAACATCTCGTCACCAGAGATATGAATTGACACGGAATGAGATGTAAGAATCCACTATCCATTAGAAAAGTACAACATAATAGTTTTCAGGTTTTGACTACATGTACAGCTTTTATTTATTACACGATGCAAAATTCTTATCCAGCTTGGAGAAACTGGACACATTTATGAAAATATTTAACTCCCTTCTTAGACCTATATAATATGAACATGTCTCCAAAAATCAATATTTCTAGTATCATGCATACTATAGTAGGTGATACGTTTTGGGTATCTATAACTGTAAGAGGGCTTTGACATTGAACGTGGTATGGACTTGAACACCGTTAATGTAAATATACTCAATTCTTTCCGGATGCTTTGATAGTAGGACACGACTTCCAGAAGCCAACATCACAGATAGTGAAAATGGAATAGAGACGTGTTGCAGCATTTTAATTAAAACAATTGCTTGCAAACCTATAGAAATATTTTAAAGCAGTACAAAATGTACTGTTCTAATGACAATATTCAGATCAGACATCGATGTATAGACATTTAATAAGAAAATATGAATGAGGATATTTACACTAACAGGTCCGTTTATGAAATAATCATGTCTGTTAACAGCAAAAGGAGGAAAGATCTCACCAATTAATTTGTTGATTATTATACTCTTCAAGTAGTTAGAGGAAGTTTCAAGCACAATGGCCGATGGAACAGCATCATTTTCATCAATAATCTCCAAGCATGATATTTAACACATACCCCTCCGTAAAAGAAGGGCTTTACGTAATCTAATGGTTCAATTATTTTAAGTCAGCAGCAAATACTTTAACATATTATATTCTATGTTCTTTTTCAAGTTGTGTCATACTACAAACATAATCGCTTCATGCTGGCTATCGACATTCAGTTAACATGTTGGCTTACAATGCCAATTGATAAACCCATAACCTTAACGGAATAATGCGAAGCACCATGGAAGGGACAATCTCACTGAAGACCTTTTGGCCGCAAGCTTACTTACCATTTATATATCGCAGGTTATATTAACAGAACTAAAATATAAACTGCCTTTAACAAAGATAAAGCTATTCCAGTTGGGTGCAGCAATAGACAGAGGGGATACAGCTACCGGGTAATATCCTTCACCTGATATATAGGCTTCCATTCCCCAAAGGGTATATTGTTATCATGAAACCTAAAAATGAGTAATACGTAAGCAGGATGGCTTTATCAAGAAACGATACAAATTATACGCAGGGTGGGATAGCTTCCAACGATAACATTGGCATAAATATTGGAAGTCTGCCGAAGTAGGCGGGGCTAATCATCTTCTTTCATCCTGATGGGCTGAGACTCTTAAGAAATATGAGGAGCTAAGAGCATGGCTAAATCCCTCTATAAGGAGTGATTAACTATGGACTATGAAGGTACTGGTGCAGGGGGTGGGGCTTGTTGGCGTGGTGATGGGGCGAGCTTCAGCATCTTGTAGTAGTCTGTGACCTGACGTGGTACTTCTGCTAAGACATGCTTAGCTAACTCTGCTGGTGGACCCTGCAACAGTGTGAAGTCTAGGTTTATCAGGAGCCAATGGAGATTATTTGAGGTATGTATAGGAAGTACCATATATAATAATTGGAGAAAATAATTTTAGCAATAATATAATTACATGGATTCTTTAAATGACAATATAACCTGGGAGTGAAGATATATATTTTGCTTCTGTCTCAAGCAGTCACATTTAATTAACTATTAAGGCTGCATAAAAAAAAATCAGCTTTACAGACACCGCCCTCACCCCTCAAAAATGGCCACATGGAAGCTTTTTTTCATTATTTTACAAAAAGATACATCAAATTTCCCTCACCCCTGAAAAAATAAAGAAAAAATATCCTCAACATTTCCGCTACTTTGAGAAGACATATTGGGCCTACCAGATGGTTAATTTTCACAAACCGAACAGTTTTGGACTCTTCGGAATGTCTTCTAATGGAAGTTCCATAATACCCTATATTTATTTTAAAATACCATAAGTGGTTGAAATACTGTTGTTGTATATCTGAATCTTTAAGAATATACGTTTCAAATACATTTGAAATGTTCTAGATATAGTATGTAGCTGAACTTTGGGTTGCAAAATGTCTACAGTGAGATAGACCAAACATTTTCTTTAATTATCAATTAGGGATTTCACTTTGCAAAAAAAAAAAGGACCTCCCTCGTCACTTGAAATGTAAAAAAAAAGAAAAAGTCACCTCCCGCATGGCTAATAAAATTCAATACAAAAAAAAAAAAGCCTCCCTCCCTCACCAGATTTTTTCGAAAAGTGTCCGCAAAGCTGATTATCAATTTTATGCAGCCTAATGAGATTGATATGCTGTGATTTCTATCACTACTACTGAATAATCCTTTATTGCAACAGCCCGAACCCAACAACATCAGCCTCTTGAGGTTTCTGCGACGCAAATGAGAAATCAGGGTAACTATTATACAGGCCTAAATACATCAGGCTCTATCAGGAAATCAGACAAGAAAAGAACAAGTTCTGAATTAAATATAAACTTACATTGATAAAGTCTCTGAATGGCACAAATTGGACGATGTCCCTAACAGCGCGTTGCCCGTTGGACGATTTCAGGACACCGTCATCCCCGTCTAACATGTTCATGGCCGTGAAGTCCGCTCCGCCGACACCGACAATAATGATGGACATGGGCAGGTTGGAGGCGGCCACGATGGCAGTCCGCGTGTGGTCCATGTCGGAGATAACGCCGTCCGTCAGAATCAGCAGCACGAAGTAGTTCTGTATGAATTAAGGGTAAAATAAGAGTCAACTCTCAGTTGGTTGATTAACCATGCCTTATGCTTTATCAGTGTCAACTAGTGGAGTGGAGAGTGTAGGGGAATGGAAATCTGGAAGATAGTTGAAGTGTCTTTCAAAGCTCCTTGGTGCCAGTGTGAGCGCAGATTAAGTTTTAAAAACTGGTGATTCCAATTCAAGACGGATGCTTGTCTATCATTTTTAAAGTCCCTCAGCAATGGCCTGCACAACGTTTGGGTGACACTGACTTCATATTTAGATCGATCTACTTTAATTTAATGGCGATCAACAGTGAGAAAAACATATTAATATAAAACACTGAAAAGAATATTGTGATAAACTGAATATATTACTATTGATATGATATTAGATGTTTTCTTTTTTAAATTTCATTTTACATATAAATCCGTCCTCGTGTCTGTACAACCTGGTGTGAGAAGTTCCTTATCAATCTGCCCATTTTGGGTATTTGGGAATATAAATCTATCGGATGTTGCCACCTCGAGGCTGATTATAAGACAGTGAAGGACAATCGAGGGTGCTCCGCCATTACCATCTAACAGAACTTAAGTAAATAATGGGTGCATAAAGAATAATGTTCAAGGTCTGTTTAAAAAATAAAAGTTATATTATTCACCATTCCATGTACTGTTCCTCCCTGGTGAATAGAAAACTATTTACTATGAATACATATTATGGTTAACCAAAGAGAAGGGCGGAACAACAAAACAAAAAGCACTAAGAAAGGGAATCTTGAAATTGCCCTTCTATTGACCACAGTACATTGCCTTGCAGTAGGATTCCTGCTGCTATCACTATTTATCATGAAGAGAAAATTAGAGGTATTACTGTCTTTAAGATTATATCATTATGTGTTGTCATATGTGTTTAACAGCTCGGGAGTATTAGGAGTGACAGGTCGTAGGGGTGGGGTCGGGGGCTCCCAAGTAAAGGCCTGGTTATGATTACTCTTGCCATTTATAGGATAGCTTTTTTTTCTCTCTATCAGCATATGTCTTGCGGTGTTCCTATATTCAGGGGTGAGGATGTTCTATCATTTTGTTCTCTCAAAAACAAAGGAGTATAAACGCCGTCTCACCTTGGCGACGGGCTCTGCCCGTGCGGCGGCTGCGAACCTGGCCACGTGGTTGATGATGGGTGAGAAGTTAGTGGGACCGTACAGCGTCACATGCTGGATGCAGTTTTTGTACGCATTCAGGATACCATCAATTCCTTAAAAATAAACAAATGGGAATATCTGAAACAATATGATTCATGATACTGCTTTTGGTTACTTTAAATAGAACTGTAGTTTACACCTTGAAATCTCTCATATATTCAACATAACCCCTTACCACTTTGAGAGAATCACCGGTATTCTGGTTCTGGAGTGCTAATCTCAAATCAAAAACTTGTTCAAGAAACCCTAGTACATGTTGATATTATTATCATTGGTGACATACTTTTTTTGCATTCAAATGTTAACAAATGTATACCGCGTCTCGAACGTGTTTTTTGTTAATAAACGAGGGTCGTGAGCTCTCATTGAAACAAAAAAAAAAAAATTATGCGTTACTAAACCATCAATCAATTACACGTGTTTTACTCATTTACAATTGGAAGTGACCACCCTTACCTGCACAGAAGGGATTCTGAGGGTTAAAGTTGATGGCAAACTCGTGTGAGACGTCCATGTTAGGAGGAATCCTAGCACCAAACCCGAGCGCAGGGAACATCTTATCACTGCAGAGAGAATAATGTCGTTATTCGCTATAGATATACTGACGAAATCATTTAAACAAATCTACCACTTTTCGAAGAAAATGAAAAACCAAAACTGTGATATCTATTGTAAATAGAGATATAAGGTATAGGTTATTACTATAAGTAAGCATCCTAGAGAATAACGCAGTCCTTTTTTTCTGTTATCAATACCGTAAATTCCCGCGTACTACCCGCGGGTTGTACGCGAACCAAACTCAGCTTTCATTTGATACCAGACATGCCTATATTCCCCACTAGCTGGATGTCCACTGGACAGCGCCATATTGGACTGGTCCCAGTATGCACCTTCTCCTTTCCAGTCACTAGCTTTCAGCAAATCATGTGGACCAGATCAGGGGGCTAAAGCTCTGCTTGGAGAGTGGAACTACTACATTCCCTGCATGCTAGGACACCTGCAATCTTTTACCTGTCCAAGATAGGGTTGTGGTTAGAACAATGGACTCATGACTAGCAGTACCTAAGTTCAAATCCCCTCCAGGCTAGGTGTGGTGACCATTTTAACCCCATTGGTTGCAAAGGCCTGCACCAAAAGTTTTGGCAAAACGTTTTTGTAAAACATTTTATGAACCTTTGCAAAAGGTTTGGGTATAGTCTTTTGGTAACCACTTTTGGTAACCATCTATGTTACACTAAAAGCCACACCAAGAACCGAACCCGGGACCCTTAGATTGGGAGTTCCAGGCTCTCCTGGTTGAGCTATCGAGGCTGCTGGTAGATCAAGGTTCAATAGGTAAACATAAACTTTGTTATTGATTATCCTCATTAATGATCAATGCTATTAGGGACCTTTAGCAACCACGTAAAAGCTCATTAGGGACCTTTAGCAACCATGTAAAAGCTCATTAAACACAGACGTATCCTTTGCCTTCAGCACTACTACGTCTGCGTTTAATGAGCTTTTACGTGTTTACTAAAGGTCCCTATTGATCATTAATGAGGATAATCAATAACAAAGTTTACCTATTGTACCTGGACCTACCAGCAGCCTCCATAGCTCAACCAGGAGGGCCTGGAACTCCCAATCTAAGGGTCCCGGGTTCGGTTCTTGGTGTGGCTTTTAGTGTAACATAGATGGTTACCAAAAGTGGTTACCAAAAGACTATACCCAAACCTTTTGCAAAGGTTCATAAAATGTTTTACAAAAACGTTTTGCCAAAACTTTTGTAACCAATTGGGTTAAAATGGTCACCACACCTAGCCTGGAGGGGATTTGAACTTAGGTACTGCTAGTTATGAGTCCATTGTCCTAACCACTAGGCTATCTTGGACAAGTAATAAAAGGTGTGTCCAGGTACAACCAATGCATAATACACATGTAGAGGCCTAGTGTAATCATTGATCCACTCTCCCCCCTGATCTTTGGCCCCCTGAGACCCACACTGCTAGTTCTAAGTGTCCCCAATTGTGGTAGCACTGGTATCCCGCTAGTGAGGAATAGGGTGCGGGTTATACGAGGGTTTTTATCATTATAGCACAGTACTAAAATAGAAATTTTCAGATCCAGAAACGGGTTATAGGATTCTCCTGAGTTGGGGGTGCGGGTTATACGCGAGATGCGGGTAGTACGCGGGAATTTACGGTAATTGTATATCTTATAATCCACGGAATTATTCATGAAATATAATTTCAAACGAAGAACAATTGAACATAGGCACATGAAGTACGCTGCAACATCGAACACTACACTTCAATATATGGATATTGAAACGTGACTAAGGTATGGGTACACGTTATATTAATTGCAATAGCTGACATGAACTACAGTGTAGCTTAAACCCCTTACCCATGCTATTAGTGTGGATGCGTCAAAATTAGCTGCATTAAAAAAGGCAAGGTTATGAAGTGAGGCCACGGCCGCAATGCTTTAGTTTGTGGACTGTTATGTAACTTCCGTATAACAAAGTCTCGTTACCACTAGGGTGATTGGTATTTTTATCCTCGTTCTAATGCAGTAAGTGGGGATAGTCTCCATGGGATTGGAGCTATCTGAATTCTGTTAGAATCGCAATAGGTTGAGGGTATTGTCAGCAATGATTCACAAACAAGCGATCGAGAAGGTCGGCTCTCAGGCAGAACTGGGCAAATATGCACCTCATTCGTAGAGTTCAAAACTTGTAAGCAAATCACTGAATAGCCACAGAGCTAGATGCCGTGATTTGCAATGCATGAAACCTGGTTCTTGTGGTACCGAGGTATTAAGGTTCTATTCAGTGCCATGCGGTACTATAGTAGTTAAGTGCAGTGCAATGCAATTTCCACAAAGTAGTGATCCCATCAAAACAGCAGACAAAGCCTCCCTCTGGATGGTAGTGAGTAGCGACAGAATATAAGGCCAGACCCAAAAAAGTTGGTCAATGGATTTCGCGCATGGAATTTTTCTTTACTTCTTGATTCTAGCAGATCAACCCTTTTTTGCCGCGTTCTTGAAACTTTTGTCATACGCTTTGCTCCACTTTTCCATGTACAAAATCCATTGACAAAAGATAAATCTTAAAAAGTAATTTCGTTTGCTCGCACAATTTTGTCAAAAATTGAAATCCTTTGACATTTATTGTTTTTTTTGTTATAATTTTGGGGAGCTCTGTTATCGTGCCTCACCTATCATAGTCCTGGATGACGTCACCCAGACCGGTGATGGCTTTCATGTAGTCGTTAGATTCGTAAGGGTTGATATAGTGAAGGGAGCGTGCATTTTTTGGGTCACCGTTAGATTGGGTAAAGTCGATGCCCACCTAGTTAAAAGAAGCAGATATCACACCCATCAAGACATGCCACATAAATACTACATGTACTAGAAATTAAGTAAATTAGAAATTAAGGACGGAAGCATGTGTGTTGTGTGCGGACTAGGTATCACTGACGTCTGATATGTCTCAAGACTGATATGTCTGAAGACTGATATCACTGATGTCTGATCACTGATGTCTGAACACTGATATTACTGATGTCTGAACACTGATGTCACTGATGTTTGAACACTGATATCACTGATATCCGAACACTGATATCACTGATGTCTGAACACTGATATCACTGATGTCTGAACACTGATATCACTGATGTCTGAACACTGACGTATGAACACTGATATCACTGTTATCTGAACATTGATATCACTGACGTCTGAACACTGATATGACTGACGTCTGCATGAAACATCTATCGTGGATGGGTTGTGTGTTTAGCTTCCCAACAATCACCTAACAAAACTAAATTTACAGAGTGGTGATTTCTTAACATCGTTTATGTAGTGAGGCGATCTGTGAGTTCTGATATTTCAACAGGGAACACAAAATAACCGATTCCCCCTGCCCCCGAACACCTCAAACAGTGGCCCAAGTCCCCCATCTAAATGTCCTACCAAGTATTGTTAAGTAATAACCACTCCCAACCCATGACTTGAATGATCAGATAGATTTGGGCAAATGAACAGTAGCCATTTCATCTTGATCTTCAAAACGAAAAAAACAGATAGTGCTAAAACACACGTCTACTATACAGCGATTCCCAGTCTACACACGACATATATGTACAGTACATGAACAGACAATGGAAGTGGGGGTCAAGCACACCGGCATACTTACATGGGTATTTTCATTACTGAGGAACTATAACTTATAACTTAGTATAAGCCTAAACGGTTCATGTAAAAGGTACTAATATATCAATCCATGGCCCGAAACAATATACAATATTTGTTAAACATTGCATGAATCTGCTTACAGTAACTAATTACTTTAAATCTTGGAATCCCTAAGCATTAGACTTTAATTTCAAACTAGATTTGGGGCAGTATAGCTGTAAGTATGGCTGTGCATGACCCCCTGCGAGTCACATTAATAAGCGAGTTAAAACATAAGTATTTAATAAGTACTTCGTACAAAATGGCTGGGATTAAAAGTAAAGGAAAAAGGGTAATTAAAACTCCTATTGGTGAACATAGTAGTTGGCTTCGATGGGGGAGGGGATGGTTACTAAGTAGACTCCTATCCCAATGTAGGCTCCTATTAGACACATAAGAAGCAAGCGAGTACCATGCTAAGCGTGCATAACAGTCTGTCCAAAATGAGAAGAAATTGAGACATTTATGTTCTGAAACAGGCAATGTTGTCAAAGCCAACCAAGGCCGATACATAGACAAATGCTCGACATTTTAACAAATTTAGAATTTGTGTATTTTAATTTTGGACAAACTGTACTTAGATTACACAGTGAGATCAAATTAGGCATGTTTAGGGAAGGGCATAGTGGCCAACCTGTCGTAGTCCCGTATGACTGCCCCTACGGCTGTCGTCGCCTTACAATACTCGTTAGGCTCATATGGGTTTATGTAATGTAGTGACTGGGGGTTGCGAGGGTCACCATTTGATGCTGTGAAGTCTATGCCAACCTGTAAAAAATAATTTATTATTTCCAACATTTTAGGAGAAATGTAATAACTTTGAAATGCCATTCATCTTATTAATACGAATTTAATGTTTACATATAATAAACACCAGGTTAAAATAGTCATTGAATACCTAAGCGGTAACACTTGAGTGTTGTGGATATAGCATACACAATGTACAATTTCTTTATTGCTCTACACCATGCCTATTGTGTATAATTCATCAAGGAGACCTGGAATAGAAACCATTATAGTGTCATGTATCATTACAACCCGTCCTACCCAGTGGGTAGCCTTTGTAGTGACCATTATTGCTGTAGATACCTGGCATGGTTAAACCCGGGGGAAAAACACACCAACGATATCCAAAACGACTGTCACAGAGCACTTGGGGAAGAAGGCCATTGGAACTTTGGTTCTAATTGGAATATTTACAAAATTCTTTCAGATTTAGAAAGTCAATTTTATCCGTACATTCACTGTCCCATTTTCCAATGCCCCTGTTGCATATTTTTTTTACAACATTGCGACAGCTGCCCACCCTTACAACACAGTTGGAAGGTCATGTACATTAGATAAATACAAATTTCACGCATACTTATTCAAAGTCGAGGCTGATTATTATCCAATTATTCAATTTGACCTTGTATACTTACAGTAAAGTTGATTTGCAGCCCACCAAAGATGAAGTCAAGGAAGGAATAGTCCTTTGTGATCTGACAGTGGAGGGAAAATAGGAGATTGTTATGTTCATATCACTATATAATGTGAATACCACAAAGACAGTCTTGTTTGATTTTACATACAATGTATATACACTGAATGGTTTAGTTTTTTAAATGACTACTCAGAGTACTACCAGTTTTGATGTGGTATGAAACGCTTGGAACACAGCAAGTTCTTTCTGTTAACTAGCCTGTAAAATTCCATGTCAATCCTTTAAAGAAGGTATATCACTAAAAGGTGACATTTGTCTGCATGATGCACTGATGCAGACCCGAGACGTGAGTAACTCATCGGTGCTGCATTGGAGCGTCATGCCGACACTTCAGGAGTCTCAACCCCTTAGGGTCGGCATAATGTTTGAATGTAGCTCTGACGACTCACCCACCAGGGCTACATTCATGCACCATGACGACCAAGGTAGTGATGCATTAAAGGGTTAAGAAGACCTGGGTAATCTCTTACCTGACACGCGGTTAGGTGCACAACGCCAGAGTTCTCATAACTCTTCTTCTTTGCCTTCTTCTTCGGGTTAATGCATGGCCATGACATCTACAGAAAGAAACATGAAAGGGTTTAACATCGACCAATTGTCTCTCCTCTCCCAGAAAACTCATCAGGGATTGATTCTGGACACTAGAAGTGTGAAGATATTTAAAGGTACAGCATCCGCCGAGAGAGGACGGCACAAAGCTTCGTCCAGTAATAATCTTTAGAATGTAAAAGAAGAGTACTCCCATAGGCTGTGAATAGAGATATTTATCATGTCTATGATGAGCTATCAGTTACATTATTGTTGATCACTATTCCAACATCAACTTACACTATGACTTCTATCCTTAAAGAGAAATATTCAAACGTAGACAAGCTTTAGCACTACATGCAGAGGGCATTAGTAAGCTACAATCTAAAACACATGACATTCATGCAATTGAGAACGAAAGCATGCCATTGTGAGTTAAAGGGTCCAAAGAGTACCAACTAGGCATACTTGTTACAATAACTAGGATCTATAGTACTTGGCTGCTCCATATTCTGGGTAAGATTGGCTATCTTTAGAGCTGCATGCACAACTAAGGCTTAATCGTCCGGAATGGAAATATGTTTCTTGCGAAACTGTGGTTGTCAACCAAAAACTTGGACCAGGTTATCACTAGCAATCTTTGTGAATTTCTCCGTAGTTAATTTGGCAGTTAGAGCAATATATTATATGGATGTAGACAGCCATTTAAGTTTTTTGTAGACGATTTTTTTTCTTCATATTTCCAACCCCGATATCTAATTTTCTATAGAATTACCATCATGTGTGAATTGTATCATAAGCGAAGTACAGCATTTCACAGTTCGTTGGACACCGATATATCTAGGAATGGTCATCTTTCCCGGTGATCTTTCCAAATCGATTTTGACCTTTCTATTCTGGTATGTATGCTATTTCTTTTTGGAAAATAATGTCACTTTACAAACCAAAAAGGACCTACGGATTTACAACATCTTTACCCCTGATTAAATTACCTGCTTTTTTGATGCCTGCATCATCTCTGCCACCGTAGTAGAAAAAGTACCAATGAAATCGTGCGACCCATCGCTGTCATAGTCATAGCAGTCCACCTACCAAACAGAACGTCAAATTGTACCACTACTACCACTTCCATTTATCCCTAATAGCTCCACAGAGCTCATCTCTGAAACTTCTGGTATTGGTTTTGTGGTTTTGCTCGGGGTTTTGCCTACCGCCCTGCTGATTCTGAGAGAAGCTCTTCGCTCTAGTAGTTTTGCATATCGCCATGACTATTAAAAAGGCAGTGTACCGTAGTTGAATGGAGTTTGATTTCAAAATGTAAAGATAACAATCGCAAAAGGTTTTTTAATTAATTGCAAATATTTGAGTAATTCCATGTTATGTTGAATCTTATTCTATCGACAACCCTCCCCTTGATCTGTGAGTTAAAACTAGAGAGTTAAAACTAGAGATTTTGAACTAGAGTACACAAGTCACTTTCCTTTACAAACACACAATTTTTAGAGCCTTTTGCAAAGTTATCATTCTGCCTGTATGAAATATATTACTTATCATAGCACTATATCTATCTGAATAGTAGCGAAGAAAAAGTCCCTACACGAGCTAAGAGCCTCTCTCAAAAAGCTGACCACCCAGGAGCTGGGTGGGTGCAGGAACTGGGAAATGCTGCATAAAAGGGTTAAATGGTAAAAGGTTTACCTGCAAGTGAAAAAGGGGGTTTGTGAACAGTCTAGCAACAACACCGCTTAACTCGTATGCGCTACACAATTAGCTAAAGCCACCTCCCCCAATATCCAAACCTACAGGTCAATCACAATATCACTTCAGAAAAACACTGAAATTATTTCTAATTCTTGGTATGGGCATACATAGGCGCGAGGTACTCTACTATATTATATATCTATTTCCCCCCTCCCCTTTTGATCATTATTTTTGGGAGGGGCTATTGCTACAAAATGACTACTCGGTCTTTTTTTTAGTATTATATAAATCAGAGCGCCAAAAAATGGATATGGTGATAAAACCTGTAGGTTTGGATTAAGCATAGATTGGTAACCTTCCTATAACACACACGGGTGAGGTCTATGTGTAACAGCGGCGGGGGGACTACCTGCTTGGCCGCCGTCTCCTTTAGCTCTAGGATGGTCACCGTAAACTCCCCGATCAGATCGCTGTCATCACTGTCATAGTCAAATACTGCCACCTAGTCGGGAATGTGTGTACAATTTAAAGCTGATGGTTTTATTTCTTTTGCATTTATACTCAGATTTGGCAGTTTTTAGCACGATCACTTTGATTGACTGTGGCTTGTAACTTATATTATGCATTATATTAAAATTTATGGCACATTGTAATATATGATGAGCACTGGAAGATTGCAGCAGGTACAATGGATGATCTAAACTGAAAGATAGAAATCTGGATGCAGTTTTGTATAAATGGTGAAAATAAACATTCAAAGAGGAAAGATTACAAACTGCAATGGCACTTGTTAATCATACCTATCATTCTGATGAAATAACTACCGTATTCACACTGTGCATAATAGAGCTTGTCATTTTCTTATAAACGAAGATACCTTAACCTACATCAAGTTTTACCGTATTACCTGGCAACAGTAAGTCTGTTAAGTTTTATCCGATGGACTTAATCCTGTGACATGGCATAGCGTCAACAGGACGTCCCCTAACTTCTATATTAATGGTGTGTGGGCAATAGAACAGCTTTGTACACATAGTAATTCACCTACAAGTATTCACTTACCGGCTACCAGGCAACCACCACATTTAGATGAGTATCATTCATTTACCCAGCAGTCTAATAATATTGTACAATATTGCCATTAACATAATTTTAGAAGCGACAATGCTGCTTATTACGTCGAATACGGTATCTTTTTATATAGTACTATGGCGGATAGGGTCATCTTATTTTACCAGTTCCGCCCCCCCCCCCCCGCTCAAATTCAAAAGGAAGAAAATCACATTAATGTATACTATAACCACACAGCTAATACTCTATGAGCATGCTTATCGTTTCTATTCGATATTCTTACATACAATAACAATAGTTATCTCACTATGACAATATTCATGATAAGGGAAATCACGCACTATCTGTATGACCGATGTCGACATTCGCTAAGCCGCTCTGGTGGAGAGAACCCCAATAAAGTAGGCCTATAGAGTATTTAACCCAATCCCACATATCACTGTCACTGATAAGGCACGTCCGTATTGTATTGACATACGGCAGGCATGTCAGCCGATACTGCCTGGTAAATAGACATAGGGAGCAGGTGGGCAGGTGCTTTTTTTTCTCCCCTTTTCAACATTTCTGGGTATGATCCTAGGCCTAGGGCAAAATAGCCTGGATAAAACTGTTTTTTTTAAATAAGGCTATAAGGGATGTATAGATACTAACCTTGATGGGCTTTTCGTAATTTCCGCCACACAGTTTCTGGGCTTTGACCATAACGGGCCGCCATGTTGGATTTAGATTATTCTTCACAACCTGAAATAGAAAATATATTTCTTTTGGTTAGCTGTTACAAATTGATGAAATGGAAAAAAATCGCCTTGCTTTTGTTCATGGTATTGAAAGGTCAGCTCCTGAAGTCGCCTTCCCCTGGATAATTCTCATTTGGCTTTTGCTGAAAAGTGCTAGATGTATTGTGAATCTCCTACCAATAAAATTATCATACTACAAACTAGTACATGTATCTCCGTGTTAAATATGAGTCGATGTATATCCAAATGGCCCAGTCATACATGTATACGTAGCAAATTGTCATGCCCAAACAAGCCTGCTCATCCAATTGGATTTTACAAGCAGCTTAAGCCGGTATTAAGTCACCTTGTATACATGTTGTGACCAAAAAGGAATATCTGATGTACCGAGTACTAGCGTAGAAATCTTTATCTGATGATAAACCTAAAAAGTTGCCTTTACCTCTGTCCTGTGCACAACCATCCACGAACCGTCCGTGCTCTGCCTGGAGAATTCTAAGTAGGGATCAGACTTGCCCATAAAGTCCTGCAGGAGAAGGGACATTCACGTGTCAGTGAGAGCAAAACAGATTTACACTTCAGATATGAAAGAAAGGGTAAACATCCAAATCAAAATGAAATATCGTTATGTAGCTAAAATGTGTTCATTGCAGGATATTTGGTAGTCAGATAATTATTTCAGAAATTCAAAATGAAATCCAATTTACGAACTCATCCATACCCATTAAAGTCTATTCAAAGTTGGTCATCACCTTAACATGGCCAAAGCACTGGTATAGGTATTAAACGTGATACTTTCTGGGTTTCAGGAATGGCTGAACTCATGATCGTACAGTGTTAGTAATGACACAAATATAGTAGAAACATCTGGAAATATTAGTATTTTCTGGAAGTGACCGCCTACCTTATTATCTAATTTCTTGGCAGAAAATGTCATTGTGAGAACATCGTTTACTCCTTCCATTTCTGTTGCCGTGAGCTGGAAAAAGACATCAGGAGCATATGGAGAAATCGAAATACTTGTATAGCGATTTCATAATTGTTTTTCAGATTGCATTTAATTCGTCTATATTCGATAAGACATAGGTATGCATAGGTCTTAACTTCCTGGACTCTTCTTTTCTAAATAATTGTATAGTTTCTATAGCTAACAATCATTGAACTCTCAGAATACTTACTGTGATTACTCCCTTTCCAGCCTGGGTACCTTTCTTCATGGATAAAGGACGGGTATATGGACTTCCAGAAACCACCTACAAAACCAAAAAAATAATGTAGGATCAGTCGAAGTGCTATACCTAAGCTTAGAGGGCCACTAAAGAGCCATCTGACACGTTAGGTAACTTGATATGATACTAAGGAAACGTTCGACAATTACTTCGCAGGTAGGGATGGGGTTTTCGTGACAAACACTGTTTGAAACGGTGACAAGACGGGGGGAGGGTGTCTTGAAAGTGATAAAAAGAAGCGACACATTTGCTGAACGTTGCCTTATCTGTCAATAGGTTATTTTACCTGTCTAAATTGTTTATACACATAGGTATCGTATAGCCCCTCAGGTATAAACTAAACATCTCTAGTTTACTGTACATTTTAAATCATATATTCATTTGTGTACCCAAAAAGGGACTCATTATTTTGTAAAATGTGAAATAGAATGCTCTGAGTATAGGCCTTGACTTACCTGACCTAACGTGCACTCGACCGACCCGAGGAAGTCGTCATCACTTAATCGAGGTGTCTTGTTGTCAATATCATAGATCATCACTTTCAATTGTTGGACTGTCTCAAAATAATAGTCTATCTCAAATGTTGTTGAAAATTGTGGGTTAAGGCAGTTTTGAATATTCTCTGTTCTTCCATGCTGCAAATATATAAGGAAGAGACATATTATTTTACTAATTTGTAAGCAATAGCATGCAATGAGGTATTTCTTCATACAGTTATTACCAACGTGTCTATATTCTATGTAGGGGGGGGGGGCATCATTGAATATTGAATGGGGAGGCGGCAGGAGTCATTTATTATCCCACTGACATTATCTGCTTTCTTTTACCTGAGCAATGTCGACACCAAGAAGATTTCTAGACATAATAATTTTCAGAATTTAATCAAATTCATCTGACCCCTATTAAACCAGTGGAAACCCCTTTTATGACTGATACTATCAATTCAGAGACAGAATATAGAATAACTTCATTGGAACCTACCTCATACCAGGCTCCCCGGTCCTGTAGGAAGACCACTGCGCAGGGGTCCGACTTGGAGGTGACATCTTTGTCGAGCAGGTGGGAGCATTTGATGTGCAGCTCGACCTTAGACACGGGGACTGAGGGGCCTGGTGGACCACCCGGGTATGCCATGGTGCTGAAACAACGACAGGAAACCACATGTAAAACTACTGGTATATAAATGTTATTATCTGACAAGTAAAATATTACGTGCTATAAAGCACAGACATAAATTCAATTCACGTCTGTGTATCAGAGTGTGTATATCCCTAGATACAACATTGTACCTAACGTTTGGTAGTTTTTAAGCAAGTCAATATATATTATGTTAGGTAATAATACTATGATGTGGCTATAAAATGATTCACTGATGTATGGGAATATAGAATATTATCATGATAAAGCAGCTTGAGGAGCGGCGCACATAAGATAAACCATAATATAAGGGGGTGAACGCCAATGTTAAACCTGAAAAGCACGGCACTAAAGCAATGAGGTTTATCTCAAAAAAAAAAAAAAAAGAATATGTGGGCTATCATGATCTTGATATCCCGAGGGTAACTGTGTCGACGGTTCCTCTACCATTGTAAATATCACACCAGCATTGGAAAAATAACATTTCAATTTAATTCTGAAAGCTTCAACCTTCCATGACATGCAGCAGTAAGTATAGCTCTGTATGTGGTACTGAGAGGACACTTAGTTATTAACTCCTATAAATATAATATTTCCCTCATATTTACATCACACAAGGGCAGCAGTCTTTTAATAACCTGATAGGCAGTGTATGATGTAGACCTCACAGTATTAGGAGTATAACATCTCTTGGCAAACTCACACATACGGGGAGTATATACTATTGTGTGGTGACCCTCACTGTCGTTCATATTATATTCTTCCTGGTAACCAATTTAGAGTTGGCCGCCAGCCTCCAGGCAACCAGTGTAACACGTACATGTGTGTTATAATATGGAAATAATGCTGGCTGGTTGACATGTCCTGGGGTGCAATTGGAACTGGGTCATGTTTCCAACTGTGTGACACATATAACTGCCTCCTGCGTGTATTTAGTAGTGTCTGGGACTGTTTTTCCAAACTACATGTCCATGCAAGGTGCCGGTAGGCCTATACGGTACTTAACAGAGATGTCACTCACTGGTCTACAAAAAGTAGGAAATCCTGCAATCTTGGGTCAGTGTTTTACAGGGAATTCACAATAATCGAATACAGAGGTTTGAGGCAAAAAGTAGGAATTCCTGCAAAAGTAGGCAAAGTGATATCTCTGACTTAAGCCAGGCAGTGATGTAGATGTTAAGATTATTAATGACAAAAACATCCCCTGCACTGAGACGTTGTACTGTCTTTCAAAAACAAAAATAATTACACAATGTGTACTACAAGTTTTATAGCTGAGTTACAACCCAACGATGTACCTTGTGAAAGTTAATCTCCTTATAGTTTAAATCCGTGGTTCTGGTAATTCCCTTTTGCCCTAGCAGTTAGACAAATACTAGTGCCAGTATTATAGTACTTGTCCTGATACCCTCACTGTCTGACTATAACTGTATGAGTGAGTTACGTGGGGTATGTTTATGTGTACAGCTATCCCTGGTCGGTGCCTACTACCAGTCCTACCATCTGACTCAGTGACTGTGCCCTGGTTTTATTACTTAGATAATGTTGACTCCTACTCCCACCTTTCTACCAGTGTCTACTGCCAGCTCCCCCGTACACTATCCACCCCACAACCCACACCTACACACATACATGTATGCAAACAGGAATCCCCCCACTGACGTCATAATCTGTATATTGAGTACCAAGATTAGCAGGGATTTCCCTCCGGGGTTTTCTTTAACAGTAACTGAGGCTAAGCTTTTTTTTCAAGTATCTAGCACTTGGGTGTTTTACCAAGGGCTCAAGGTGCCTACTTCTATCACCCTGATCACACACACACATCTGTTAACTTATTGGGAGTGGCCATTTTATATATAACAACACGGTGGGATGGGGGTATATAGCTATTCTGCTCCCAACTATTGAACTATATAATAACTCTTGACATTTTTGCCGTTTTTACTACTACAAAAATGTATATTATTTTTTTACTTCAAAAAAGGGTAAAAAGAAAATCGACCTACCAGCCATGTTACCAGAACTTTTTTTAGGCCCTTTAACTAAGTTGTTGGCATAGCAGCGGGAAGTTAGTGGAGAGACACTTTAACTTTGAGAAGCTTAATGACTTCAGTCTATTCTTAGACGGAAAGTTCTGATCAACCTATAAATAGCCGTAGGTACGTCACGGGGTGACGTCAATAACCTACCAGGTACGTCATAGAGCACTATATCATATTGACCACGTGAATGCTCCCCTCCCACCATCCTATCACATGGTGATGCATCATTATGACTCACTTAAAGGGGCATTCTCACCACTCGCACTTAACTACATAGTAGACTAGAACAGTATTAGAATTGTGAGTGGGATACGCTCGGTGATTATGCCACTTTAAAATACAAGGTGAAAAGGATAGTGGGCATGATGCCCGTGTCAATTCATGCTTTGGAATCACCCAGCTATGAACTATAGACTCCCCAACCACAGCAACCTTATTCACTTGTGAGATAGCTAACTGTAAATACCCTCAACATATTAACTGGTATTGATGTGACCTTATCTTCCATGTTACACAGATTATTGCCTCGAGTCTTGCCACCAGCTCCGGGGTCTGGTGTAGCCTACCTGGTAGGCGTTTGTGACCGACACTGAGTCAATAGACATAGAGGCTTACTACATGGTACTATACCTGGGCTATGTAGGGTATCTGGGTCACCACACAACCTTCCATAACATGGGTTTGGACCCTCACTTAACATGGCATTCCTTAGGAGGAATCAGAATTATTCATGCCCTCAATTAACTCACCCTCACTACTGTTTGATATGGGGGTTGACCCCTTAAACCGACACAGGGACAGTTGAGCCTTAGGGAGTGATCATTTTTTATCAACAGGGGGGGGGGGGTTGGTTTGGGGGGGGGGGCAAAAAAATTTGGACCCCTTGACCGGGGGGGGGTGTAAAAAATTTGGACCCCTCTTGGGGGGGGGTCAAAAAAATTTAACCTGTTTTGGGCCAAAAAGCCCGCGCGTTACTATGCTTCAAAGGGCCCGCGCGCTCGCCGATTTCCGACCCGTGGGGGGGGGGGGGGGTAAAAAATTTCGACCCGTTGACCGGGGGGGGTGAAAAAAATTTCGCGTGCTCCGCGCGGAAAACCACCCCCCCCCCCCTGTTGTTAAAAAATGATCACTCCCTTAGTGACATGCGACATGAGGAATATAAGTGATAGTAACATGGGATTGGGCATTTCTTGAAATCGACAAGGTGACATGGGCATATCTTAAAGTCGACATGCTAAATGCGGACCCCCCCCCCCTCGCTCCGATCGGGCCGAAACTGTTTTGGACTATAGTGTGGTGATGTACCATTCTGCAGCATTATGCTACACCTCTTAGAGGTGTGCCAGCTTGGCCAGATCAGTCCTGATCCGACCCGGCTGGTACTACCCGATTGTGGCCCTGCCTGGTTACTAACCCGGCCCGGATGAAGCTCACCCGGCCTAGACAACTCGTCTGGCATGGTTAGGCCCTATACAGCTAGAACTGCGCAGTTTCCTCTGCCCTTTCGGCCCGGATGACCAACCTGGCCCGGATGGACAGATATCGCCATCGGTAGTGGCCTGCTATATAAGGCAGGCCTTCACCGGTCACTGGCAGTTCCCACTGGAAGCTCCACCTATGAGGAGACCTCTTATGTAGCAGCTACGAAAGACTCCACTGACAGGACCTGGGATTGGACTCTGCTCCCCAGATGACCATCCACTCATTGGGTAGAAGCAACCTGAACAAGGTTCTGTCATTCCATCCATGATGTCGATTGAAGTACACTAAGTGTGGCCATGATCGTTATTCCATCTATCTACATATCCTGAAGGCTCCTGAAGTAAAGAAGGCTCTTTACAACTGTATATCCACCTGTGTCATTCTTTGGGAAGGTAGCTGCAAGTCATACGATCCTTACAGTTCCCTAGTTGTCAGATACTTGGACGGCGTCCCCACCAGTCCCTAGTCCTAGCCTACCCACCCAAGTATTGGGATCACTACAATGGTAACTTGCAGGCTGTTTTGCTAAAAAGGGTAATCATTTTTACGCCCCACTCAAGAGGGGTCAGCTTTTTTTACGCCCCCGAAAACCCTCAAGCCCCCTGTTAAAACAAGAAATGAACACTCCCTATTAAAGATAGGAATTATTTTTGAGGAATTCTAAACTAAATAGTATTTGCATTAATGGTATCGACCCACCTTAATATAACATAATAGCACCTTTAATAATTAGGAGTTTGGGTGCAAAACGACATATCTCCATCCCTGGGTCTCCATCCCAGAATTGAAGCATATACCGGTAGTTCTTTTTGTAAAGACACCCTGGGGTCAATTATTATACTTTGGTATTAAGGGAGTGGTCATTTTTTAACAACAGGGGGGGGGGGGTTGGTGGATTTGGGGGGGACCAAAAAATTTTGGCCACGCTCAATTTCAACCTGCCTGGAGGGGGGGGGGCCAAAAAAATGTCGACCCCTCTCGCGGGGGGGGGGGGGGGACCAAAAAAATTCCGACCCGCTCGTGCGGAAATCCACCGCCCCCCCACTGTTGTTAAAAAATGACCACTCCCTAACAGAGTCTAAACTGAGTGGGTAGGTCCTAATGATGTGAAATTTCTTGAAAATATTGCTTGAGGATTATATTTCCCTCTCCATAATCTTCGTTTTTGTCGGATTTGTGTCCCTATTTTTAGAATGGCGCTTATATTGTTTTGCATGCAATCCTGTAAGGATCATATTTAGGCCTACCTGGACCTGGTCCTCTAGCCCCCTGCATCAGTCATGCCCCTGATCCTGACCACATATAAGGGAGTGTTCATTTATTAGTTACAGGGGGGGTGGTGGGTTTGGGGGGGGGAAGCGTAAAAATTTCCAACCCCTCCTGAGGGGGGGGTGTAAAAAATTCTGACCCCTATTGAGGGGGGGGGCGTAGAATTTAAGCCCCTTTTTAGCAAAAAAGCCCGCGCGTTACTAAAGTTCAAAGGGGGGGGGGGAATTTTTCGGCGCCTTCGGCGAGGGGGGCGCAAAACATTCCTTGCGCTCTCGAGGGGGGGGGGGGGGGGGCGTAAAAAAAAGTTGCCCCTCCGCGCGAAATTTCACCACCCCCCCCCCTGTAATTAATAAATGAACACTCCCTAACCCAGCCAAAATCAACTGCCTCTGGAGTGCCTGACTGCAGGCTGCAGTAGCCTAGGTCCAGATACCTGAACAAATTCCCTCGTTTACCAGTCATCTATGCAATACGAATACCAATATCGACTTCCAGCATGTGCTATGTGCATTATGCTTGCATAGAATGACCTGTCAATTCTGCGATGTTTCAGAAACAAGAAATCTGGAGCAAGAAGTTACCTTATCTGTCTCGTCTGTGTGGCCTCCAACTGCTTCCGCCTTGACCTAGTTTCTGTGGAGTTAGTTTAGAAACCTGAAAACAGGTGGCAGCATAAGTCGCTATGGCGCGCCATCTGTAGGGAAGAGAGGGAACTGTACAATTCTCACTACAAGGTCTCTTGGACCTAAATATTTTCCTCTGTGTTTCTGTAGTACAGTGGCCCAAGAGGGCCAAAAAGTGATTTCGAAAAGAAAAGTGATCTTGAAAAGGAAAAAAAAATGGAAAAAAAACTGTTTTTTTTTGAGAAATTAAAAAAAAAATGTCTGAAATTTTATTTTTTGAAAAATTGTAAAAATTGATTTTGAAAATTTTTGAAAAAAAAAAAAAAATGCATGCTGTCAACTGTCAACTCGGTAAATTGACAGTTGACAGCACCCCACAAGCGTTCTTTACATCATCTAAAGTAAGACCACGTAAAAATTACATTCCAGTTTTGGGTGTATGGTTATGCTGGTCTCAGTTAAGGAAATTCTTCTTCTATATACTTTTAAATAATATAGCAGAAAAGGTGATAACAACCACCAGGACATTTACAAATTCTGAAAATCACCCTTGACCTAAAAGATACGGTACATCCTTCCTACAAAACATATCCATCCAAAATTAGCTACTGACCACGGGATGTTTGAACACTAATCTGTAATGTAAAACCACCTGAATTTCACCTGGATTTGCACTAAATACTGAGAATCCCTTTCCTATTATTTGATTGAGCTTGAAAGACATTCTGCAGCATATGTACAAGTTTTCATAATATTAGCATCATTTCCAACTTAATTATGGACCATTCAGTGCTCCTGCAGTATTCCCATCTGACCATAATCATATATATGACTCTCAGTTTTCTGCGGGATTTCCCTCATTGAGACCAGTCACCTACTATTAGTGGGATGTGGCTTTGTATTTTCTATAATTGTGATTTTCATATTAAACCCAATGCAATGTTTATAGACAGGCCCTGAGGTTTTATGACCCTTGGATTCCCCTACACCAAGATTAACTGGGGTTTCCTTGTCAAACCCAAAATCACCATGATTTCCCGCTTAGGGCCAAGAACACCCCCTGATTCATGTTTTAGTCATTTTCACACTAAGAGGTACCTCTAGGACCATCAAATTGGGCATGGATCTTTGCATGGAACATCCTTACATGATGCAGGTGCATTTACTATAGATTTCTGTCCATAAAGTGGAAAAAGACATGGCAAAAATATGGAAAGATACCTTAAAATTACCATAAAAATATACATTATCAGCATTCCACGCCAGGAGGGATTCTTCAGAGTATATTGAATGGCCATTGACTTCTACATTGTTTCACGATTTCCCACACTGGGTGAGACCTATAATTGTGGTTAAACCATGAATGAAATTCCAATAGGTATGCGAGACTTCAACTTCATATCACATCAAGATGGTGCCACACTATGATATTGCAGCCAAGTATTGCATCAACTTCATATAAATAATCCAGGTGGCGACACTGTTAGGTCATAGACTTAACACTGACAGTAGAAAATGACATTGGAAACCAGTGGGCACAGACAACTTACTAAGCGCCTATTAAGCCTTGCATACTATCTGCAGAGCTTAATAAACGTTTATTAAGGACTGCGTTTGTGAGCTGTGCACTGATGAGTAGAGTACCTCATGAGAGCACCAAACTAACAATGTTTCTACCATTTTCAACAACACACCATAAAAGTTAGGAACCAGCAAAGGACAATTTATATCATTTCTTTTGATTGTTGGACAATCCGCACATTTGTGGAGGTCCGTAAATTTGCTTCCATAAATTAGCAGCAGCTGGGCTAATGTTCAGCTTTATGTTCACCCCAGGTACATTCCGCCATCTCATTAGTAGTCCACCTCAGGTGAACAAGGAATTGACCAATCACAGAACAGCCTCCTGGCCCCACCAGCAGATGGTGTTATCCAGCAGCTGCACATCCACACCATACTGTACCCCAGGTACACAGCCACACTGTACTGTACCCCAGGTATACAGCCACACCCAGGGCCTACTACATGTGTTTTTTTGGAGGGGATGCTAGTATGACATGTGCAACCACTGTGTACCTGAGGTACAGTATCTAGGCAACCACACTGTACCTGGGGTACAGTAGCTAGGCAACCACTGTGTACCTGGGGTACAGTAGGTGACCACTGTGTACCTGAGGTACAGTAGCTAGGATGCCCACTGTGTACCTGGGGTACACTAGGTGACCACTGTGTACCTGAGGTACAGAATGGATACTTGAGTTGTGGTCTCTGTAACTTAGGGTAATTACTCAATTAGGCCCACTAGTAGTCTACTCTACCTCAGGTACACAGTGATCATCCTATATGTTTACCTGAGGTACACTTTCTCATCCTACAGTACCTTAGGAACACATCCCCACTGTACCCCAGGTCCACATCCACACCCCTAGGGCTCATACTACATATGTGTTTTCTCTTCTAGAAATGTAATTGCAAGGAATGCTCTAGTATGATATGCTGCGTACAGAAGGATGTGTACCTGATGTATGGAAGGGTGTGTACCTGGGGTACAGAAGGATGGTCACTGTGTACCTGGGGTATAGAAGCCTACTGTGGCAGCAGCAGGCCACCTGCTTATAAGCTGGTGGCTGTGATTGGTCGATTCCTTGTGTACCTGAGGTGGACTACTAATGAGCAGGGCAGAGTGTACCTGAGGTGAACATAAAGCTGAACATAGGCCCAGCTGCAAATTTGCAGAGGTCCGCAAAGAGAATGCGTTCTAAAGGACGCACTACTAGCCCACCCACCTATTGCAACCAAGATCATCAATAAGAGCATAAACACCACATGATTCCCGGTGCAGTGGAAGCAGGGAAAAATTGTACCGTAAGTCTGGCGATCTGAGCCTGGTAGGGAAGTTCAAGTTTCAATAATTTATTCTCATGAAGACAATTCAATTCAATATACAATACATGTATATTATGCAAAATATTTGCACAATTCCGTAATAATACACATTTAATATATAAAATATAGTAATCAATATTACATATTTCACAGTAAATGTTTCCCTTGACACGTGATGCCATCATTTGTTAGAATTCTACAGAGAAAAGGCTGCTGCTAGAAATATACATTCTGTTTTCGTTAGCCACCTACACATTCATAATATATTACAAGTTTTAAAAACGTTTATATACAGTTTTAATATAATAAATATATACACATTATATACAGTATTAAATACATATTATTAACACATTATAATCAATAGATATTGGAGGACATAGTAATAGTGAATATTTACAGATGACTTATTTGTTGTCTCACTTTATGCTGAAGTATAATTTTATCAATAAGAATACACAGGTATAATTGACAAAATGTAAAAATATAGCACAGTAATTGCAGATAATATAAGATTGTGACCAATGTATGTAAAAATGAGATTTACAGAGTACAATATTATTTTTAATAAAATTTCTGATCATGAAGATCTCATATAATAGCATTATAGAAGATTGAATTTTTGGTTACACAAAAATTCAATCTTCTATAATGCTATTATATGAGATCTTCATGATCAGAAATTTTATTAAAAATAATATTGTACTCTGTAAATCTCATTTTTACATACATTGGTCACAATCTTATATTATCTGCAATTACTGTGCTATATTTTTACATTTTGTCAATTATACTTGTGTATTCTTATTGATAAAATTATACTACAGCATAAAGTGAGACAACAAATGGCAGCCTGTTCCAAGATCTGCGAGAAGATGATCCACCAGCAACTTCTAGGGCACCTACAGGCACGTAACCATCTGTCTAGAAGACAGTACGGGTTCATCCCGGGACGTGGAACAATGGATGCCATCTCGTCTTTCTCGACCTCCGCAAGGCGTTCGATACCGTCAATCACGCGATACTACTCGCCAAACTGTTCGACTATGGAGTATGTGGTAACGCACTGGAATGGACAAGAAGTTATCTAACACAACGATGCCAGATCACAAAGACAAATGGGATGAAGTCTAGGAGTGCATGGGTGTCTTGCAGAGCTCCGCAAGGCTCTGTCTTCGGACCGTTATTATTCCTTGTCTACATCAATGATGTCCAGGAAGTCACATGGAATACCCAAGGATTAATGTATGTAGACGACTTGGCCCTGGTTGCTACCGGAAGTAATACAAAATCCTTGTAGCCGCTCTGCTACAACAAGACACGACGGCCATAGGGGCCTGGTGTAGACGCAATCAACTTACCGTTAACACTTACAAGATGAATATCTTGTGGGCCTATCACCAAAACAGTAGTCACGACTTATCCAACACAGACATCACTCTGAACAACCAACCCCTGAGGGTAGTTGAAAGTTTCAATTACCTTGGGGTCATTGTGGACAAACACCTAAGCTTTGCACCTCAAAGCAAGAAAGTTATAGGCACAGTTGGTTCAAAAATCCCCCAGATGTGGAGAACGAGGAAAAGCATGGACAGGGAGACTACCCTAATGGTAGATAAACAGATGATCTTGCCGTGTTTGGAACAATGCCGGATTCTGACTAACAGCTCACCGGCGTGGGCTATAACCAACTTGCAGACACTACAAAATGATTGCCTGCGCATCTGCAACAACATTCGGGACGCCAGGGATGCGAATGTAGTGGACCTACACAAGGAAGCGGCACTGGAACGACTCGGCAAAAGGATGCACAGGCATCTCTCTGTGATGATGTACAAGCTCTCACGGAACCAGGACAATGTGGTCGTGCCTGTAAAGCGGTGATTCCACCAACTCGACGTGACGGATCTGTCCACTTTTTTCAACGGATCCGTCCACATTTTGGACGGATTTGACCAATCCGTTGACGGACGGAGAGAATGGGGAAATTGACGGATCCGTCACGTCGCGTTGGTGGAATCAGCGCTTAAGGCTGTTACATGGAAACACCAAAATTGTAATCAAAACACTCAGAAGAGGAAAGGACATAATTTACCTGAAAATCCCAATTAGTCGGGGAGCCCGGCTGTGGAACAGACTGACGTCGGTGCAACAGCACATGGCCACGAAGGACCTGTTCCTATCCTCGTTAACAAAGGCAAACCTGGCACCACTAGACCCATTGACTATATAGTATCTTACTGATAGTGACTACTGATCGATAGCGAACGAGATCTAAGGATCCCAATGGACAGATTAATTGAAAGTTGTGAACTTTAATATTGCATCAAATGTTGGCATGAATTGAAAAACGCATCTCGTGTAACTGTGATAATTTATTGCCAAATAAAAATATTCAAATTCAAAAAATATATAATTATTATTGAGCTCCGTATTTGTTTATTTGCGGACCTCCATAAATATATGGGGAGTGTATTTACGGACCTCCGCATATTTGTGGAGAAACAGCATCCTGGGTTGTGTTTCTCCTCATGATACTGAGAGTTAAAAAAGCCCCATATGATATTTATTTGACCTAAACTGTTTCTACTCATCAAATCCCATAGCATTTGAATGGGGAGGTCTACACCTGTATGCATTAGTACCATTTGTGGCACAAGAAACAATGTTGATTATTATTTTATTTTCTCCACACTGAGTCCACATATTATTGTCCTCATCATGGAGACATCCATATCATGAGGAGGAACAGCACCCAGATCAGAAGCACATACACAGACATTTTGGCTATGTTCCAATAAAGCTCCAGATTTGTCTCCCCAACAGACATAGCTTACCAACTTTAATGTTGCACAATATGTATGAAAGTAGAAGTGGCCATGAGTGCTCATATGGATTTTGCACCCTCTACCCTAACATGGAGGCAGCACCTCAAGAACAAGTAAATTTGACTAACACATAGTGGTCCTTTGCTACAACCATTATGCAATGATAGCCAAAAACCTCGAAAAAAACAGAAAGTTGTTTCTAAATAACATTTTGGATGATTTCAATTTATACGCAGGGTTGATATTAGAAGGTGCACGATAATGCCCCTAATGCACCCTTTGAGAGTCATGTCAAGATTGATGATCATTGTTTGGCTGATGCAGGAATAGGCATAGTCTATACAGAAGCTATCCTCTGAAACTATCCACCATATAATTTGGCTGTAGAACTGTTGATATAGCCTCCAGCAGTCCACACACCAAACACGTTGAAGGTGAGAGCACACGGCACCGATTAAACCAAAACCATGGGGGAACGCCAAGTGGAAGTCGACAAGGAAATGAAGCCTTCCAGGTCAGGTCCACAGCAAAGTACTACAAGTCTGCAGTAAATGCCAGGATTTTCACTGCGGGACTACTCTTCCGTTGTATACATGTCCTCCATTGGGGCCGACCGCCAGGCGGTGAACACGTGGGTATGTTTGTTTTGGCCTGCATGGGGCATTTCTCGGGATATCCCACGGTTTAGTGCAACCTCCCAGGACTAGAATTTGGCATATTGATAATATACCATTAACTTATTGCAGCAAAAAGATTAGACGTTATGAATTTAGCTTCTTGATTTTAAAAGAGTGTGAATGTTGGTTGTGAAAATAAATTAGGCTAGGACAGCCCATTATAATTCAAAATGTATTTTCCTTCCAAGTAAAGATACACTTGCCAGAACTATACGCAGTTATATAATATGAACATTAACTATTCCAATAGCTGGATCACCTCTTGAGCCTTTATGACAAAGAGGGGATGAAATGATTTCCCACCCTCAAATATCTTTCAGATCGTTCAGATCGGATATTACACCATCCAGCACAATATGTCATACACCACCCAGCCTACTACATCCCCCATCAAATCCCACCGCCTCTGATCCAGTCCCACTGCCCGTCATCCAGTCCCACTGCCCCTCATCCAGTCCCACTGCCCGTCATCCAGTCCGGCTGAACCTCATCTAGTCCCACTGCCCCTCATCCAGTCCCACTGCCCCTCCTCCAGTCCCACTGCCCCTCCTCCAGTCCCACTGCCCCTCCTCCAGTCCCACTGCCCCTCACCCAGTCCCACTGCCCCTCATCCAGTCCCACTGCCCCTCCTCCAGTCCCACTGCCCCTCACCCAGTCCCACTGCCCCTCATCCAGTCCCACTGCCCCTCATCCAGTCCCACTGCCCCTCCTCCAGTCCCACTGCCCCTCCTCCAGTCCCACTGCCCCTCATTCAGTCCCACTGCCCCTCATCCAGTCCCACTGCCCCTCATCCAGTCCCACTGCCCCTCCTCCAGTCCCACTGCCCCTCACCCAGTCCCACTGCCCCTCATCCAGTCCCACTGCCCGTCATCCGGTCCCACTGCCCCTCCTCCAGTCCCACTGCCCCTCATCCAGTCCCACTGCCCCTCATCCAGTCCTATTGCCCCTCATCCAGTCCCACTGCCCCTCATCCAGTCCCATTGCCCGTCATCCAGTCCCACTGCCCCTCATCCAGTCCCACTGCGCCTCATCCAGTCCCACTGCGCCTCATCTAGTCCCACTGCCCCATATCCAGTCCCACTGCCCCTCCTCCAGTCCCACTGCCCCTCCTCCAGTCCCACTGCCCCTCACCCAGTCCCACTGCCCCTCATCCAGTCCCACTGCCCATCATCCGGTCCCACTGCCCGTCATCCAGTCCCACTGCCCCTCATCCAGTCCCACTGCCCCTCATCCAGTCCCACTGCCCCTCATCCAGTCCTATTGCCCCTCATCCAGTCCCACTGAACCTCATCCAGTCCCATTGCCCGTCATCCAGTCCCACTGCCCCTCATCCAGTCCCACTGCCCCTCATCCAGTCCCACTGCCCCTCATCCAGTCCTATTGCCCCTCATCCAGTCCCACTGAACCTCATCCAGTCCCACTGCCCGTCATCCAGTCCCACTGCCCCTCATCCAGTCCCACTGCGCCTCATCCAGTCCTATTGCCCCTCATCCAGTCCCACTGCCCCTCATCCAGTCCCACTGCGCCTCATCCAGTCCCACTGCTCCTCATCCAATCCCACTACTTCACACGTACCACCACAGCCAGCCTTACATTCATACGCAAGTATTAAAAGACGAGTTTAACACATGGATACACATTTAAAATGTCGATGCAAACCAGTTTAAATATGCTTTTTTAAAAACGGGTGCGTATAAAAGTGTGTAAAACCTTGTATGCAGGCGATGCAGTCTTCCATATATCAGATAATACTTTACAGGTGTTTATCCTTTCATATTTCTGTTTCGTCGTTTTCCAGCGATCTTACACACAAAACTCACAATAATACAGTGCCACTTATTACAACCCATACTGGTAATGAAACAGTTGCATGTCTTTTTGCGAATTGAGAAAGTGAGAAATACTGCTTTTGTAAAACACAAAAAATTATTGTGTGTGTCACATTGTGTGAATATGTAAGTGCATATATATGTAACAAAAATACGTTCTTTACGTCAACATAACGTTTTAAACGTTATATATCGTTATGCCATGATGAGGAGCCATAGAGAAATGTTATATAACGTTTTTTGTTCACTGGGAAGTTCTTATATCAATTTCATATATTCAGACAGAAACTACACACGGAACTTCAAATTCTCTCTTCTCTGTCCAGACAGAGTTACCTCCTGAGAATTTCCCTTTCTATTTCCTATTCCCCAATCAATAATCTTGAGCATGAAAACGATATGGATCAAACTCAATAATTAAACAGCCCATGCCAACCTGGGCATCCCTCACCTCACTGTTTTAATCTTAATTCCACCACACACTTATAAATTTTAGATAAGGAGCATGTTGGAGAGCTTTCCCCTGCCACTTATTACAACCCAGTACTCTTGTTTTCCATGTTGAAAACACTACTCGAGATGTATCACCTCTAGATTCTTTTCCACCATATTCACCTCTGCCGTTTCTTTCTGTGAATGTGGGTAATTATCTTCGCATTTCCATCCGTTACTGCAACCAATATCGAAGGAAACTAAATCATCGCGGGTCGTGTGGGTATTATAAAAGCTGCCTGGATATAGCATTTTGAATTAGCTTCGGAATATGTTCCGATGGGGTTCAACTGGAAGGTTTAATGACAGAATTGCATGCATTTCAATAATGTAAACTTGACATATTTTAACCAACATTCTGGATTATTCAGGAAAAATTTCGTGAAAGATCTTTTTATTTTGGGATTTTAAGCTTTGTCTAATATTTTTTAAAGCTTTGTCTAATATCTTAATATAAACACATACATTGGTAAGAGGATGGGGCTAGGTTCATGTGGGATGGATGGATGCGAACCATATAATTTCCTTATGAGATTCCCAATCACAGGAGTGATAACCCCGGGAGTATAATGCAATATAAGGCTCTGTGACAATATTTACCTAATATCTTCAGCATAAAATGTAGAAGAAGAAATTGATTGAGCAACAACTCTGATAGGCGGTTCAAATAACCAATCTCCGTTGATCCCATTTCCTATAGGCCCTACATGACATACATTGTATAATATTCCCGCCATTGTGTCACATAATTATCACACATCGTGCTACATAATAGTGCAGACTAACAAACACACGTAGCGTTATGGAACAGGCTTCACACATAACAGTGTGACACTAATATGCTGAGGATAATAGTCTGTGCCCTGTGTAAATCCTGAAGGTTGTGAAGACGTCTGGTATGGGCAAGGAGAGGTGGTGGATGTGTGTGTCCTATAGCTTATAGTGGTAAAAAGGAGCAGCTCATGAGCAGGCTGTCTATAATGAGCGCGTGTGGCGGTGGCACCCCGCGGGGTGAGAGCAGCTCGTGGCACCAAACAATGAGGCCACGTGTGATTATGTAATTACTATTATCCTGTGATCCGCCCAGATCTGATCCCCCTGTCTAGCCCTGCCCCATCCCTCTTCTCCCTCCCCCCACCCTCCCATGCACACAGACCCTGCCGGCAAAGCCACTCCTACTACTAGCTGACTCCTACCCACCTCCAAGCACACACACACACTTTGTGTATCAGACTCTCTCCACCTAGATCATTTCCTACTGACTCGTTTGAATCGAAGTGCAGGAGCTCTGACCCAGCCTGCCTGATCACCCTGAGAAAAGGACCCGCCTCTCAAGAGGAAGGGTAAGCTCACCTATTTCCGATCATCCATTACATAAGTCGATCACCTTCGGTAAAAAAGCGTATACATGTACCGAACATCGAGTCTAGCATACTTGTTTAGTTTTAACCAAGAAAATTTATATGTATAATTCATGAATTTGAATAATTATGTAGATAATTCTCTGGACGTCACATAGACGGAAATGATTAGTTTCTACCAAGAAAAACTCAAGATAAGATTTCTAGATCTAAGAAATAATCTCTTTTTTGAGTTTTAACCCCTTCCACACGGTAAGCCAATATATTGCACAAAATTGCATTGAGTTACCAGAAACCCAGTGGTGAAGGGGTTAACGTTATTTTCCTTCAAGAAAGGGGAAATATAGCATTTTCATCTCGTTGTTTTCTAGCACTTTTCAGGCCAAACTATTATATTATTTTCCTGATTATTATTATCATTATTATTTTTATGTTTTGAAACGGAAAATAAGGCATCACTAATCTTGTTGCAGGGGCATAGTAGGAGATCAGCATAAACAAAGCATTGGTTGGAGATCCACGGTGACCACCCTTCCCCCCAATCCCACACTGTGCCCAAACCCTTTAATGGCCGCGCATTGTGCCCTTGGTCGTCAATATGCCCTTGGTCATCTTTAATGCATCATGCTGGCCTTATAGGAGCTTAATAATATAATGGTATATGTAATCGAGTAGACTCGCCAAGTCTGCAATCATGCATCATGACAACAAAGGGCATGGTACATTACAGCACTTTGCGGACCATAAAGGGTTAAAGCACTATGTGGCCCTTAAAGGACCAGAAGCGCTGCTATCTGGCCGCTAAAGCCGGCGCCCTCTCACCGCTGCTCATTCGTTTTCCCGCCATAACTCGGCGGCAGACGACACCCGACGAGCGTTCGGTGACAGAGCGTCGCTCGTTGGGGTCCTATTGATTCCTGTGCCATGTGTTCGTCTAACACTCACACCACATTACCTAGTGCTACCGATGTAAAAATACAAAATGTTATAGCCCCCCTCTGCCTCATGACAGCCTTCCCTTGCAGCTGCACCACAGAGCTAGGTCTGCAGACCTACACGCTGGGAAGTATAAGAGGATGTTTACAAATGAATGGGTTTCGTGAAGAACCGTATAAACCGGGACCATACATTAGTACAGAGAAATCTCAAAATAAATTGACAACTGACAGTTTATAGTTTAAAAGTCCCAAAAAAGACTGTGGGTATAGAAGTTGAGTATCTGTAGGGGAGCCCTGGGAGAATTGGGACACAAAATTATAATCATAACATGTTTGCTTGTGATTTCTACAATGCCAACAATAACCAAATGCCTTTGTTTCATGAAGAAAGGCTACCAATAAACCTTTCATTTGGACTATTCAGATTCATCCTAGCCTGCCATGATTCCCGTCTACACTGAAAATCCATAGGTTAAAAGGGTTAGTCAGTACAGACTAACCTAGGTTGGTCATATGAGTGTTAGTCACAATGGCAAAGTTATATTAAAAAATGACCGAGGGGTCAGTCAGTTGTGGCTAACCTAGGTTCATCATTGGTGTGTTGTATTTGTATACCGCTAGAGGGTGCCACCTGTGATGACCACTCAGTGGCTCCCCCTGGAAATAAAAAGACTAAGGTGGGTTGGTCAGTAGTGACCAACCTGACAATAATAACTAATCTATGCTGGGCGTATAGGGATCCAAAAAATGACTAACTAGGTTAGGCACTAGTGACTAAGAGGTTGGGCGTATAGGGATCCTAGGAATATCAGTGTAGGGCCTTTTGAAATTTTGAGAAATTCCAGGGAGAACTGGGACACTTCGAGGAGAACTGCACTGAAAAACTCTGGACAGCTCTGGAGTCTGTAAGGTCGTCTTACAGGACGACCCTAAGGTCTTCTAAGTGAACAGCATAGAATCAACTAGCTTCAACTTGTCAAATTGACAACCTGCCAGATTACCATCCCACAAGATGACCCTAGACTTGTCAAGGTCGTCAAACTAAGATAGTTGATGCAGGCCTAGATTAGCCACAGCTGGGGGCTCATCATTGCATAATGGTGGTAGGTCTAGGGTTTCAAATGTATGAGTTTGGTCTGGTTCCAGATGGCAAGATTATTTTATCAATTTGTTTATATACATAACCACATATAGAAGTGATATTTAATACACTAGTGCCACCAAGGATTCACATAGTGTATCACCAAGTCTTTACTGAGAATAGGTTACCCTCCAGCAATGGACTGTAGGCTTGTGTGTGTATAATACCATTATAAGGTGCATGCACCTACTTGTGCCCTGGTGAAAGACACAAAAGAGGTGTCTTCCTTCTACACATGTGCTCTATTTTTTAAATGTTGTCAAAAGTATGCATTCTTTACATTATCTTACTTTTTCCCTAGATACTTCACATAATCCTCCATATTAACATATATGTATTGTAATACTCAGTATTATATCAATATAGGAATTACTCAATTTGTTCCCAAGAGTACATATTTATGCTAGGTAATGGCCACCTGCAGGGAGAATGGTGAATCACTTCTAGACAAGTTTAGGGCTGGCATATACCAGGTAGCTCTAGATGGGTCTTCTTACTGAAGAGTTTTGCTTGCCAGCCCCTCTCCTTGTCAAATTGACAAGGCAGTGCCAGGTTTGCCGACTTTGGATTTTTTCTGTGTGGGACACTACCTGGGGAGAACTGGGACACACCAGGGAGAACTGGGACAGTGTCAATAGTGTGATTATTAACCAATGAAATATCATTTTGATTTACTTTACGTTCAATATGATCATATGTAACATATAAGCTTCAGTCATAGGTCTGAGAGAAAAATAATTAAAGCACAATAAATCTTCACCCGGAGTGTCCCAGTTCTCCCCGATAGTCAAGAGTGTCCCAGTTCTCCCTGCAATGAGTGTCCCAGTTCTCCCCAGGTTGAGATTTTTAAGTAAAATATCAATACAGTTCAAAATATGCTTCACTGTGTTTTTGTAAGGAGCTGGTCATTTTGCCATCTATCAATGCCACATAATGCAACACTGAAATATTTTCTCATCAAAAGGTAACACTACGTAAATATAATCGTCCGAGACCTGGAAAAAAATCTTTTTTTCCTAAAAATGTTATAATCTGTTATAGTTCTAAGTATAATAACATAACAGGGATTTTTTTTTTTATAAAAAACTTAAATATTATTGGCCCAAAAAATAGCATCGGTGGTTATGCATTAAAGTTATTGGTTATGGGCAGAATACACAGTGTCCCAGTTCTCCTTTGTCCCAATTCTCCCAGGGCTCCTACAGCTCCGAAAGTGCAAGTGACAAGCGAATTTAAAGAAGAAACAAGAGTTCCTTAATGTACCGTAAAACCTCGCGTAGATGCCGCGGCTTGTACACGAATCAGAGCCAGCTTTCTTTTGATACCAAACATGCCTATATGGGGTGCGGCTTATACGAGAGTTTTTATAAGTATAGTACAGTACTAAATTAACAATTTTCAGATACCCTATTAGGCTTATAGGATTTCCCAAAGTTAGGGGTGCGGCTGATACGCGAGTTAGGCTTATACGCGAGGTTTTACGGTAGTAACAAACTGTCCGGTCTGATCACCCCACTTTTAGTATACTGCTCCCAATAGGACAATTCCCCATCCCCAGCATGCATATCTGGATGGCTGCCATACTCATATTTCCCCAGTCCCACGCTTAACCCTACACATCCCCTACACTGATAAAATGAAGGGATCCAAACTTGTCAAAAGGTTGTCTTATAAGAAGAGTTTAGGGTCTTTAAAGTGACGGTCATAAAATAAACGAGTTAAAGGTTGTCTATTTGATGAACTGTCCGGTTACCATCCCACAAGACAAAACTAGGGTCATCTAACTGACAATGTTAGCTCAGGCAGTGGCCCACTCCAAGTGACAAGTCTAAGGTCGTCAAATTGACAACCTAGAATAGTTAACCCTTTATTGGCCGGAAACTGCTTTAAATGTGCTTGAATCCCTTTGTCAGCATGATGCATGAATGTAGCCCTGGTGAGTCTATTCGCCAAGCCTGCATTCATGCACCTTTGGAAATGAATCAACAGTTGGGCGAGTATACTTGCCAAGGCTGAATTCATGTATTATGATCACATAGAGCATAGCACCTTAAAGCACTATGCACCCCTTAGAGGGTTAACCTGTGCACTATAACCTCTACTTCACTGCAGGTGGAGCTAACTGGGTTCTGCCTAGGCATACTTGTTGTCCATGTCTGTCTATATTTCTGAGGTTTATAATAGCTAATTCATACAAACATAGAGGTATGTAGGTTAGGGAAATTCCTGCCATATCCCCAAGTCTATATTGAGAGTATTTCTACCCTTTAGTTACAGACTGCTAACACATATGTGGATGTCATACCAATGGGAGTTTCCTTGCAGCTATTGTACCATAGAAATAACCACAAAAGAGGTGTCTGTGCCCTACACATATTTGTTTTGTCTCAATTATATCAAAACATTGATTCCTTTACCTTTTCTAGCATCCCCAATAGATAAATCTCAGGATTCTCCATAACATGAATGTGCATTCCCATAAATATGATTAAAATCAACAAAGAAATTATGCAATTCATTCCCCAACTTTATACAGAATGCATGTTATACTGATGCCACCTACAGGGAAAATCCTGAATCAGACCCTGGTTGACAAGTCTAGGGCTGGCATGAGTCAGGTTTTGGGCTGGCACATACCAAGTGTATCTTCTATCTGACAACTACAGCTAGAGGACCCACTCTCTTGTCACTTAGAAGAGTCTGCAGACAAGTTTACTTTTTGAGTGTATATAAAAGGTCCAGGGTTTCTGCACTCGCTCCATTCCTGACTCTTGCTGTCGGGGCACCAACGCCCTGGCTGGACACCCACTATAGATGTCCTGATCGTCCTCTCCATCAGAATCAAGGCAGGCCACACAGGATTAGTCCCCCAGAAGCCGCCACAGGCCATGTATTGTTACGTTGGATTACTCTGCTTGTCACCCCCGGCAGATTCATTTCTCATATGTCAATCTCTGTTACCACTTGGCCCAGTGTGCTAGGAGCACAACTGTGTCATGTTTGCGATATGAAACGCATCAAGGCCCAAATGGAAATAGTTCTATTGTGTTTGATGACATGCCATGACATGCTGGGGTGATACTGGTCTCCTAGAAGTACAAGTGCCGCTCTCTATAGTCTGCCTGTCATTGTACTCAATCATTCTTCACGCAGAGTTTTCCACAACATTTGCTACTAAAATAGATGATTGTTTCCATACCTCAGGAAAACATGATATAGCGGCTCTTGGTACATGGGATCATATTCATCTCATATGTGAGGCATATCTGGGTATCTTTATATGGTGTAACTGACTTTTTCACAGATCACTTTCATAGGGGTCATAGTCCAGTGGTTTGTTTGCCCAGCACACCTTCCACATGAACAGAAACAATCAAGACTCTGTGACCCTCCCCCATAGTCTGAAAGCACGCCACTGCACACTGCACCCGGTACAATCAAGTCTGCTGAGAAGTGATCGAGGCCACAGCGGGGGAAAGATTGTAATGGTTGAATGGCTGACTGAATCTCGTCCAGCAGGCTTTATGATAATGGATACCGCACAGAGAATATGCTCGGTTCTGACCAGGAAGCAAGGGATATTTTGTGAGGTAAGTATTCTAGACATTTATACTCCGCCTGGGTGTTTGGCCTATTGATCTTTAATATGGTTGGTTAATATGGCATAACCAACGCATGGTATGGACCCCTTTTGTAGTGCGGATAGACTGGCAGAAAAGTGAATTGTTATGGTATGTGGGGGAATGGGTTGGCCCTTGAGTCAATATGAACCGCTAGAAGTTAGCTCTACTCAGAAGGTACTGAGTGAATTATCGGTGTTTAGATTAGAATCCATAATTTCAAACACTGATCAGTATGGGTTAACTTTATAGGTAACACAACACTTCAAGTACAAAGAGTGTCATTACGTACAGAACATAACACAAGCATTATACATTGCCATACATTATGACACTCATTTACTTTGTACAGTCAGTCCCCAAAGTTGGCGTGAGCAGGGAGGCGGGACACAGACCTATCATTTACTGTGCATTCAGAGAACCATCTTTCCTATTCTATATGTCGAATTGATGTTCGCACGCTTGTAAAGATTCTCATACAATACGAGTGGTATGGTGCACCAAACTACTCATGTGTCGTTTGCTGTCCCTTTCATCTTATGATAATATACATTTATGTTTGCCTTCAGGTTTTGTATCCAAAGTATGATAGAAATCATATTGCAATTATAACATTTTCCTCATGTATATTAGGGATTCGACTAGATGCACAGTGGTATTGTGTTACCGGTACTAAGTTATTTGGATATTGGATGATCATAATAATTATATTGATTTATTCCTTTTCAATTTCAAGGGCGGTGGATATCATATTATAAAATGTGTGAGACATAATTTACCTTCTCTGTTTCCATTACCTCAGTTGCATTTCCGAATACACTGCATACTATTGCAAGTGGCTTTGGGCAACTTTTGGTATAGGCTACCCGCTACGAAATGCTCAGGCCAAACTCAAGTTGACACTCGGGAATTGATCGCCTTTTCTCCCCTTTGAGAGGAAATAATTGTGGTTGCCTGTGGCTGGGCTGGGAGGGTGTGTTGTGGGTGGTGGGTGGGTGGGTGAGTGGGTGAGTGGGTAGGTGAAGGAGTGGCTCAAACACAGTGATTGCATGCCGTTTGGTGATGAAGTGTGTCAACTTTATCAATCATCAGACATGGTATCTCCTGCCATCTTCAACCCACCACGTCTGTGCATGTCTCCTCTCCCCTCTCTGAACCACTCATTTCGTCATTAGCCTATAAAACTAAATACAGTCAACTCTCTCTATTGTGGTCACCCTTGGGACTTTGCTAAAGTGACCACATTGGTGAGGTGACCACATTGAACAGAGTTCATGTTTAGGCTATGGAGCATAGAAATGCATTCATGTCTCGGAGGTTTTCAATTATCATTTATATGGGAAATAAAAGGTGTACATATTGAGTGAAAATGAAGGTCATTAATCAAACTACATGTACACTTTTATCTATTTGGTTTCAGACATTTCTAAACACATAACATCTACTAGAAACACACTCTGCAGGCAATGAACACACTTATATATAACTGTTTATGTTGGCAAAACATGATGTATTGGAGAGAGTTTTCTATATTAAAATATAGAGAAAACGTTACGGTTCTTTCCAAAAATGACCACATTGGCGAGGTGACCACTATAGAGAGGTGACCATTAGGTGAGAGTTGACTGTATATGATTCAAGGATGCCATTCTGGTATAGATGTGTGAGGAGTTAGCATTGGACAAAGATTTAGTAATATTAGTAGCGATACCTAGGATGTATCCAAAGTGCAGTGATGTATGTAAAGATAGGGGCTCTCGTCGACGCAGAAATAGGTATATAGGTTTGTCCGCGGATCCCCCAATCTAGAACCCCCTCCTCCTGGTCGTCGTTGCTCCTTCAGGTCGGGCAAAGACAGAACTAACTCGAGGAAAATAAGTTCTGTGGATAACTGGAAATGTAGGTAGGAAACTGAGTGAGGATAGGTGGGATAGTGATGGGAGGTGCACGTGATGGGAGAGAAGCAGGTCGAATCCAGAGTTTCCCGGGCTAAGTGTCTGCACACAAAGTGAAGGCACCCACTGCCTCCCCCAAGTTACACATGCAGACACCTCGGCACGTGAAGTGAAGGCACCACTGCATCCCCGAGTTGCACATGCGGACACCCACCTCGACACACGACATGAAGGCACTCACTACCTCCCCCAAGTTACACATGCAGACACCTCAGCATGTGAAGTGAAGGCACCCACTGCCTCCCCCAAGTTTCACATGCAGACACCTCGGCACATGTCCTTAAGGCACCCACTGCCTCCCCCAAGTTACTCATGCAGACACCTTGGCACGTGAAGTGAAGGCACCCACTGCCTCCCCCAAGTTACACATGCAGACACCTCCGCACATGTCCTTAAGGCACCCACTGCCTCCCCCAAGTTACACATGCAGACACCTCCGCACATGTCCTGAAGGCACCCACTGCCTCCCCCAAGTTCCTCATGCAGACACCTCGGCACGTGAAGTGAAGGCACCCACCAGCTGCATTGCCTCCCCCAAGTTCCACATGCAGACACCTCTGCACTTGTCCTGAAGGCACCCACTGCCTCCCCCAAGTTACTCATGCAGACATCTCGGCACGTGAAGTGAAGGCACCCACTGCCTCCCCCAAGTTACACATGCAGACACCTCGGCACATGTCCTTAAGGCACCCACTGCCTCCCCCAAGTTACACATGCAGACACCTTGGCACACAATGTGAAGGCACCCACTGCCTCCCCCAAGTTACACATGCAGACACCTTGGCACACAACGTGAAGGCACCCACTGCCTCCCCCAAGTTACATATGCAGACACCTCGGCACATGAAGTGAAGGCACCCACTGCCTCCCCCAGGTAACACATGCAGACACCTCGGCACACAATGTGAAGACACCCACTGCTTCCCTCAAGTTACACATGCAGACACATTGGCTGCTCCTACTTGGCCCTCCTCTGAGTCCTCAAGCTACCCCCCTCGCCACACACACACACACACACAACCGCCCCAACACGTAAGCAGCTCAGGGGGGAAAGGGTTGGGGGGAGGTTATCCAACCCATATGCTTCAGTTTGACGGAGGTTTCTCTCATCACACGATAAAGTATGAGAACCTCCTCTGGCAATGGAAAAATATGCATTGTTATAACCCTCACCTTAACACAAAGATGGGAGGGAGATTCTGAATTAAAAAGTACACCCCGAACCCCCAGGCCACCCCTACTCCTCTCCCTCATGCAACCCCTCCTGTTGGTGTTTTGGCAGGGTGGCTGGATGGAGTACTGACATGTGCCAATGTCTGTCGCTTCCATGCAGGCGGCAGTGGGTACTCCCCCACTATCCTCCTGAAGCCAATCCCTTTGCACTGCCTGCATCCAATCCTCTGCTTCTGTGCCCTATTTAAGGTGGGCCATCTCAGCAACTCAGGTTTATTATAGCCACAGTCCACTGGTTGTCTTTTTTTTCCACACAGGGTCCAGCAATGCCTGACTCATTGGTGTGAAAGTCAGGTAATGCGAGACTCTCTATACTCTCGTTCCCAAATCCTTCCGAAGGAAGGCTCTGGTAACTGCCAAATGTTGGGATTTTGCTGGGTCTGGGCAACCCCTGCTGGCAGGTTGGAACCAGCGAACAGGAACAGGAAATGGAACCAGAAAGGCTGATGGTAAATCTACCTAAAACTACCATCATACATTCTGGTTCCATTTCCTGTTCCTGTTCGCTGGTTCCAGCCTACCAGCAGGGGTTGCCCAGACCCAGCAAAATCCAAAGTTCAAGGTCATTTGGCTGTTACCAGAGCCTTCCTTCGGAAGGATTTGGGAACGAGAGTAGACTCTCTATGGCTGACCCTGGTAGCAACGTAGAGGTATATGTACTAACATATGTCAGAGGTAATCGCAGTATCTCAAGGTATGAAATGGTGTCCTTCACCTCACCATTAATGCCATTATGCTCAATACCGCATTATGTCCCAGCCTGGTAGCAAACGAAGAAGGCTCAGGCTGACAAACCCTTATCCCAGGGTCAATCATTGTCTGACTGTGGAAAGAAAGCCAGGCTGACATCAGTGTGAAGCATTGTCTTTCCTGACTGTCATTCAACGATCAGGCTGACTCTCATACTTTTAAAGTATAGTACTCAAACTGCTGTACATTACCAAGTAAACAATCAAGGAATCATTATAATTATGCCTAGACCAATGCCCAGTGTTCCACAGTGCCCCTGTCAAACTATAGCGTAAAGCAGTAAACATCTCCAGCGTTATAATGGACGGGTCCTGTCCTTTTATAAATATTTAGATACCAACTTTAAATTTTCTCTAAGCCACCCCTCAGGTATTGCTGCTGCCAACTGCAGGAGGAGCCCACACTGGAGGAGGCAGGCATGGATTTTCACACCTCACTATACCCTGAGTTCTACCCAGCATCCCGCCAGGGGGAGTATTAAAGGGTCGCCTAGAACCTGGCGCCCCCGCGTGGAGACTCTGCCAACTTTCACCCCCCTTTTAAGCAGAACCCACTACCAGCCGCCATAAACAAAATGAAAAAAGGTCATCACGAACCCACACAAAACAAGGTCGGTGTGGTGTATTGAGTCCATCCTTCTGCTGATATTCTACTCTATAGCAATATGCATTGCTTCTTGTTATTGTCAGAGCTATGTGAATTTTTGTTTCAAAGTCAAATTTATAGTTGTGACATATGACATAAGACATAGGGCATATCGTTATCGTTATTAAAAATCTTATACACATGCGTAACGAATGCGATTTGTTGTACATGAATATGGCTGAATAGGAGGTAAATGAATTAGGCCACCTGGTGACAAAAATCTAAATTCTTCTAAATCAATATTCTAATATAAAGCAGTGATAAAGTGCCTTTCTGTAATCGACAGTTTTATTCGTCATCTGGGGATTATACTTGCATGCACGGCATTTAGTAGCTGCTGGAACACACACGTCATATGATCCTATAGTCAAGGCAAAATAAATATCATTGGAAAATTCATAACTTCATTTTATCTATGACTCCTTAGTTTTATGCTGAAAAAAATTGTATATTATGTCACATTCACAATGTTTGGTTAATAGAGCAGCAATAGAAGTGGATTATCCATGCCCGATCATATGAAATAACAAGTACTGTTTTCCCATTGTTTCTATACTTAAGGTACTCTTTTGCTCAAATGGATATAATCATGAAGGTATAATAGGTGCCCAGCTTAAGTGAATGAAACCACTGCCTGCCGTGGGTCTTGTATGTAAAATGGCGGACTGTTTACTTTGGTTCACTGAGCCATATACATAGTAATAGGGCGAGATGCTCTAGGTACTCGCACCTGACTAACATGGAAATAGATATTCGCACCTTGACGGGAGACTAATAAAACGTTTACATGTTATATCAGTAGGAATTTGTAACATTATACAACAGGTTATAGCAGCACAAACTGATGACACTCGAATAATGTCAGGTAGAAATGTAAATAATACCTAGACTACAGTTTACTCTTATTATAGCAACAGAAACGGGTAACATAGATTATACAAGAACTTATAGCAGTAGAAACACATAATGGAGACAGTAGCATAGAAATGCTATATACATGACTGGATGCTGTTTACACATATCTTGGCATAACCATAGAGGCCCTCGTGGTGGCAGTGTTGATTAACCCAAGATGCACTTGGGGATGAACCTGCCAAGTGACTAGACGCTGGCACCACTATGACATATGATCCTGTATGTAAGTCCGTATGATACTACAGGCCCGTAGCTAGGGGGGTGACTTGGGGTACTCGTCACCCCCCCCCCCCCATGGACCCCCAGAGAGAAAAAGGTCCACATTCTGGACCCCTAGACACTAGCTTTCTAGAGGTTTTCGCGGTTTGTATTAAGGATTTTACAGAGTTAAACGTTAAAATTGATTTTTGAATACCTGCAAATACTATTCACTAATTTCTATAATAGATATTTCATCATATTGCACTTTATGGATTGAATCATTTGGATCTAGGGGCAGTCTAAGTAATGTCTTGGGAGATTTCAGGTGGTGACCTTGGTGGGGAACTTCTAGGGAGCAAGGACTGTCAATGGTGTGGGACCTTGGGGGGTGATCTCTAGAGGTGGGAAACTTCTAGGGAGGGAGGTCCATGGATGCTTTGGGACCTTGGGGTGACCTTTGGGAGTGACCTAGGGGGGACTTCTAGGGAGTGAGGACTGGCAATGGTGTGGGACCTTGGTGGGACCTTTGGGGGTGACCTAGGTCAGGAAATTCTAGGGAACGAGGACCATAGATGGTGTTGGACCTTGGGGGGGGGGACCTTTGGGGGTGACCTTGGTGGGGAACTTCTAGGAAGCAAGGACCATGAATCGTGTTGGACCCTGTCGGGGACCTTTGGGGGTGACCTAGGTTGGGACCTTGGGGGTGACCTCTAGAGGTGGGAAACTTCTAGGAAGCAAGGACCATGGATGGTGTTGGACCTTGGGGGGGACCTTTGGGGGTGACCTAGGTGGGGAACTTCTAGAAAGCAACGACCATGGATGGTGTTGGGCCTTGGGAGGGGGGGACCTTTGGGGGTGACCTATAGTTGGGGAAACTTCTAGGAAGCAACAACCATGGATGGTGTTGGACCTTGTCGAGGGCTCCCCCTGTGTTAGTGGGGACCTTCATGATGGGGGCATGAAGGAGTAGAATAACTTCATCGGGAGCCTTCCACAATACCAATGGGCATACCGGATTCGTAAAAGGAGACAAAACTTGAGGGGTCTCGTGCCTTACTGCTGTGATCAGTCACGTAAGCTGTTTGGCAACCGCTGCCCATATGTGCGGGGCCGGGCCTTCTTGCTTGTGGTCTGGCATGGGATCTCTCCTCAGTGAACCACGTCTGAGATATCAAAGGCCGTGGTTTGTCTGGCCCTGCCTACCATGGTACTAGCCCAGGTATGTAGGACCAGGCAAATAAAAGAACACTTGCTATCCTTCGAAAAGAGTAGGGGACGTGCCCCGGTAGCGGTTTTCTCCCTCACCTCATAGATGCGGTCATTCATTTCATAGATTCGATCATCCATAGATGCAGTCACTGCTGTATTGGGCAAGCAGCATATAAATACCTGTCCTACTACTGCAAGGCAGACTACCATTATTTGTGGATGACTCCTTGCCAACTTGAGATGTACCGTGAGTTACTTGATGTACGTCTGGACGTTAAACAAATCAATCAATCAATCAATTGTCGAGGGCCTTTGGGGGTGACCTAGGTGGGGAACTTCTAGGAAGCAAGGACCAAAGATGGTGTTGAACCTTGGGGGGGGACCTTTGGGGGTGACCTAGGTGGGGAACTTCTAGGAAGCAAGGACCAAAGATGGTGTTGGGCCTTGGGGGGGGGGGGCTTTGGGGGTGACCCAGGTGGGGAACTTCTAGGGAGTGAGGGCTGTCAATGGATAGGTATTGGGAATGAAAGGCAGGGAGGGGGCGGGTTATAGCTTAAAAGGGCAAGGAATGGCAGGGATATGTAGAAGTAGAGTACAGTCGGCCCTCACTTCCTTAAATTTGGAAAATGCAAGGAAAAATGTCTTAGGAAGCAAATCATCCAAGGAATTAAGTCCAAATATAATAGAACATAATATAAGGCCAGTTGCCAGGCAACTCATTGAGGAAGTGAGGGATCTGAGGTAGCAAATGTTTGAGGTAGTAAGGGTCAACTGCAAAGACATAGACATAGACTTGGGAAAAGGATTAGATAGTGTTGTTGTACATGGCTAGAGGTAAGGGCAATGGGAAGGGAAATGGCCTCGCAGAGGGATGCTCAAAGACATGGAGGGAGAGGTGTAGGTCTATCCTGAGAAAGAGTATTTGAGAGGCCCATATGTAGGGGAGGGATGTTCAAGGAAATTAATGGGCAATATTGTCCAAATGAGAATACACCAATCTCTCAATCTACAGCTCTTAAATGCACTAGAATGCACCATTTGATCTCTAAATTGCAAAGTTTTCTTGGGGGGATGCCCCCAAACCCCCCTAGCTGCACTTCCGTCATGCAGTACTGCACTTGTGATACTCCGCGTTGCACTTGTGATACTTCACCCCCTAACAACTCAGCCAGATCTTGCCTCCCCCCCCCCCCCCCTCTAGAAATTCCTGGATCCACCCCTGGTCTATCAGTATGGTAGGCGATGATTGCACACCTTAGCTGTTGAAAATTAGATGCCAAAATGCATCAGAATGCACCATTGGATGTCTAGTTATTTCAAATTTTCCAGGATGGTAAAAGGTCCACTTTTGGAGCCAGGTCACCCCCCCATCTGGAGGTCTGGATACGGGCCTGGTATGGTTGTGAGAATGAAACAGGCTTGACTGTGTTATACACCTCTTCCTGGTTTTACGGTGGGGCTCTGGTAACCAAATACATAACGGCACAACACGTATACACACATGCATATATGTATTATCATTATTAGGTAGACTGGGCAGAAATTCATGCCAGATGCTTGCTCCAGTACAACTGACAAAGCCTGTACCAATACCTGTACAAGACCCCATCAGTTATCAGTGAACGGCCTTCTAAACCATGCAGTCTCGTATAATTTATGGCCACCCAAAAACAGCAAAAACAGCAAACAATCACTGGAGGCATTGTCTATGACACAGCTCAGAGCATGTACACACCAGCAACCGTATAGTTTACCAAGGCTATTGTATAGCGACTACCACAGAAATCCATTGTATACCAGTATAGTTAGGCAGTTGGTATTGCGTGCACAGAGATCCAGTGTTTACCCTAAAGTACACACATAATTATATTGTCAGGAACACAATTGTTCCTTTGCTACTCGTGCCCTCTAGTGGCAGAATTTAGGCCAATATAGATTATGTATGCGGGCATAGTATACATGCATGTATTGGGAGTAGGGCAAGTTGGCTGGGTTTAGAGTTTACACTAATGAACTGTTAATCAATGAGCAGCTGAGTGGTACCCTTATTGTACCACTCAAGACAAAAGATCAGCGTATATTCAGCCTTCAGCAACCAGTAAAAAGGCCCACGACGGTGGCTCCACCACCGGGCGGGCGTAGAACTATTGCCACATGCCGCCAGAGGACCAGTGAAGGCAGCCAACCAGAGGCGTCTCTGGCACCGGCGAGCTGCTCGCCCATAGCCCATACACCACAGCCGCGGTACCAGCCTGTCCCCGCTCAGCGACTCACATTGCCTCACGGAGAGGCGCCGGTGGTGGTGCACAGAGGGTGGAGGTGCGGGAGGAGAAAGGAGGCCTGCCGCAATACAGAGACTGGTGTTAGTGATACAGGGAGGAGGTAGTGAGTAGTAGAGGGGAGAGGGACTGACTCACTGGGACTAAGCCTGGGAGAGGTGCTCAGAGGTGCAGCTCTAGCAGCCAGCCACTGCCAGCAGCATTGGTGGATACGCGGCGGGCGGGAGGCAGGAGCAGTTGACGGGCAATGCGGGAGCTGCTCGGACGGTGTACCTGAGGAGGGAGGGAGCAGCTCGTGGCACGCGTACAGAGCGGCCAGTAGTCGTGTGGGTAGGACTCATACAGCTGGAGGAGGAGGGGAGGGTGTAGTAGTTAAGCCGGCTCAGGGACCCAGGAGGCTTCCCATCCTGCGGGTGGCGCATGTGGGAGAAAGGCCATGTATGTCTCCACCAGCAATAGGACTTAACCATTGCCCTGCACCACCGTCACCGATACCACCAGTACCACCAATACTAACCTACCCATACCACCGCTATACTACTTCTACCACACCACCACCACCTCCAGGACACCAACACATGGACTGAACAACGGCTTAGTCTCTCCAAATACAAGTTTAAATCCCACTTTACAATTGATAATTTGGAGCTCAGCAGTTTTATTCTCCGTCCTAAAAGAAGCAGAAATTATTCTTATTCTTAATAGTTCTGTTCAATGTGGTCACAGGAAGCTGGCTGTGGTGAAAACCATCAGCATGACTTGTAAGCCGATATTGGCTGGAGCAGCAGGGAAGGCTGTACCACGGGGAAGGAGCAGCTCAGAACTGTAGGCCGTACGGAGCTGCTCAGTGAAGGTATGCAGCAGCATGGGGCACAACAACAATGATAACAACAATAGCAACAAGCTAGCCCACTGACTGACAGCACCACCATTTTTGTGGCTATATTACAGAGTGTGTGACCTCCTTTGGGATCAGCCTTTTTATCATTAGCGGGTCTTGTGGATTATATCTATAGGCTCTATTATAAGAGCTAAACTGACCTATACCAGCATGAAACCTGATGGTTTCTGATGAATCCAGAGATCAACGACATGATTTGTCCAGGAGCAATAGATATCGCCGAGCTATACCTGTGCCAATAATCTAATGTTTCTAAATTGTGTCGAGGCCAATCGCTTGTCCCCTAGAGGAGGAGTGTAGAGTGCGCTGGTTGCAGGCGGGTAATGGCTATAGTTAATTAAGCAGTCTCCAGGGGACAGCTCCTCCTCCACTACCCATACAACACGTGCAGTATGACTACCCCGCAACAGCCGGGGCAACAGCACAGGCCCCTCCGGTACGCCGGGTCATTTGCCCATACGGATCCCACCCAGCGGGCACTCTGAGCAATCTCTAGGCCAGTTAAAAAGGCTCTGGCAACCAACAAAATGGAAACACAAAGGCAAGTGGCTGAGATAGTGTTGTTGGGTTAAGGGCACTGGGCACTGGGTAAGATCTGTAGAACTAGCACTGTCCAGCAAGCAGCTTAGCTATACAGGAGGTAGCACAACCACCCTTACCACTGCCACTGATCAGACCAGCAGTTCAGCAGTTCCCAGTGGTGTTGGTAATTTGTACACGCGGCGGAGCCCAGTGTATACCACTAAAGACAGTGGTGGTGTATGTCACCATACGGTGCTCAGCCGGCAGTGGGGAGAGACCACCTGCCCACCCAGACCCAGCCTCCCCTACTACATGTACTACTACTACCGCTCCTATTGCTGCTTTAACCCTTTCCTCCTGTACATGTGCACACGGTGCCCCCAGTAGGCTATCAGGTATGGTTCAGCTGGATGAAGGTGACCACTGGATGCTGTATGATGCATCACACCTCCTGCAGCGCTGATGTCTACGGGAGTAGTTAAAGTAACTCTCTGGGCCATGCAAAACGGCTCTGGTATCCACCAATGAGGAGAAACAAAGCATAGAGGGTTATCTGTATTGCAAGGAACACTTTAAAGGTACGTCAAGATTCTTAAACCGCTGGACAATATACTAAAGGATACATGGGACCGTGTCCGGAAGGTCAGCCGTGATCCTCCTCTGGACCACCGGAAGTAGGCTCAGGACCTTCAGACAACATCCGGTTCCTCTGACACTGCTTCCGCTCACCCCCACCCCCACTAACTAGTCGCTAACCAGTTACAGTCGGAGCAGCAACTCTACAACTGGAGCTCGTTGCTAGTCTATGTATACATGGACCAGCCATAGTAGTATACCGGACCGGAAGGACAGGCCAGCAGGCGTCGACCTTGGCCGCAGCCGCCAACTGCTGTCCCGTGAATGAGTGAGTGATCGCGACCTGCGGGGGGAGACTAAGTGACCGCCGTGAGTGGGCTCCCAGCGGAGGCATGCTGAACACGTGGCCTCTGGGAGCAGAAGGGCAGTCTGGGATGCTTGTAGTCGTACTGGGGTCTGACTGGTGGGTGTCACAAAAGGGGGAGCCACTGACGTTTTCTACCTGTCGCACGTCAAGGTGGTTGGCAGTACTGTAAGTACAACTGTGAGGCCCGTTTTTGCACTGCAGTCATAACCGGATCCATGCTGCGACCCAAGTGGTGCATGACCAAGGGTGGACTTAGTACCCCCACCCTCCGCACTGTATAGAACCCAGAGCCCCGGTCCTCGCTTCACTCTGACTGTAACTGGACGGGTATCAAGAATTGGGCCTTCAACGCATGCCCTACATGTATAATTTTTCATAATAATTTCTTATCAGTTTAACGTGCCTTGACCCTTTTCGACGCAACACCTCAAATTCCCTGGTTCACCAAAGCCATCGAGAAAGGCTCTGGTAACTGCCAATGTAGAAGCACGAATTCTAGTGGTAATTCGAGGGGCAAAATCACTCCTACGAAGCAGAGCTCTCTTATCTATGGTGTTAACCCCACACGTGTATGATTAGCACTGCCTAGACCAGAAGTTTAGCAGTTAGCATTATTATTGCATCCCACACATCCCAACCACACCTTTTACACCACCAGTATTACCTGTCTATCTCTGATGTGGATACGAAGCCTACAGCCCTTACTCCCTAACACTGTGGCCGGCCGGAGGACTACGGTGGCGGGTGGCCCCCCGGCCCTGCCCCTTGACGTGCCCGCCTACCCCGGCGGCGGCTACCTCTGCCCTGGAGGCCCACCTGGAGGAGGGCATAAGGCCGGCAGCAGGTGAGGAGGGATATACCCTGGAGGGTGATACAGCAGCAGCAGACGCCGCCGCCGCCTTGGCCTCCTGGACCCGCAGCAGCGAGCTGGATGTCTGTGCTCGTGGATCTTTACCCTTACTTCACGGGCGGGGGAGGAGGAGTAGCAGGGGGATCAGGAGGGGTTCTCCTGGAGGAGGTATTATTATCCCCTGGAGGAGGACCGGCGCCGCCAGTACGCCGCGCACCCGCGTCACCGCCGCCGCCGACGTCAGCGCGCGCACCTGGCGGCAGCGGAAGCGGAAGTCGCGGTGCGCAGACTACTGCGGAGGGGCGGCGTCGGCGGCGGCGGTCGGCAGGTGCGGCAGGTGCGGCGTCATGGGAGGTCGGGCGGCACGCTACACAGGTGAGTGCTATACATGGATATGGCCGATTGTTTGTTTCAGGGAACCCGACTCGACATGTATTGAGGCTACATAAACAACGGCCTGATGACGATGCATTTCCAGTATTGTGTATGCCAGCTGCATTGTGCACCAACGTATCCTACACACGCTATATAGATCTACATGCCTACACACTGTTACTCCACATGGCATCAACACCAGGGGTACTGTTGTAACTATCATACATTCGGCGTATTTAAACTAGTGGCCACCGTCCACTGGGGAACTTCGGCCAATTAAGCCCATACACACTAACCACATTTTATACTTGCGATCATAGTACATGCCTTCACTTATTGTCGGGGGGGGGGGGGTAAGGTGCTGGGGGCACAGGCTTAAACTGAGTAGCATGCTCATACTTACATTCGATGCCTGTATATAGCACAAGGTACATGACAGACCTAGACCCCCCTCATCTTTCAATCCTAGATGGCCCCACTGTACCATGTGTTTGCCCATAGACAGGTGGCACTATTTGAGGTCTAAATATGATGGTGGACTATACGGTGCTACTATACTCTCTATGGCCGAACACATGGTACGATAGGGCCGACTACGGTTGAAAGATGATGGATGTCTAGCTCTGTCATACCTTGTGATATATACAGTCATCTACTCCAAGCATAATCATGCTACTCAGTTCCAGCCTGTGGCTGGGGAGGACAATAGTTATTTGTCATTCTTTACTAAACATACTATTGTCACGTATGACACTATTATATCCTATGTATTATGTATACCACATATCTACGATCAGATGTATAATCCTGGATAGCCATTCACCTGAATATTCATACTTGACTGCTATCATTTATGCTACTATTTTTTTTATTTCTATACAATTCAGCCCATGAATAGTATAACATAATATAATAATCTATTTCCACATAGCCACCTACTAGTAAATGCAAACCCCCAAAGTGACATGATATCATTTGATCTGAGTGTGCACATCTGCCCACATGTAGCAGCAATATTGATAAACATAGATAGAAAGTGTAGATTGCATTCCCGGACTGTGCGGCTCTGTGAGATTTATTCGCATGGTCACATATATATACAGGGTTTATTATACATATTCAGCATTTGGGCCATGTCAACATACATTTTATATAGATGTATGTATATGTGTTTACACAAGAGCAAATCGTTGGCCCTCCCCTATAATCTATCAACTAGGAGAGCTTCCACTCATCAGTTTAAATGTTTATTCAAAATGTTCAAAAATGATGTTTCCTGTTAGCAACCCATACTTGTTTTCAAGGCAAAAGGGGAGTAGAAAAATCCCATCGGTTTTCAGACCATATTATTGTAACACCTGTCTTTCTGGCTACTTCTTCCCAATTGGCAATTATTCCACGTCCATCCATGATACTAGACCATGTGTGCTGCTGTCGTTATTTAGTCATCCTATGTAAAGTATTGATTACCGTGTATAGGCCATGCATGTACACATGTACATGCATGGTATAATAACACGTTATTGTGGGGCCATCACTACATGTATATGTATGTAATACCACCATGAGCCACTCACTACATGCATATATGCTCCATTATAGCATGCAGTTATACGCAACGGACTACAGCATTTTGGCTAGTGTAAACGATAATGAATTATATGGGTTACAATGTAGGTAGCATATGCAGTCTGCAGCCAGGGGAAGCAGGAGAGATGGAGCGAAATACAGATTGAGAGTGAGACAAAGACAGATATATAGACAGACAGGGACAGAGGGGGAGCACTAATATTTAGCTGCTCAACTGTAGACCCTGTAAAACTAAATGTGATGATACAGCTCTTAGGATCGTTAAGTTGGGAGAAGAATGGGGTATGACTGAATTACGCATGGGTCCTCCTCGATAAATTATAACGTGTGCATGTGAGCACGAGTTTAAATGGCGGTATGTGCAGCTTGATGCTATGGGAAAGGAGGGACTAAACGCAATGCAATGGCGCTGGGATAGCACGCATGCAATTAAAACCCTGACACCTCTAGGCCAAAGTGGCACGAATTCAGCTGATGCATCCTGCATCTAATTGTGCATTTCCTCACTCCCTCACAGCCAACGTCCATCTGAACAGGGTATAATCACAGGGTTTGCTGCCTAAGGCCTCTGTCAATAGTGTACCACGCGTCCCGCTAGAAATTGTCAACCTAAATGACCAGCTCCCGCCTCAAAGCAGTTAAGTACCGTTATGGAGCGTCTATGGGCCGCAGTTGACATGGGTTTCCGGTGCAGGCAGCCACTGCCACCAAAGCCACTGCATCAGAAAGGGAGAGAATGCGAGGGAGAGAGATGGCGAGGGAGAGGTTGGGGGAGAGAGACTGGCGGGCGGGTGGGAGCATATTATGCAGTGTTTCCATTGTATTATGAGTTCCCCGAGGCATGTGTACTGGAAAGGATCAAATAGGAATTTCAGAAGTCGCAAACAGTTGCAAATACATGTAACATGAAATTGCCTATAGATGCAACACCCCACCCACAATGGAAATCAGCCATGCTCCCCTATAGGTATAAAGGGTCAAGTTACTGAAAACATACATTTTGGCACCTTTTGAGACCAATACACAAATATGAGGCCAGAGCCAGCATTTGCATTGCAATAGCCATGGGATGCCCGTGTACCTGTCAGCATACTGGCCACTCGTGGAGAGACTGGCATGTGAGCAGACAGGCCTAATTAAGGCTCATTAAGGCCTGTGAGCTTATCACCAAGGGGTTTCTCTAATGCCTGCTGCGGATAATTAGTACTCAGGGGAAGAGTCATTGTCTACGTATGCTACTCTATGTGTGTGCTGATTGGCATGGGGTGGGGTGGGGTTGGCGTGGGGTTGTGTATGTGTGTGTTTCTGGGGTGGGATGGGGGATGTCCATGTGTACCTGTATCTCACTGCTTGACCCTCCCTATATATACCTAGGTCCCATCCCTTCCCCCTCTATACGTACCAAGAATGGGTCCCATTTCCTCACTATCCCTACCAATAGGAGATTTGCCTACCTATACCATCTCCCACCTTCCTATACCTACCTACACAATTCCCACCTGGACAGCAGCTACACCTCTCTACACTGTAAAACAAATGTCGTCAAAATAATGGTGAATCACCAGCAACTTTTGAGACATAACTTTGACTGTTTTTTGAACGGTGACGGTCACCGTTGAATATACGTAGAATCACCATTTATTTTACGTAGAATCACCAATTTTATGTTGAATCACGGTTAATTCTATGTAGAATCACTATTAATAGATTCAGAACATACAGAGATTCAGCGTTATTGCCAGTGCTATTACAGACTTTGGGAATATTCAATAATGCCTCACAGGGAGTCTGATTATGGTGACTTAAGTTACTGTTGTATACATCTAAAACTTACAGATAAGCCATACTTTGACTCTGTCCTTAACCTATATGCCACACCGGCAATCTGACTTGCATACTAGCCGTGGCCTATACAAGAGGTTTTACTCTATAGGACTGATACAAGGCAGAGTTTCCAGAGGTGGGGATATACGCATAGTATGTTACCACAAAATAGGTGTATAGATATAAACTGCTACTTTCTTCTAGATATTATCAAGTGATCATGGTATTTTGTCAAACCTATCACAAGATTGAATTGTTAAATTGTCACACATATAGAATTATTGAAAATTACCATTATTTCAACATGTATACTCCACTTCAAGGGCTTACACTCTCCAGAAAAATCTTCTTACACACCAGGCCACCTATCTATGGCAGGATCCACTTTATGTGGCTCCCTCTGGGATTTGACATTAGAAGATGACTTTACGTTAAATCATTGTAATCCAAACCAGGTTAGCATCTAACAAGGATCCACTGTGAAATGACTGATATTTACGATGCTTCATTGTATTCCAAATAACGGTGAATCTGCATTAAATTTTACAGAGTGAATCTGTAAAAAGAACATCTATTTTTCACAGTGTACGTATGCCATACTACATACACACAACGTACCTTAGGTTAACTTTGTGGAAGCCTATGTTTCCCTATACATTTGAGACCCATCGTAAAATGGTTAAGCTCCCCCATCAAAATATTATTTTCAGAGCTTCCAAGGGAATGGGAACCCTTATGAGCTAAATGTGAATGGATATACATTGTACCATACATGAGTACTTAAATGCATATTTGAGTATGTAAGGGTCAGGCCATGGCTGATAGCGCTAGTATGCCTGTTACTGTGTACAATTGGGACTTTAAGTGCTACAGGAGACTAATGGACTTTTAAGTATAGTTGAGTATCCATGGATCATAGGGGCTACTTAATGTCAGTGTGAACAGAACACGATCTGGTTGCACAATAAGGACAAGGGCATCTGGTGCAAACGATGTTTAACCTACGTATTCACCTGGATAGTTTTTCTTTTTATAATGCATACCCTTCATGAAATTCGATATTGTTTCCCTTTAAAACGTGTAGAATGTTTTGATATTATTGGCTACAGGTGGCAATGCAACAGACATCCTCAACCCAGGATATGAGTGGCAACGTCTGACCTTAATTTCATGTAGAGAAACAGAATTACTAGGCTTAAGTACTAGAATCCACGTTATCCACGCCCCTGTGGAGAAACTGATGGTCATGCTCATTAATGGGCTGTTCTCCATGATGACATCACTAAAATAGCTATGAAACTAATCTTTAAATGTCTTTTTTTAATATAATTTATCAATAATTACATGAAATAAACACTTGTGATACCTTGGATCATATCACGCGAGGAGGAGCGAGTGTGATATGATCCAAGGTATCACTCGGGGACAAACCTGTCATTCAGACAGATCATCGTGGACCTCTGTCTATGTCCTCCAAATAAGTACTGGCCTGCAAGCTTAAGACTTCTTGAAATTTCTTTTTTTTACTTGAAATCAACAATTATGAGGCCTATAATATACTAGTTCTCCATTGATCTCACCAAGTTCTAGCATGGGGCCCTAGCAATTCCCACAACAACAACCTGAATCTACGATTAATCATAAAGTGCCCACAATCAACGTGTGCAAACAGCCTCCACCTTTGATGAATACACCATCACCAAAGCACAGTTAACCCGGGGGTATCAGAAAGGACAGAGTCCCAGAATAGTAGCTGTGCTGCTTGTCAGTCGCTGCAGGTGTGGGTGGGCGGAGACAGGCTGAATGGTTCAAGGTGAGAAGGACCCGTACAATAGCCACTGGTCAGACGCCTCCTTTGTTGGACACTGACAGAGAGGTGTGGTGTTGACGTCAGCTGTATAGGGCTGGGACCTTGCACTCTGATGAAGTGGCCACTCCCCCATGGGCTGCAGCTATAAACCATTGCTGCCCTTTTCTCTCTCTCTCTCTCTCTCTCAAAGTCCAATTCCTATCTCTTTATTTTAGTTTTCTTTCCTTTTTCGGTTTACTGGTATCTCTCTCTCTCTGCTCACCTGCTGCCAAGTCTATTCCTCCCTGAATTCCAGCTTTTGAATGACGCACCCTGGCAAAGACCAAAGAATATAACTCTTGTGACTATATAATATCTATGATTATACACATATTGCGGCCCCTCCACCGTGACTGGGGGTGGAGACAGGGCCTTGGGGTACTTAGAGTCAAAGATACAATATCAGTTAAAACTGTCCAAAATTAAGTTATAGAATAACATTGCAATTGCTGTCATTAACCATTTTCTTGGATATGGCATCATTCTTTATGTTTTATTATGCTTAATGATGGAGGAGAGCCTTCCAACTTTCCATACTTGTAAGAAATCATATGGATCATGTAATCAACCTAAATTAGCTGACATAGTAGCTTTAAAATGGCAGGGTAAGTTCGCATCTCCACTCTAACCCATATGGAACTCCAATACCCTTGAGTGTTTCACAAACTCCAGTCGGCCAGCGCTCAGTGACAGCTGTGACGTAGTTTTGACGTAGCTGTGACGTATTGAGGACGCGTGTCGATTCTCTTTTATCCCCGTCATACTGGACAACCTCGTCCTCGGACAGAGGTGGTAAGGAGGTTAATGAGGCGAGTTACGGACACAGAGTGGCCACTTAGCCAGCCCTCATCTACACGTACCTCTACCCACCTGTACTCTCCGTCCTCCCCATGACCTCACCCCGCCATGTCTCTGCACCCCTGGACACCCTTCATCATGGACACTCACCATCCACCTGAGACACACATCAAGCCAGATCAGCTTTCTTTTACCAGTCTTCTCTCTTTTTTTTTCTCACCTGTTGTTAGGGTTATTTTGCCCTTCGACAAAGGCTTGGTGTCATCGACTCCTGATTCTGACTGAATCAATGTGGGAGAGTTATTTCGGCGTTGGATGTTACATTGATTCAAGATCCAAAAATATCTAAAAGAGGGGCATTGTCTTTGCAGAGGATTTATTGTATATTGCACATACAGTACTCTGAAAGGAATTAGTAGAATAATACTGGAGCAGTACAACAGTAAAGGAAATGTTGACTTTCACAATACGTGACTTGATATTTTGTCACTTTGTAACAGGACTACTGACTGCCCAAAGACATCCATTTAGATACCATTTTAGTAGATGGTCATACCGATACCCCCTGACAGAGAATGAAGGAAGCATTATGTCTGTAAGAGGATCATGTGGGTCCATTTATAATCATTAGGCACTGCAATAGTTGAGCAGTTGAGCCATGCGTGTACACTCTTAGGATTTAAAAAAATCCGTTTCTACACGTGTTAGCAATTGACCAGTAGAGCCTAGGTTTTCTGCATTTTCTTTTTTTCTGTGGATGTTTTGCAGAAGAGAGGCGCGGGATGGGATAGTAGCCTGTCCAGGTTGGTAGTAGTATCATGATCTGCAGTGATGTAGATACCCTTTGGACTACATGTGATAAGCGTTGGCCTGTCATTTTGTCAGAGATTTAAGGCTAGATACCAACCTAAGGCTATGGGCATTCTATTTGACCCCTGTCGCCCATACTTCGCCTCAGAAATTACCTGCTTATTCCCATCATTCACCCTACAGTACTTTAACTGTGTGGGGTTGGACAGCATGATTACCGCCCATGCATGGGAGAGTAACGTTTCCTTATACTTTTACCTATAATAGCTATATGAGGCTTACTCAGGACATGACCTCTGTTCAGGTAACCCTTTGAAGCTATGCCAATTCCTATAATGCCCAAATTCCACTGACCAAAATTCAATGGAGTATACCCTGGGGAGTAACTACAGGAAAGTGTGACGGCAACACGCTCTCTTTGATAAAGAAATCGCCAATATCCTCAGATCTGCATGGTTTCTTTCTTTTATTCAAAGTTTGAGAGCACAATGTTATGTCTATGCACACAAATGCCCTGCAATGATTGATATCATAACATACTCCACATACCCGGTACATACCTTTGGGCGTAAATTTGGTGAAATTCCAATAGTGACCATTGGAACCTGATGGGGAAATGGAAATTAGCCCCACCAACCCTGAATTTGGTCACTGGGCAGCATTGCGCATGTAGCATTGCATCGACAGCACCCAAAGTGCATTATTCTATGGCCAGCCTTCAATGATGGGCGGTACATCCCCAGTCTGCATCCCACGGGCAACGTCCTATGGCAAGCATTCCATGATGGGTGGTATCCCTGGACGGTATATCACAGACAACTTCCTCTAGCCAGCATTTCAAGGGGCGTACCCCCACGGGCAACGTCCTATCGCCAACATTTCATTGGTGGTATCCCATGGGCAACGTCCTATGATCAGTACTCCAAGGCCGGTATGCCCGCACGCACGTAGTAGCTCTCCCAGTTGAGAGGACAAACGTTTAGAGCGTTATCTTAATCAGACTATTAAGATGATCTTATTTGTCTTAACTCACGTACCAGAGCACGTGGAGCGTGTGCACTGTACTGCTTGACCACCCATAACATACTACACTCTAAGGACAGTGTGTTACGTTAACACACTTATCAACACACTTTTATGGAGCGACTTTTAACACACATTTTGGTGTAACACACTACCCACTACCCACTCTTTGCCAAAAGTGTGTTGATCTCAAAAGTGTGTTGCAAATTTGTGTGTATGTTCCTGTAACACACTGTTCTTAGAGTGTAAATGGAGTGGTGCAACTCCTTGTTTACTGGAGCTGACCCACTAGACTCGTCCCCTTTTAGCTACGTAATAACGTATATAAAAGATTCAATTCCTGAAGACGAACCGGAAAATACTAAATTATATTCATAGATTGCTCCTTAAAATGGCAGGAAATGTTGAGGACTATGTGTGACTGGGTTATTTGTGTTGAGCTGCACAGTATCACTCTCTCTGCATGCATGCAAGAGGTATTTAATAAGGACCTGGATAAGACATTCAATGGGGAAGAATTGGATTCGCTCATTTATATATATATATGCCATAGGTCTGCATACTATCTCCTGTTGCAGTCCAAGACTATCTACTATGTAATGGGGGGCTCTGCCCCCCAACCCCCGTTTTTTAACACACTGAATTAAGACATTAAGATTTAAGATTAAGATAACGCTCTAAACGTTTGTCCTCTCACCTTGGAGAGCTATCCCGTATTTGCGGTATGCCCTGGGCAACGTCCTATGGCCAGGGAACGTATCCCGCAGGCAACATCGCACGGTAGGGTTGGATTCAATGGCATCGGTTGGCATTGCACTTGTTCCTTCACTTGATGAGATTTGCACGATCATCAGGTATGGTGGAATCCCGGCATATTGTTGCTCTGAATCCCCACGTGGCACATTACTCCTCCAGGGTGTGCCCCTACACTTGTTGCTCCAGTACCCCGGGGCCGCACCAGCCCTGTTTATTCTACCCCTCTCGTCCCACCCCCCATCACCACTGAGTCTACATATGACCTGAGTTATCTCCACAAACAGACAATTTGGCTCTCACCATTGTCATCCCAGGAATTCTGTGATGTACTCCCATCATGTGATTTTTCTGATTGCACAACCAAGCTGGTTCTATATCTATAGGCTGTTGACCTCCACATATCCCAATGCAGAGTAATAATATATGTACATCACTATACATGATGGGATAAGTGATATATATTGCTCTCATACAAGCTCTGCAGTGTAAATAATGAGCCCCAAAATACGTCCTTTTTTACTGTGAACCAACACTCGATTCTACTGCCCATGTACAATGATATCGTTGTACATGTATATACTGTAAAACAACAATAGATGCTACTGCTCAGCTACATTACTTTCTAACCATGTGACATTAGCTATTCATCATGTTGACTGTCATACATTCATCTTATACCACGAGATACTAGCAGGTGGAAACTATCCACATGTAAAGTGGAATCACTTAGGTAATAAGATTTATACCCGTTTCTGAACCATAAATAAGAAACCTCCATCAATTTTACCCAGAAGGCCTCTGCTCCATATACTGAAATATTTGAATATAAGTATCGAAATGGGCTGTTGAAGTGCTATACGTCTCCAGATAATGTAATATACTGTGGAAGTACTTTATTTCGCTGGGCATGAGCTCTCATGGACGTCTTTTTTTTTTATTAACAAAAGGACATGTGCTAAACATGGTATATATGTAATAGTGATAAGATCACGTTCTATATAACATTGTATCTAAATCGATAAATTACTACACACTATAGTCTCAGAGAACATAAGCGCTGATCTCGTCCAAGGACCGTGGAGACAGGGTAGGTGCCCTTGAAATTAAAAAGTGGCCACTTGATAACTTACCTAGCCACGCTATACATTGCATATTCTAGTTTGCAGACCCATCTATTCATGTTGCACTAACCGAGCCCCGGGCTGAACACAAACCATCATTCTTGTATATCACTACACCAGGGAGTCGGGGCGATGAGCACCAATATAGATATTGTACTGGTGGGTATAGCCTGAAGACTCTTCTGACATATGGGCAGTGCCATCCCTACCCCTTCCCCAACCCCCATCCCCACCCCACACCAAACCACCCACACCAGTCACAACCTACAAGTAGGCAGCAAGTAAACTACTTTGTGCTCATCTATTCAGCCCATTCCTCGTCCAGGGACTACTTATCGCCTGGCTATGCACAGATGGATTGAAAATCGATGGCCATAAAATAGAGTGAATTCCCCTCCCTCCCCCCTTTCCACCAGACATCTGGGTCACATACGGTCCTGCTCGGATCTGCTCGTGTTCTCCAAGTGGGAGGTGCATAGCAAAGGGATGAGCAACTCGGAATCAGGGTCTAGAGGTCTCATAAAGTTAGACGCTATATCATATTAAAAGTATTTTATCGTTTTTTTTTATTCGCCATGCAGAGGGAGGTGGGGTAGCGCCAGCTTAGAATCATTCTTTAGATTGCAAAAAAGTGTAAGAAGAATTATAATATAGTAGACAACGCAATCATATCAGAAAGGAGTTTGGTACTATGACGCAATTATATTCAATTGAATAGAAACATATGGGATGGTTCCCCATGTAATTGTCTAGTACTTTTATTGTTATTCCAAATTCCAAATTCCGAGGTGTTCGGGCGAAGAGGAGACGTCCCCAATGGAGTGATCTACTGACTCCCTCAAATTTCGTATTGCCCCTCCCCCACCTAAATACACTAACCCCATCATGTTGTTAAAGAATAACTACTCCCTAAGTCACATACGCCAAAGTGAGAGAAGAGTAATGGCTAATCTGGTCTGCCACATCCATTTGTCTCATATACAAATGGTATGTATCCATACAGTCACGGCCATCTAGATTGTGTATTTGGGCGGGCCCAGGTGAGTAATGTGGGGAGTATAGATCACTGTATAGATTGGTGGTATATAGTTCACCATCACTCCACCAGAAAGCCAAAGATGCAAGTAGACCACCTTAAGAAACAAGCTATTCCCCACCCACCCCACCCCCATCTGCGGAAAATAGCTGTGTGTCTCTGTGCGTTTTTTTGGAAGTGTATCTATCCTAAAATACCCAGGTTAATTGACTCATATCCGCATTGATACATCCTTGTGTGTTTGTGTGGTCGGTCCAATTTAAGCAACCAATTTTATTTAAATTCCAACACAGTCTACAGCGCTTATTCAGTACTGGCGCTCATTCAAAGACCAAAAAGAACCCACAAGCCATTACAGTTAGCTTTTTATCGACATATTAGGGCTAAATAAAATGTTTTTTAAAATTTTCTGTACAATTTCCTGGTATGTGATCCAGTTATTTGAAGTCTCACTCTATACTTATAGCCATAACCACTAGTATACCACACTAGTGGTGATGCTCCCGGGGTGATGCTCCTTCACAGCTGCGCTCCAGCGTGCAGTTTGTCACTTCCGGTGCCCTCATACCTAGGCGCTTCTTCCATCTGCCGGCAGTTGGGGCTTTCTTAAAGAAGTAAACTAGAGATTCCGGTTTGGCTTTGTCCCCAAATCCAATTTCCCACCAGGAATGGTTGCCCTGAGCAGCAGTGGCGCCTTCTTGATGCAGTCGGTGGTGGATTGTAGAGGCTGGGGGATAGGGGTGGCACTAGGAGATACAGGGAGGCAAAACGACAAAAACAAACACACGGTAGCCTCCGTATGAAGACAACAAAGCACAGAGGCCACAGGACCATGTCAGTGCTAAAACACCTGCAGGATTGACTTGGTCAGCTGTAATTGAGGAATTCCAACCAAAAGTTAGCAAATGCTTTGTGTATAGCAGACTTATGCTGTTATGGCGAAGAAGTACCAACCATCAGCTCCTCAAGGACTGCAGCCTCCCACAATAATATGTATGCTAAAATTATTATATGCAATAGAGGTATATTGGAGCAGTGATATATTTCCTTTATATATATATATATATAGCGGTCAATGTAGCCTTGTTCTATGGTTCACATTAGGGCTAAATTTTAGTATCACAAGTCACATATAGATCTACTGGTTACCATCTTCCACATACATTATATTCTATACATACCAGGGGAGATTATCCAAAAACCACTGGTGTGTTTCAGGTTCAGCCGACCTTTCTCAGCTAAATGTTACGTATCTAAAGTATAGACTAATAACAATAATGTATGTATGTAATATGTAAGTCTATGTTACATGCAATAGCGACCAGAGGGCATGTGACTGCACAATGTAGGTAGGCTATATACAGCGCAGCACCCCTGGGTTAGGCGCAGGATAAGGTCAGGCCTACCAATGCAGGCATTAACCACTCTGCTTTAAGCTTAGATTGCCTGTCGGACGTCAGCCGTCACCTCCAGTAGCCGTCACATAGACCTTCACACTGGGCGGCCAGTGGCCGGATTCCCGCCAATATTCAGCTGCCAGCAGACGACAACTGGCCACCGGTCACCCACCCACAGCAGGTTTATATAGTATATCTCTCAACTGTTGGAAAAGGCCCTCACTAAGTCATCTGTAAAGATTGTACACATAATGTGCAGTATGTGTATCCCTCCGTTGCTGGAAAAGAAAGAAAAGTTTAAATACTTAAACGTATAATAGATCAGCTGTTGGCAAAACCAATAAAGCCCTTTACGTAATCATCACTTCAAATATGCTGTAAATTTACACTGTAAACAGTACTTGTGGGTGTACAGTAGACTCTACTGTATTTTTTACAGTAGGCCTAACTACTGTAGCTTTACAGTAGATTCTGCTGTATCTATCATGTTATATAGGAGTGGTAGATGTCTTCTAATCATGTACATGCTAGACATCGTTTAAGTTTTGAACAAAGTATATCTTTACATTTTTCTGAAAGACCAGAGAGGATTATCGGGTCTAAATCAAACTTCACAATTATTAAGCATTCACTTACAATTTGATTTCTCTCGGCAGTGAGACTTTCTAAACACTCCTGAAGATAATCAGACGTATACCTTTTAAGCAAAGACATGGCGTGTCGCAAAAGACACGGTTGTTATCCCCTGAAGTCTAATATACTAAACAAAGGAAGGGCAAGTGGGAGTGAGAGTACACCCTCAGAAAAGTGAGAGTCATTGTCGCTAAAACTACCCTCACCTGAGGGTCAGGCAGTGCCTGGTGAGGGTAGTTTTAGCGACAATGACTCTCACTTTTCTGTGTGTGTAGAAGGGTCGGAAAGTAACATATGGGAGGTAATAGAAGATACTATAGCAGGCGTACACATGAGCAAACCCAGCGAGAGAAGACATTTGGAATTGCTTCTCATAATGGAGCTTACCTAGCAGGACAGCATGGCAGCCAGATCGTAATTCCTCTGGGAATGAATCGCTGAATGGATGGATCGTGACTTGTATTTTTGTCAGGCTATAACTGATGAGGTGATAAGAAAATGAAGGGCTCTTTTGTGGGAGGGGTGGTCACCATGAGCTCTTCACCACTATATATAGTGTGGACAGTGGCCTGTGGAGGTCTACCTTTCCTTTACCATTGCAACATGCTTCCATAGTGTCAGCTCTTGGAACTCATTTAGCAATGTTACATTTATAACATAAAGTGTTGCACGTAACTGTATAAAATCTGCCTAATTGTTTAACGCACCAACTCCTTGGTAATTGGTCACGGTGCAGGAATGCAACCCTAGAAAATAACTCCCCCGTTCATACTTGTTACTCCCCCGAAGAGTATGCCATTATGCATGAATGCAACTCTGGTGAGTAGATTCGTTAGGGATGCATTCATGCTTCGAGGCGACAAAGAGTTGTGACACAATCTAGCACATTGAAGCAATATTGGTCCAGAATGATGCAACTGAATACAACCAGTCATCGACATGTGCCTAGGGCACATAGCATCATATGGCCCGTACAATAATATAGCATAATTTACTTTGTTTCACTAAGGACACAGTCAAAGAATTCATGGCAAAGCTTTCTCAGAACATCCCCACTGTGTCATTTTATCCACCCAGACATACAGACAGGCCTCCATTTCTATGTTCACACGTTGACTATTTCTGTGTCTCCCACAAGTCATCCAGATTGTATACAGTCCACCCAATCAGCCGGCATCCTCCGGCATCCCCATGGAGGAGGCAATGCCGCCTATGAGTGGCCTAATAAGGCCCCATTTGAATCAGGCACCTATACAATGTCTGCTATATAGAGAGCTGCAACAGATCGATGATTGCCCATACAAATAGACCCGGGAGCGTTATGCTTTTCATCCGAGTCACATTCTAGGGCGTATATATTGTATGTGTGTGTCTAGACATGGTATAGGAATGGGATTCTCTGAACCGAAAGCAATGGCTGGATTGATGTATAAGTTTCGTAGAGAGATGTATGGTACAGAAATATTTTTGAGTTTTCTGATCGGTCGTTTAAGTCTTATATCTATCAAATGGACTGTAATATTTTGGTTAAACATCAGCTATAATTTCGATTCCCCTTTAGAGATACCAAATCCATAAAAATGGCTCCAGTAGACTCTTCGATTAGTATATGTAGAAACCAGGGAGGTATGAGACTACCTTCCTAGAGAAAGAGTATCTATGGTGATGTACTAACATTTTCTTCTCTCCAGTTCTTAAATGACCCACAGAATGGCATCAGTTACAAAAAAGCTAATGAGTTTGGTTACATCCATTACATGCATTAAGAAACACACGAGTATTTAAATACAGAGGGATCATCTGGATCGAGGGGGAATGGGTGGACAGAACTTTTCACAGGGATTAGTAGAGAGTTTGTAAGTTCAACAATGCACGCTCTAAACATAATAATAGTTTTAATTTGGCCTAAGGTACTCAGCCGTATAAAGATAATTAAATATATAATCCTATGTCCCCAACGCTATGATAGATTGCCAGATACATCCATATATAACTGCAAATAATATCCATACCAGACTTTCCTATTATTATGCCATATACACTAAATCTCCGCATCCAGCACCTACTCCTGCACAATACTCAACAGCTCCAATATATATATCCTATTGCCACCAGCCTGGAAAGAGGGGAGGTGCTCGCCCTGGAGGAGTGGGGGGACGGGTGAAAGGAGAGGGGGAGGGCCCAGCGGGAGTCACAGCTGATAAATGATGGAGGAAAAAACTCTGGCGGTACCTTAAACATGTATGAGCCAACTGTCCATCATTCCGACCATTGGCTTTCTATACTCCCAACACAAAGGGAAGTCTCACGGTGCAAACTGTTGGGGGTGGGCTCTGATTATCTTCTGTACATAAAGCCGCGTTCAATGAACAAAACTACACTAACCGGAGGGGAATAAACATAGAGACGTTTTATCCCCGCGGACGGATCGGCTTTAATGTCTCAATTAAACTACAGTGGGTGTATATTTTATTTAGAGGTCCACTGAATACTCAGTGGGTATTATTTGTGAGTGTGTGTGTGTCAGCTTGTATTTCGGCGAAACACATGGAATGACAATACCACTGAGATTAGTTGAATATAGGGGGCAAGTTTATAAGCACTATGTTAGGCTCATTGGCAATCTTACTAAATCTTAATGTCATTGGATCTCAAGTACCAGGATCGAGAGATAGATGGCTGCCAGAATTCTTTAAAGGGGTACCTCAGGGTTACCCCTTGGTATCCTCCAATAAAAATCTATATCTAAAATGGTGCAATTACACTGCAAGCAGAGACATCCCGTCAGCCATTCGTATGGTTATGTGCAGCTCCTATACCTAAATGCCCCCTATCCACAGTACTTAATACACCTGGAGGAATTCCAACTCATCTATCAAGCCACCACCCCATGGCCACATGGATCAACTATACCATCATGCCCCTCTCCTGCTGCACACTCCATCATCTCAACCGTTTTACATCTAAATCTACCTCTTGGGCAAACATAGCAGGAAGAATACATGTATGTTTTAAAGTTACTGGTTTAACACAAGAAAAGTAGAGAACTAGAGATTACTTTTTCTTTCATTATCAAAATTCTAGTTGAAACCCTCAATGTTACGCATGTTGGACTTTAATAGTTTAGACGATTCTTCTTCAAATAGTTTCATTAAAGGAAATGTATACTACCCAGTACTAGCAGCCTGTTTTTTGTCTGTAGGATATCAGCAAACAAATAGATCCTCTTTTCTGGCAGCAAAACACTTAAGATGAAGGAGACTGCGGGCATTTAGTTCCCCTCAGTGACCACATGTAATTGATTACAGGGCATCAGGGAGGAGAGTGATAGCTGAGGAGTGAAAAGATAGAGTTAGACTTGACCAAGGGGAATGCTGGGATTCTACCGCTCAATTAGGACACATAGAGAGTCAAGGTATTGCTGAAATGGAAATTGGAAGCTGTACATTGATACTTCTGTTCTGTTTCTCCATGAGAGCCAGCACACATTTAAGGCGGAAACCCCCCAAAGAGTACAAAATGTAGTTAACTAGTTGTAAAATGCATAGAGCAAGAGAGCAGCTACTTTCTACCCTGTTGGAGATATCATGTAGCTGAGCAGTACAATCTACAGTAGTTTTACAGTGTATACTACATACAGTATTAGTGCACATGGGCAGGAGAATATATTGTTGGTTTACAGTATGAAAGGGCGTATTTTTGGTTTCACTATTCACAGTGCACATGTATACATGTGAGGAAAGGGAGCAGACATAGTAGTATGTGAAAGAGGAGCAGTGGGCTGGCACAACTGACATGACAGATGGGGGGTAGTGCAGGAGGCTCACACATCTCACGGCTGAATGAGGGTGGCCATGTTGTCTGCAAGAGCTGCACGGATGGGTGCTCACAGCAGAATACCCTACTTCTCCCCGAGCTAATCGGCCAGCTGCTCAGGACAAGCCATCTTCTAATCTGCGCAGCTTACCCCAGCCTATAGTGCAGCTGGGCCTGGTCTGCTTTCACACATATCACAGGTCCTATTAAAAGTGCCAGATGCAGGGATGTATACACAGCCCAACTGACTCGTAAAGTGACCTCACATGTACATATATGGCTTAGTTTACTTTAAATATTCCATATTGTCAAATGTCTTAACAGGATTAACTCTAGATTTGTGGGAAAAACATATATTCAATTTATTAGGTAACCACAAAAACATAATTATATAAAAAAATCCCTAACCTGGATCGATATAAAAAGCCAGTACGGATGGATACAAATGAAACATTAGACTAATGTAAGGTTCTCTGTATAGAAACCAAAGATGCCATCGCTACCTTCTAGGCCGTCCATTTATGAACAACCCTTTACTATACTCGCTGTTCTATAGTTTCAATAGACTTGAGCTGCTCCTGCTGACTAGCCTGAAAGTTAGATTGAAAAGCTCACCTTATTAACTGAATGGCTCAGCTTCAAGACTGAGATTTCCATACTGCAAAGTGAGCTGCTCTCCCTGGAGGTGACACGAGCAGCTCCCGCTAATTGCTCAACATGCAACACTAGCAATGTACTGTGCGATACAAGAGGATGCTGGCCTTTCAACAAATATGTTAAAACATGTCACTTTAGAGTGTTTCGTTCAGAATCCTGTCATCTAATATGTATACCTGATCTAGATGCTCTCCAGTGTAACGTCCGCTTTCTTAGTACGTATGGGGGAAATGATGCTGGAAACCGATGATGTATACACATACAATCCAGGGGCTAAAACTACATGTGTCATCGAAATTCTTGCTCTGACTGTAAAACATGACATTGGCGGTCCCATTATCCACGGACAGCATATCATATACAACAAAGAGCACCCTCTGCACATAGGTTGCTCACTGAGGATGTTAATTAGTGTGAAAGCACCAATAATACTACACATGAATGACACATTATACTTTCATCAATTTAACATGTTGCAGACACAATGTTAAATACAATATTTTCCATGGCACTCCTCCATGTGTTTTATAATTCATATGCAACAATGATTCCAGTATTTGTGCAGTTTATTATGGGTAAATATACATTTTGTCCATTATATTTCATCCCATAGGGACTGAAACATGAGTTCAACTTGTTAAACCAAGTTCAAGATGTTGCACCATTTAGTGGAAATTAAGTCTTGCATAAAACCTATGGAACCTACTTGCACGTTTCGCGAAATACTTTTCATAACAATTTGACTTTATATAGCTTTATAATGATCGTCTTACAACCCATACCAAGCATTATCCACAAACAGTAGTTTTTTTTTTACAATCACCGACTAATGCCATGCTCTCATTACAGAGAGGTGGAAAACACTTAAGTCTGTCACCCAAATTCCACTAAATATATTCATCCAGAAAGAATATGCTGCCTTGCATCAATTTTCCACAAGTTAATACATTTTCTCGCATAAATGGAAAGCCCGTGAAGCTTATTAGAAAGGGAAAAGAACACACAGGCAAATATCAGAGTCAGCCAATGTCGCCAATACTACTCTCATACAAGGGTCAGGCACTGCTGGACTATAATAGATGGGTCAAGGGCCATTCTAGTGAGGGTCAGGCTAGGCTGGACATTCAATAACAGGCTAAGAGACTCTCCCCAGAGTCCAGCATTGCCAGACTATGCCATGAGGATCCAGCATGGCCAGACTTTCAAGCAAGTTTGCCAAAGTCCAGCCTGTTATTGAATGTCCAGCCTAGCCTAACCCTCACTAGAATGGCCCTTGACCCATCTATTATAGTCCAGCAGTGCCTGACCCTTGTCTGAGAGTGGTTTAGGCGACATTGGGTGACTCTGATATTTGCCTCTGTGAACATGTTCTTACATGGGAAGTACCCGAGGGATCTTATCTCCTCTGTGAACATGGGAAATGATATATAATCAGCGTTGACATCTGATTTAAGTCTTGTCACATGCTTTTTGAATTGAATAGTTTTTTCCCCACAGATTTGTTTGGTTATTAGGTAGGCTAACCACAACTAGAGTAGGTCGAGCTGATCGAAGTGGGTTTCGGCTTTTAGAAGGATTGTCTGCCTATAGCTGTGTCTCCTGAGTCGCGTGCAATTGGCTTGGTATTGATTTTCAGACTCAAAGATGGACACTTAATAGAATGAGATCGCTTTAGCGAGAGAGACGAGATGAGTGATCGCTCCAAGTGTCCTACTCTTAACAATGACCGAGTGGATTGTTGAAGAGAATAAACCTCTGGTAGGTCTCGTTTTTTGGCTTGTGAGACAGAATGAAATGATATGTTCAACCAGAGCTGACTTGACTGAGCAGCATTTGAACACAGATTTTGATTGTCTACATATAAAAACGGAGCTTTGCCTTCGGGGATTGGTTTTGTATCGAAAACAAAGCCAATATTACTTATGGCTACCGTCCACTGGGCCCTAATCGGCCGAAGTTATATATAGGGAATGTATGGGCTCAATAGACCAAAGTTCCCCAGTGGACGGTGGCCATTTTATAAGCAGTTGGACGACACACTCGCATTTTATTTCGCGGTGCGGCGACGATGTTATTAGTTAGCCTCGAGGCAATGCAAACACTGCAGATCGTGGAGAGTAAATGTGAGAATAAAACACTGCCTCATGATACAGTTACCCAAATCCAGGCACGGCCTCACACAGTCCGCACCTCAACCAATTATCGCCCAAAGATGCTGCAGCCCCCTCCCTCTTCCTTCCTTCTAAGATCAGCCAGCATCAGGATAAATCGAGTGTTGGAGGCGGAAGGTTAATATTCCTTGCGGACGGGGCTTTCAAATGATAACAGGAATAATCCACTTTGCATGCCCAGTACATCGGCGTGTAGGTGCGCGTGAGCCACGTGTAGTCAGACGCATGGCGCGTGTAACGTTCACTTGGCGCACCCTCGCGTTAGAGCGCTGATGTCAGCATTATAACGCGCGCGTCAAACACGCTGGTAGCCGCCCAGACGCGCGTGCGCTACTCACGGGACCAGACGCCAGCAGACGCCTGCGTGACGTCGATTGGGGTGACACCTAACGGCAGATGGATAGGGTGCTGCTACTGCCACCTTGTGGCTATTGCTTATCCTAATTATGAATATTGCTTACCCTACTTAAAGACTACTTAGATTGTTTCTATTGTCGGGAATGAGATCTTTGTCCTATGTACTTCCCAAGAGAGGTCTTGGATTCATATAATCTGCAACGTAGTCTGAATAAAGACATAAACATAAATGTACATCCAATTAATACTTTTATTTAGCATGACAGGAGAAACATTGTACAATAATTCATTGATAACGAAACATATTATGAAAGATAAAGATAGGCCTATCTATACTAATATTGCCTTGCCGTCTTGTAACAGTGGTGGATCCAGAATTTGGCAAAGGACGGGGCACACTCCCTTCTCTTAGCAAAGGGAGGGTGTGCACCACCTATTTTCGGGACTACACTGGGGTCGAAAATGACAATTAAACTACCAACTACACACAAAAGGGAGGGGTCGATAATAGCTAGTCTAACTGCATATATGAGACTGACCTACAGTTAGATAGGCGCAGTGGTGTAACTACATTTATATTTGTCTTTGTAAGAGTTAGCATATCATTTATATCTATCCTATATCAAAATGTATCAACATCGTAGTGGCCTCTCTGATTTTCCAGACTTCAGATGCATTATTTATACACAACATTTCTCAGCAGAATCCAGAGAAAATATCTAAATCGTTGTCTCTATGTAAAACACAATACTCCTTGACTAGGCAACTACGGTTTGCCAAGGAACTACATTTGTTGGACCTCCCTCGCATTGTGGGATTTGACCTATAACACCAATGAAGTTTACATCAAGTCACTTGTGACTTGTCTCACATGTGCTTCAATAATACATGCACCTATATGATTCTAATTACTCCATAACTAACTTAATATATAATAAGGGCAACAAAGTGTGTTAAACCTGACGCCATGATGCCTTAAAATAGGCGAATGTACATCTGTTTATTTTCTCCCCTCTGTGCCTCCCACCCTCACTCCAGGGGGCCGGCGGGGTCTGACCACCCTTGGGAAACATCCCATAAGTGGAAGAGTAAACAGAGGGGGAACAACCAGCGTTTGTGTGCTCCGCAGGGAGCCGACCTCAGTAGAGGCTTCCTATCCAGGCCTGTCTCTGAGATGTGACAGATTAAGATACAGCATAGTCATAAGCATATAGTTTTTCAATATATAGTGTAGTTTCTGATAATCACCGAAATATTGTTGAAACAATAACATTGGAGGGGCCGCACCCTCTGCCGTTATGATGCATGAATGCTGCCCTAGCAAGTAACTCACCAGCGCGGCATTCAAACGTCATGTCGACCCAATGGCCCACATATTTGGCATGATACTTGACATGAGTAATTATATGTATCTGAATGTGACATGAATCTTCCATTTGACAATTGATACACAACAACTAAACATGAGTTCCCATGGTGTATAACACCACAACCATAAGAACAACTTTCTGCATTCAAATCCCTCTGAAACGTTCTACAATAAGGCTATTGCGATTGATATAAGTATAACCAACTATCATGTGGTATTGTATTAAACCATGATATTTGTGAACAACAGAATCAATCTCTGCACCCTCAGTTAGACAATCATCGACAAGTACTGCTTCTGTACATATAAGGGAATAGTTAGGTTTCTTGATCCTCATTCATTGTACCAAATTCTGTTTCCTTTGTTGATGTTTGAGTTTTTTTCTTGAGTTCTGTTCGGGCCTTTTTGCGTGCAATATCCTGAGCCTTTTCATGCATAGTTGCGCTATATACATCCTTATTCTGCTTCTGACTATCTTTTGTCACTTTTTCTGTGTGCCGCTGCATGCGCTCATTTACCCGGTTAATTATGGCATGCATTTCTGTTTCTTGGTATTTTCTTGCCTCTGGACTGAATGGATTGGGAAATGATCGTGTTCTCAGACATGCTGCTCTCATCAACAGCTTGGCATGCTGGGTATCTTTGAATTTGTACTTTTCAGTTACACCCTTAATACCGTATCCTCCAACCCAACTAAACTGGGCTTGGAACTCCAAGGTCATAATACGGTCCATCATCTGGCGTAGCATCAGTGTCCACTTTTTACTTTTCTCACTAGGATATATCGGCTTTTCCCGACCCCACCGAGCAACCAGTTCATCAAAAATGGCACTGTTGGCTTCAAGAACATTATCCTGAATATCGAAGTCCTCTTTATTGCTACAAATTGTAGGTTCGTACCCAGTGTCATCTACATCAGGTAAGCCAGGAGGGTCATTGAGTACCTCATCGGCTGGAGGGATGGGACTTGGTGCACGGTGCACGGTTGGTGGTGATGGCGGCTCAGAGATTTTAGCCATAACTTCTTCATCGAGCTTGCACAATTCATAAATAGTCTTATTTTGCCAAACTTGCATTTCTACTATCTTATTGCATACCCTCTCTAGATTGTAGACTCTCATATCCTGCTTTACAATTGTCTTAGATAGGTTACCTGTGGTGCTATTCAAATTAGCTATTGTCTTTGAAAAAGTGTTTAGGGCTGCTGTCAAGCCCCCACGCCATCCGGCTCCCATTCCAGGTGTGCCTGTTGAGTCACGCGGATGCGAGGTACTTTGTCTGCCTGGTAGGGGAGCCTGATTAGGTGTATTTGGCTCAGTAAGTTGATACGATGTACTCGGTGTGGCTGGCATAGTAGCCTGACAAGGTGTACCAGCTTTTGTAGATCGATGTGATGTCTTTGGTGTGTCTGGCATGGCAGCTAGACTAGGTGTATTGGGTTCAGCACGTTGACGTGATGCACTTGGTGTGACCGATTTGGCAGCTAAGCTAGAACCAGATAGATCTGCTAGATGTGGTGTGCTTGGTGAACGGGGCATTGTTTTCGAACAAGGTGTACTTGAGGACGTTGGTGCTGCTTTCCCTTGTGGTCTTGGAGTGGTAAAGGGCAATTTGCGTTTACCTCCAGGTCCGATGTGAGGTTGTAGGTATCTACCGTTTTTCCACTGGAATAAAATTAAAAATAATGTTTGTATCATAATATCATAGATGTGACCACGTTTTTATAAAACGGGTTGGAAGTCAATTTTGTGATATTGCCATTTTTGTGCACTGATCATCAAGCACTTTCAATTGGTATATGATAAGTAGTATTTTGGCAAATAGTGACTTTGAAATTAATCAAAATGAGTTATATAACATTTAAATTAGATATTAACTCTATTACTCAATACAATCTGAAATCAGTATTACCATTTCATTAAAACATGTCATATATATATTACATGCAATGGAAAAATCGCCCTCCCCTAATAAGCCCTACTGCCATTAGACTAGAAAATGACCCAATGTTCACGATAATTCTATAAAGACCTAAGGCACTTATTAGGTTGAATGCTGTCTTCATTCTTGTCTCACCATAGGATTTATATTAAATAAACTTACCACATTTGAACGGCTTGTGTCTACCATAGTGTCCTGTACTGTAGTTACATCTTTAGCATCTTGTACCTGTAAAATTAAAGTGAATATGTCAGATGCTTAAGGACAAAAAATTAACAACGAAAACCATTAGTTGACCTGCTACCTATTTCATGAATATCTAAAATATATATTTTATTAAGCAGGAATAGGAGGGGGTGGATAGATGGACAACTCCTCTTTTGTGTTTTTTTATGTGAATCTTTTTTAGATTGTCTACCAATGGCCTGCCCACATTCTTTTTAAAAACTTGGATCTGGCACTAAAGAATCTTGAACTCTCTCTGGCATAAGTCACTACCTGTCATTACTAACATTTTTCCATGATCCTGATCACCCATTCTTATATTTTTTATACAAGTCACACGGAACCTATCTTACAATGAGGATCCCAAAGCTCTCCTAATTCCACTGTGAGTGGAAATGTTCACTCTGAGACTTACCGTCTGTAGTATAGGTTCATTGACTAGTGTCACTTTCCCAGCATATCCTGCATCAACTGCAGCTTCCTGTGATGCCTTTATTACGTCTACTGCACATGCCATGGGTATACACTCTTCTGATCGAGATTCATCACAATCTTGAGCTGCCTTTAATCAGATAACATTATAAGAATAGACATAGCAAGTATACCATTTTCACTAAAATAATTACCCCTAATTAAAAGGCAAAGCTTACTGCATTTTAGAGAAGCTTTTTCCCATCAGCAAAATAACTGCTGGTCTCAGGAAAATATCTAAAATTCTGTATCAAATGTGTGTCAGGCAGTATACAAACTGTATCTAGTAGGGTTGAGAGGTATTGACTAAGGTACTAAGGCAGAACATGAATACTTTAAAGGATTATCTAGAAATATCAAGAGTTATTCAGTGCAGAAAGTTATTTTGCCTGTCATATATATAGTGTCAGTAGGCATTGAAAGTTGCTGGATTAAACTCTCCTTCAACTAACCTCATATTTGTTAGAGTTAGCTGCCTGGGCTGTATCATCCTCTCGTGGAGACTGGTGAATTTCCGCAGTTGTCTCAATGACTGATATACATCCAATCAGGCTTGCAATGTTCCCAGTTATAGACTTGTCCACCCTCACTCGAGCGGGCGGCTTTGTACTATCGCTCTGTTCGATCAAGATGATTTGATCACCGTCACTATTGTCATCCTCATCTGTAGGGTAAGTATTACCAATATGATGCTTCTGGGTGTCTTTAATTTCAGTCCTTTGATGTTTTGGTGAAGGACAACAATCATCGTCTTCACTGCTATGGTCATCAGCAGTCTTTGTCTCCAGGTCACCTGAGGATATTGCTTGTGAATTTGATTGTAGTTTCCTAGTAGATTGTTTTGAGGGGACCTTAGTTGATCCGGAATCACATTGCACAGCATCAGGTAGCATAGCTGGTGGTGCTTCCATGGCATCATAATCTCCAAAAGGCTCACTGTCACAGTCTGATTCTATATCAGCCACATTGCCCTGCTCTGTTGTAGCTCTTTCTTTTTTCAGTGCCTCTCTTTCTGCTTTCTGTTTTTCAATAGGCTTAAACTTGCGTTTTGCTCCATCAAGTTTTGCTTGCCACCTACCATGCTCAGAATCAACAGCTGATGAACTGGCGTCACTTAAATCTTCCTGAGGGTTAAACCTCCTCTGTGGTCTACGCTTTCTCTTACCCTGTACTTCTACAGCTTTTTCCAGGTGATTGTGGGGCAGAGTATCAAGAAGAGATTCATGAATTTCATCAAGGGAATCTTTGTCTCCCGATGCATAGAGCATCTTTAATGAATATCCCTGCCAGGATTGAATATCTGGGGTGTGCTTGTTTTTCAATGCCCTGTTTGATTCCGTTAAGTTTGTTCCCCCTGGGAAGAATATGGTCCAGCTATCTTGATCGGCAGGATCTACCGCACACCAGCAGCCAGGGAATACACCAGTCATGTATTTTATATATCTATGTCCCCCCCGAGCTCCTTTCCTCTCTCGCCATCCAACTAGAACATACTGATCCAGAGTAACTTTGAGAGTAATTTCCTTGAGTAACTCTGGCTCATAGTCATCAGGGTCAAGCGATAGCATTCGTCCATCCTTTATGACTTCCATCTGCAAGAGTAAGTTTCAGCGTCACTTCCTTTTCTGTTATACATTTAAGACCTCCAAGACACAAAACAACCTTCAAAATACAATATACTATGTACCACCCATGACAATCCAGAAACTGCTATGACACTGTGGCAAGAATACCTCATGACCATTCCCAATTGGTGTCACATTAACAACATGATCAGTGCTTATACATTTCATAATTTTGGTTTGGTGTTTGGACCCAACAAACTGCTCCATTCTGTTTAAAATCATGACCAAAAATACCCCTAATCCATACACAATGGCAATAGACCCCCCCCCCCCCGGCTGTATGCATCTGTATATATTTGGCTTGACCCCCTCCCCCACCCCTCCCTCTTGATGTGTATGTAATCAATGGATCGAATTGATTTTGTACACATGGGCAATAGTCAACCTACATAGCATTACACCATGGTGTGTAGGACACCTACTGCTACAAAGTGTCCCATGTGATTAGGAATCCCCAGGAGGACAGCTTTTCGTTTCAATTTGGACCTTGGTAAGCTGTCAACGATCTGAACGGGGGTGTCTAGGTCAATGACAGAGATGTAGAGGTCTTTTGAGCAGCATGGTTTATCATACAGTGCCTTTAGGTCTGTGTGAAAATACATATCACAATTAAAAGTACCATCATGGTTCTCATGATTCACACACACAAGGTGACGGTCAGTGGTATAAAAGCAGTTGTCATTGCTCTTGTGCCAACGTGTTCCAATGGTACCGATGTACTTGCTTGTGTCACGGCGTACAACCTTGTCCAGTGTGTGAAGCTTACGAGCTACACTTACACAAGCATTTCTAGAGGAGGGTCTTACATAGCTTTTTATGATTTGCAGGTGATTTTCAAAGCGGAACGCTCCAATCTCATCCAGAGACCTCCCCATATATGAAACATCATCAGCGATGTGACACATAGCGTGAACATTACTCGATCCAAAACCTGGGCCATACAAAGTTATTGAGCGGTCTACAAAGTATTCTAGCCATGACTTTGCCTGTGGAATGAATTGTTCTCTAATATGTTTGTCTGGAATACAGAGTGCTCGTATAGCTGCGTGGAGGTATAGAAAATGATCATAGATGGTTGGTTGTTTATCAAAGAATTCCTTAAGCACAACAGGTCCTGAATAAAACAGGAAAGTCCTGAGCTCTTTAGCCTTCCAGTAAATGACTTCACTTGTCCCCCTCAGTTCTTGTCTAGTGAAGTCACTGGGCATGCAGGTTCCAAGATCTTTTAGCATTTTGTCTAGTTGATCTCGGGCTGATTTTGCAACTGGCTGAAATAGTGCTACTTGGGCTGAGTATGTGAGCCACATGTAAAGCAGCCTCTTCGTGACTCCCAGACACACACTGTGCATGAAGTCAAGGACAAACATGCTGACACACAGTATGTTAGACGCCATGAGGGGTGTATACCCATGCTGGTGTCGTTTTGCCTTTTCTGTGTCCCAGTACTGCATTTCATCAAAGGCAGCATCTGTCCTCTTCTGTGCATTGGCAAACATTCTTCTGTCATGGCAGTTGGTATGACCAACTCTTACACCCTTCATGGTGCAGCGCTCACAGCTGAAGTATCCAGAATGGGCCTTGACATTTTTCAACCATGCTCGAGCAGGGGCATCACACACCCAGCACAAGGTTTTGACAGTAATGGTCCGGTAGCCAAGCTCCTGATTTCCAACTCGAATGCCTGTGGCCTCCAGTTTGCGAAGTTCATCAAGGAAAGGGGTAATGAAACTGTCTAGCTCCTCTGGTTTACCCTCACCATCATACACAGCTACTGTTACTGGTGGAAAGTCATTAAATGCAACTAAAATTGGCCACATATGACGGTTAGCACTCCTGGCATAGGGAATCCCATCAACATTGATCATCAGTTCTATTTCAGTTATAGTGCGGGCATACTCGACATCTGAGCACAAGCGTTTCCTTATACCTGCCTCCAGGCCAAGGTAGATGTAATTACCACCACACAGCACTTGGGAATGAAGATTAAAGGGTGTTCCTTCAATTTTGTGGAATGATGGTAGATCTGCATCAAAACAGTCATTGAGGAGGTCAACTACCCCCTTTTTTGATTGCTCAGTCCACTGACCTTTAGTCCACATATCTCGCAATCTAGCTTTAACATCCCTTTCCTTGTCCTCAGCTCTCAAAGTTTCAGCAGCTGGAGGATCTTCACAAGCAAAATCAGCACAGGAATACTGAGGTTCAGCCATTTCATCCTCACTACTATCCGAAGCTTCCAAACTGACATGATCATCTTCAGTTTCAGAAGGGGATGCTGGTACATTATTGGTTGCACTATGATTAGGATCTTTCTCTGCAAGATATTCTGGTTGGTCAAGTGCCACATCAGGTAAATTGAAATTTCCATTTTCCAAACTGAATTCTAGATCTTCTAGCTCACAAATCTCCTCATCAGGTACCTGAAGCAGTTGTTTTGAGATTGGAATCTCCTCTGGGGCTTCGGGATCATAACCTGCTTTTCTCATACGTAAGTTGACCATATATGTGTTTCTGGAACCGGGTACGTATTTACGTTTGTTGGCCATTACAGCTACTTTTGAAGGCCAGGGATATTGACATCTGCCAGAAAACATACAAAACATTTACACATCCACATACCTATAGTGATATTAATTTCTTAATTAATCAGTATTACAGAATATTATACAGTCTATACGAAATCCTGCCGGACACCGGCTATAGCCGGCTAAAAGCCGGTCCGACATAAAAGTCTGTGTCTGCCGGACCCAATGGCAGGCCCTCATCCTTGGCTACATGCCAGTTTTTACGGCATGTGAATCGGACCATTATTAATGTTTTTAGAGAGTAAACTAGAAAGCCTGAATATTATGTACAAAAAACACAAAATTTTACAAATTTTGATTATCAAATTGGTTTAAATATACCAGTAACCTATATTTAACATCATCTCCTATCTAAATTCTTGCCTTATACTACATTTCTTGACACAAACATTTTTCCAGGGTATCCGGGCCTGCAAACATTTAGCTGGGCCTGCAGAATTACAAATCTGGAGATCCGAATGTCCTGCTAGGTGAAAAACTTTTCGTATAGACTGAAATATTATCTGTGTAGAATTGCAGAGTACCATGCATATACAATGCGTAATCCCTTCCTGACATTCTCCCTCAAATTTTGTTCTTGTTTACCTATAATCATCTTCCACATAATTCTTATTTATAAGCCTAACTTGCATATTCGCCACACCTAGACTCTGAGGGAAAACCTATCAGTGATACAGAGGGTCAGATAAACATGAATTGTATACTGTTATATACTAGCAAAAAACCCTTGTATTAGCTGCACCTAGATTTTCAGCATATTCTTTCCATGGTTCCTACACAAGAAATAATGGTATTGGAAAAAGGAAAAGGAATATAATGGAAAATACTCACCCTATTTGACATGTATGTTACTGCTTATTGTTGGGTGGGGATGTCATTTATCTGCAACAGATTACAAATGAATGTTGAAGCATTATGATTCTTTGAGGAAAAGGAAAGAAAGTGTGCCTAGATCACGTTCAACTTGTTTCAAGCTTAATAGAATAAGGGGGTATTCCATCATCTATATCCAATAAATATATTTTTATCATGTTTGAATTCGTGAAGACTCATTTTACCTTGATATTAGCTTCATTGGAAGGAGTCATAGTGCACCTTTGAACCCAGACCACTTATGGCATGTGTGTATTAATGTGATAGTGGCGGAACCTCTTTTCCCAGACTAAAGGTAACAAGGTCAGCATAAGGTAAGGAGAGGAGGGTGAGGGAGGACAGCTGTGAGTTTATGAAGAAGGGACCTAGAGGTGGGGTCGTTACCCTAGATGTGGATTCAGCTTGATACATAAAAACTGCATTGGCAAGTTTACCAGTCAGGACTGCATTGATGCATCATGCTGACAATGGCCATACTGCATTAAGTACTCTGCGGCGCTGAAAGTGGCATAATCACCAAGTGTATCCCAATCACAATTCTAGTACAGTCAACTCCCTCTAATCCGGACACCCTTGGGACTATCCAAAAATGGCTGCATTAGCGAGGTGGCTGCACTGGAGGGAGTTAATGCTAAGTCTATGGAGTAGATTTAATGCAAGCTTAGAGCTATACATCTTATTATAACTTCTTTTCTTTTCATTATAGTATTTAAACTAGCAGTCCCAGAGTAGTGTAAAAACAAGTTACATGATAAACATCGACATATCAAGTATATGATATTGTGTTGATATTTTTTCGGGACAGTCAAAATGCGCCATCTAGAAAAATTATTAGACTTTTTGACAAGGGGGGGGGGGGGGGGGGTGTGCCAATTCACAAAGAGAATAGACCTTGTGTAACCTTCCCCCCTGCCGTCACCTCCTATAGTCAGTCAAGGAGAACATGAGCTGAATGTGTCCGGGGGGGGGGGGGGTTGGGAGGGGGTGCTCTGCAGGTGGGGAAGCGAGGTGTTAAAGCTACACATCCGCAGTACCCCCCCCCCACCACCCTGCTCCTCTCAGTCTCAGAGCCTACACATGTGGCTTGAATACACATGTAGGCCTAAACTAGTAAATAGAAATATATGTGAAGAGTTTGGATGCCAAAGTAAAAAATGTTTTTTGTAAAGACACCTTGGATTAAATTACAGCATGTTATAAAAGAGTGTACATGTATACACACTGAGCAGTCCCTAATGACATGAAAAATAGTTAATCTTGGGAGAATTGTTTGTGGATCTCACGAGGCCTAACCTAAATATTTGTCTCTTTTTCGAAAATGGCATTCATGTCGTTTTGCATCCAAACCCTTCAAGTCAAACTTTCACAGAATTAATCTACAAATGGCCGCATTAGAGGAAGTAATTCTTCATTTGGGACTGTAGATTAGGTGGCCGCAGGGCGGGGTTGCCGCATTAGAGGGGTGGCCGCAATAGGGAGAGTATTTTACATTAAAATAAAGGGAAAAACGGTTGGGACTTTCTAAATCTGGTCGCATTGGTGGCGTGGCCGCTATAGAGGAGTGGCCGTTAGGAGGGAGTTGACTGTCCTGGTCTAGTCTACTATGTGGTTAAGAGTCAGCGGTGAGAATGCCCCTTTGACCCTTTGTGGGCGAGCATCCACTATAGTTGATGCCATGACTGGGCGAGCATCGACTATAGTTGATGCCATGGCAGGGCGACCATCGACTATAGTCATCATAACTCTATGGGATTTTGCATAGGGTCGTCCTTAGGGAAAACTCCTGCAAAAAAACTTGCCCTCCCAGCTAAGTGTATCAATTATTGGCTGCCCTCAAAGGGTTAAAGGGTGAATAATGTCCAGCAAAACTAGGATTACCTCAGGAATAACCCTCTAAGGGCCGTCAAAAATTGTTATCGCTAGCTGTGGAGGCGAGACTCTTTCCAGGAATTATCTTTGTTGAATCCCATAGATGTATGATGACTGTATTTGATGCCTGCCCTGCAATGCCTGCCCTGCAATGGCATCATGAGTTCCCGCTTTCATTTGATAAACCAATCATGCCTATACAGGGTAAGGGTTATACAAGGTCTTTTTATTACTATAGAACAGTACTATATTATATACATTTTCAGATCCAGAAGTGGGTACAAGATTTGGGGGTGCGGGTTATATTGAAGATACAAGTAATATGAGGGCATTTACGGTAGTTGGGGGTATCAAAAGTCTTTTATAGCTGCGATCATGGTAGCCAAAATCAACATAGTTGTTAATCTGATGTCTCATAGTCTGTAGTTACATAATCTGTATCATTGGGAAGTCGTAAAGCCAAGCGCCTACGCACAAGCTGGCGACGGACTAGAGATTTCCTGTCCTCAAGTTCCCATTCATCTGTGCTTGTACTCTCTAGACCGTATGGGACACTCTCTGAGTGACAGGTCTCTGAGTTGTCAGAGGCTACACTCAATACATGAATGCTCTTCTGGGGGCTAGACACAGATGCTGATATTGATTGATTATTGGATAGATCCCTTTTTCCGGGAGATTCTGGATATGGTGAAACTGGACGAAATAGGATCTTGGCTGATTTGTCAGGAGATCTGCAAACAGGGAAGGATCTACCATTTTGAACAAAGTAACCTGGACGAGATGTTAGTGGAATTCTCCTACGTTTTGGTTGTGGGGTGGGGGGAACTATTGAACAGTCATTAGGATCTGTGGTTCTACAACTGTCACAATCACATGCCATAATAGATGGTCCTGAGGTGGAACTGTTTGTGCATGAGCTGCCATCTGATACAACTATGATACCGTTAACTTGCTCCATGACAAATTTGCTGAAAAGCAAAAAGCACATTGTGAACCTCATTATTTCATACCAGGGCCAGAAAATACGATGTACATGTAATGCATTTATCTCCTACTATGTGTTATAAAATTTTGAGAGTCTAGCTCAAAGTGTTAAAAGCAAGGACGTCAACACTATCTATCTATCTATCTATCTATCTATCTATCTATCTATCTATCTATCTACCCATATTTCTAAACATAGGCCTATAATTATATCTGTATATTTTAAAGCTTTTAGTGGGAGTGCAGAGGGGTCCCCCCTCAGGTCGGAAAGTTTTAATGTTTTAAAAATTTAAGGACTGAAGTCACAAAATTGCTTTTTTCGACTATTTTCACTACAACCAAATTTGTCCAAAAGTCGTCAGGTTGATAGATTATTGCACCAGATGCACTAGGTGGCCAGGTCACCTGGAATAGAGCCCAGGTCGCCAGGTCGCTTTTGAACCATCTGGAGGCACTCTAGTGAGATCGCTTTAGACACAGAACTACATATCTGGTTACAGCCTCGGGTTTGAATCCCACCTTGGCACAATGGGTAGTACGTTTTTTATATCTCAGTCCTGCTAATTCAAAATCTCAAAAGTATTTACTAGTGCTTAATTGTAAATTTTAAATTAACCTCTGGTCACTGGCTGAGGTTGGGCCCTGGGTAGCGTGGTGAGCCCGCCCCCAATCCTCTTGCACCCCCATGTCCTAGAGGGGCGGGCCGGGGGAGTGGGGCACCACTCCCCTGTCTCTTCCCACCCGTAGCTACGGGGGTAGTGCGTAAAAATAGGGCTGGGCATTCACTAAATTAGGCCCCCAGGGTTGGAAAAATAAGTGACAGGTGTATATTCTTTACCAGAAATGCACAAAATGTATACGAATATATGTCCAAACTGACAACTAGAAAATGAAATATTTAGGAGGGGGGGGGGCAGATCGGGACCCTATACAAAGTTCAAACAGGCCTGAAAACTGGTGGTGAGGTTCACTGAATTAGGCCCCAAGCATTGAACAGTTGGATGATTTTTACTGCGAATGCACAGCACATGTATGGATATACATTCATACCTATAGATGTCGAGTATTTTTCTATGCAACACCTTGATGGCAGTGATACATGAGGACGCTGATGTGGCTCACACCTTGGGCAGCCTCCGTGAATAGGGCGCCCCTGGAGGAAGCCATGTACCAGGAAGCAGGAGTTGACAGGACCCGACTATGGGCAGGACACCACTGACCATGGCCCACTCTTAGGCATACTACCGGTAGTAGGCTTACCCTGATCTCTAGATACAGGTTCACTCAACTTAACGTTTCTCAGATTGAAATTAAAAGTCTAGAATGACAGCCATACACATGCAGGGACGCTACTATGGCTCACACCTGGGGTGTCGTCCGTGATGAGGGCGCCCATGGCAGGGGCGGATTTAGGGGGTGGACCCGGCATGCACCCCCCGTTATTTTTCGATACATTTTAATGTAACATTTTCCAATACCCCCAGGACATTGCCTATATCACGCCCCCCCCCCCTTTCACAAACTCCTGGATCCGCCCCTGCATGGAGGTAGCCATGTGCCAGGATGCTGGAGTAGTCGGGACCTGTTAGTGACATGGAGTAGTCGGGACCTGTTAGTGACATGGGTTTTGCCATAGTGACATGGGACATGGACATTTCTTTAAATAGACATGCAACATGGGGACCCCCCAGCAAGGGTCCCAAACCAGAATGACCTTTAACAGGGGAGCATAGTCATGTGGGATACTGAACTGGACCAAACTCTTTCATTATTGAAGCTTTAAAACGAAATTCTTTTTTCAACTCTCCCCGTGAGTGATCATGCATCCTGTTAATAACATATAATCCTGTGACAAAGCAAAGTCTATTCAAGACGCTAAAGTAATGAATTACCCTTTGATACTGGCGCTTATTCAGGACAGGTGCAGTATGTGACACTTGCTGCTCATTAGCTCAAAGCCCGGGATCAAAAGGTATGCTGTTCCCAGGGACCCTCCAATATCGCCACTCCCTCCCCCCCCCCCATACACACACCCCAATACACATACAGCTTCCCCTTCCTCCTTGTATCGTGGTTTCTGATTGATATGTGATTGCGTTTTCCTTCCTGTGACGTGGAGAGGCGGGGGGGGGGGAGGGGAGGGGGCTAGCCGAAGACGTGTCTTGTTGATGCAAACGGGGTCAGTGAGTGCAAGGTGCAGGTCTCCAGATGGTCAGTGGCAGATACGATGTAACAACCTCAACCCACCCATGGGTACTAGGATTATAGGCATGCTATAATATGTATACCCCGGTATATATTTATAATAGATGCTTGTTTCATAACCTGCTCAGACGTTAGACTATTGTAAATGAGAAAACGCAATTTTATGATCTGATGGGGGGGGGGGGGACCTTCTTGGACGTGAGGTCACTGGACATCTAAAAAGCTAAACTTGATGCATGATTCAGTAATGCCGTGCTTACGAGTTACAGCTCATCCCGGCCCTAAGCCACAATTGGCGGGAAGCACTCAACTGACAGACCCTCTCAGACCCCGCCTGAGGCTCCCCTGTGCCCGCGTCTCCTACCAGCACCATGACGCTATGCCCTCACTCCCAAATGGCGGCACTTCTAACCCCGGCTTCTAACCAAATGCAATAAAGGTCACTTACTATCAGCACCCTTGAATGTCTATTAAGCATGGTAGTAACACTACAGAGTTTTCTCATAATGAATTACAGGGACAGTTACACAAGGAATGATCAATTTTGAATAAACCCTATAGCTAGATATATCAATTAGCCGAGAAAACATCCCTCTCTGGTCCCTGTAAAAAAAAAGATGAATCCAGGTTTAACACTTTCTGAAAGAAAAACATGTGTTATAGATCTAAAGAAAGTATACTTACCATGTGAAGCCTTTCACGATGGATGATTCTTGGAATTCTGGATTTGGCACTTGTGGTGGTGTCTTCAGTCTGAGTGCAGGGTCTGTGACTGATGTAAGCCCCAATCATGCAGTAGACGTTGCTCCAGTGTATAACTGACCACCTGTGGAGAAGTTATGTCCTCCTCCCGGCCTCCTCCAGTTCGTCCAGCACCCTCCCGCCACCCCGACCCCGCTTGCCATAGCCCCATGTAACCCCAGCCCCGTGCCACCCCCAGCGAATGACGCCGCTCCAATTTACACGGATTAATGCAGATGGCATATGGGCGGTGCACCCCCCCCCATCTTCCCTTTATCCTCCAGAAGTAGGCCCAATAATCTCTATACCCACACAGAGGAAAGTAAAACATTGAGGCATCCCAATCACACGCTAAAACGTCCTGTCCCTTCTTTGTATAAGTGTGTTTAGTCCACGGTTTGCAAATTATTAAAATCTTAGCTAAACATTAGCCTACTTTGATATGGAGAATGTTATAGGAACTCTAAGCTAAACGCTATAGCTCTGTCCAAAGTACAACACAGAGCAAAAACAGTATCCCACAGGAAGTGGAATAAAGAAGGATCTTAAAAAAGTCTTGTTCTTAAATGGTTTTTTTTTTTACCTGACCTGACTTTTTGACAAGTATCCTGTCAGACTTTGGAGAGAGACTCGTTAAAAACATAAATTTTTTTCCCAAAAATTGAATTTTTATCTTGTCTCCCCATGTCATCAACGACTTGTTCTTAAATGGATTTCACCTTTATAGATATATACTAAGTGGATGCACTAGGCTTAAGGCATACATCCAAGCAAGGATTATGCTAGTACTACTGAGAAAAGCCATTCCATATATCACACACACACATACTTTCACAGGAAAACCTTGACATTTTCAGCTACCCGTTTCCAATGAGTGAATAACAATTATATCTATGTATCTATGAATAACAATTATATCTATGTAGGCCTATATACATGTACTGCTGCCTGGTGACACACAGGGGAGACATGCTTTTAGGAACGAGCGTGCCTTCGCGATGATCTGCGTCTAAAACACTCGCAGCATCTGTCCAGGCGTGAGTAGGCGTGCGTCTTGCTTCATGTGGCTATCGCAGCAGCCCCGTCTGCTTGCCTCTGCGGCCAATGGCGACAGGTCCCGCCATACACACTTACACACACGCAATGCGCGTGGACGCAGGAGGACCACACGCCACATTATCTCATATACACGCGGACAATCGCCAGTTTGCTGGGTGCCCGCATCCAAATTGGGAAGTACCCGCAGAAAAAAATAAATACTATAAAAAAGTATCAAGCCGGGGGATCTCAATGAGCGAGCTTCTGGGCTTTTTCCTCCTTTGTCTTTCTGCCCCTGTAATAAAACAGTAAAAAGAGAGACTTCAGACACTGCCGGCGGCGTATTCTGTCTGTTTGTGCACAGTCAGGGTGAAATCAGAGCATGTTTTTGCTGCCCATCCCCTGCCTGTACCCATCAAGGAGTCACGCGGAGGGGTGTTGCAGGGGGAACCTGAAAACAGAACAGTTGTAAAGATAGCAGAGGTGTTGCTATCTATCAGTCTCTAATGATAGAGACAAGAGGCTTCTTTCAATCTGTGTGCTCCATACCCCCCCCCCCCCCCTCTCCCTCACTGGGATCATCCGGTCTCCTTTCCGGCTAAAATGTCACGTTTCCGAACCGCCCGCCCGGCTCTCAACCCGCCGATTGATAACGAGGCCTCGAGCCGACTAACGGCATGTCGCAGCAATTATTGCGACATTGATTCGCACATTTATAGCCAGAAAGTGGGTGAACGGCGGGAGATGGGGCTTCCTCCCCTTCCTGTGTTTCTTGTTTTTGCCTCTCAGGTGTTAGGGCTGTGCTGTAGGGCGGTACAGACAGGGGTTTGTACACAAAGTAGGTGGCCTGTATTCAGGACGTTAAGGTCATTTTTAACAGCTGGTGACAGCCCGGGGTATAGGGCGGAGTGAGAATTAATTTTGACCATCCTTGTGGGAGAGAGGGGGGCTGTTGCGGGGCTGTTGTTAGTACTAGTACTATCATTTTAAGAAAAAACAGTGCGGTACAGTCACCCGCGAATGATTTCTCAACTCAGGGTGGGGAGGGGGATGAATATCATCACTCGCACTTAACCACATAGCAAACTAGAAAAGCACTAGAAATGTGAATGGGACACTCTCGGTAAGTATGCCGCTTTAAGGATCATTCTGAGAAACTAGTGGCGGTATCCTGTGGAGATGTTGAGAACCTTTAGAAGTTCATTTACCCCACCTGGTGGACATTCTCAGAATATTTAGCTGGTTCGGGGCTAATCTTCTTAAACATTTTAAGTAAGTTTCCCTAAGTAAGAGAGACCCTGTGTTTTAGAAGCAGCACCCTGCTATTGTGTCCCCAACTTATGACTATAGATCTGGTGAGGAGTCCATACATTATTCTCAAAATATGCCATGTCATTAGGACAGAACACTGTCATTTTGAATATAAATATACCCATCTTGTGGAAAGCTTTACTTTCAATGTAGCTCGGTCAATGACATCCATATTCGATTTGGGTATTGGTAATATATGTGTTGTAAATTACCTGTAAGAAGTACCTACCCTCTCGATAAAGCGCCGGGGTGCTCTTCAATTTGGCAGGGCTCTTACCACGCGCGTTTATACACGATATAGGCGCTTATTCAAGGTCATGATTTTAGTGCTCAAGAAACATTTGGAGGCCCCTATACCCCCGGTGCATATTAAAGACCAGGCGCTTTTATCGCGGCGGTACAGTATCAAAGGGTTTATACATGATTTTGAGATACGCACACTGACCCTTAAGGGTGTTGGCAAACATTTGCATGTGCATCTGTGCGAAATTCCACCCCACCCCTTCCCGACGGATTGGGTATAGGTAAAAAATATTTCACCCGCATTCAGCGAAATTCTTCCTGCATTACTATACTAAAAGAGCATAAACGCAAATCGATTGGGGAGTCCCCAATCGATTATTTTTTTCCCTTTTGCATCAACATGATCAATGACATAACTTTTCCTCCCCGCTGTCAAAAATCATCACTAATAAAATAGTCGGCTTGATAGTAACGCCCATCGTATACTCACCAATGAAATTTCGTTTAAGTCGTACTCACTGCATTAAATGCCCTGCTCAATTTATCGGGCATCTCCGGCCTAATGGACCCCCGAGTAATACGACTGCTCTAATACCATTAGATGACAACCTCTTATTTTCTGTTCTCGCTCTGTTTATCAAACCAACATTTGTCGGCTTTGCCAAGCACTCAGAGGTGTATTATAGCTTATCCTTGCAAGTGTTCAGTGTCTGCCGACAGAGCACAAACAGGAAAGCCTGTTCTAAATATAGTCATTTCAGCTATAAAAGAACCCGTTGAAAATTTTGAAAAGCGGAGAGGTGCTGTCTATTGTCATACTGTTAGTTGTCTGTTGACGGGACAAACAGCTGTTATTTCCCAACCTAGTTCCTTGTCTCTCTTCTAAATAGTTAAGTTAAGAAAACATAGGGGCCTTTTAGAATTCATGCAAAACCGGAACAGCAATTGTTATAAATCACACTGAGAATATTTAAAGGTAGTTACAGTCGCGAAATGACCCCCTCATTAAATCCCAGGTCGCGGTATATAAAGGGCTGAGTTTACCTCCCATTCCTGTACTCCGACTGTTGCTGTCGGGGCACCACGTTTTATGCCTTTTAGAGCGCCGCACACTCTCTAAAGGGGGCTGCTTTTGATAGCCTTGGCTGTGCAAATATATGTATAATTGAAATTATACAGTTTCAGAGGACATGTTAAAGGCGTGTGGTGTAGCTTTAAACATCTGATCCAAGAATAACATCTAAATGTTAGACATACTGCTGCAAGATTTGTAAGAATACCTAACTCAGGAACATCTCATGTCAATTTTACTTACTGCTAGTCTAGTTACAGTAATCCACTGGTAATCCTGAAGCCTTTACATGACAACAGTTGTCATGATGCATTAAAGTACCATGATTGTACCAGGGAAACAAGGTGAACCATGATTCTACCCACACTGTAGGGTGTGTGCTCATATAGTAGGTACGTTTATTACAGTGGAGATCTCCCCGTTGTATTCGCTACATCACCATTAGCACCCTGTACCATTAGTCGGCATAGGGCTGCCCCATCCATTTGGCCTTTTAAACATTCATGAACTCACCACTCTTACACCATCACCTCATCATCTCCTTAATTAGGTACACACACCGACAAATATTACTCACTGCAGTATGAAAACCCATTCTCTATGGGGAATGAGAATCCTGTAGGCCTTTTGGCACGCCATCGAATTTGGCTCTAGCTTAACTCAAACCGGTTGGGTAGACCACACACCCAAATTTCCTATATAGTTAAACATAACATGATGGCCAAAACAGTGTTTCAGCTGGCAATTCAAGCCCTCAACCCCTGCCTCGACGCATCCCCCTCCCTGCTAGGCTGTTCGCACTTGCATCAAGTAAATTGGGTATACCTCTGGACTCATTAGGATTAAAATTGTGGTTAATGTCGTGTAGGGACTTAGTATATTGATTGTTCAGACCCTGAAATTAAGCCTATACACCAGACCTCTCAGCCCAATTAGACACCCTGTGATGAGCTGGAGACTGAGAGGTCCATCATCATTTGAAGGTGAGTTATCAGCTATTTGTGTATGGTTGGGGTTAACCTTCATTCATTCAATAGCCACTATATTCGTAATATTAGGCAATAGGGTGAAACTATAGGCATTGCACATCATCATATAATACATCCATCTAATAATCCATCTAATCCATCTCTACGAAGGCTGTAGATTACTATAGACTAGAGCCAGTTAAAAAACAAAGTGAGAGTATAATGCTCCCTGTATGTGGCTGCCATTGTGTGAAGTGTAGAGTATATACAGACAATAAATGAGTCGGTTACAGCATA